>JBBPBK010000200.1:254139-854139 GCA_039720395.1 Liquidambar formosana | reverse complement strand
CACTATTGACGATGGGTTGCTTTTACCAGATTTATCTTCAACCTTTTTCCTCCACAAACTCAAACTCATACTTGGCCGGACCTAGATCTGGAGTTGTAAATAGATATAGATCTAGAGTTTAGTCATGATCTTCATCGGAGAAGGTCATTGGCGTTGGAGAAGAAGTTGTCGCTGGTGGTGGAAGTTTCATCATTCATCAGATTAGATTTAGATCTGGAGTTCTTTTGGCAGTGTCGGATCATGATGGTTTATGAAACTAAAAATGTTGTTGGTGATGGCCATCGCCGTTGGAGAAGAAGCCCTCGTTGGTGGCCATTATCAGCGTTGGAGAAGAAGCCGTCGCTAATGGTCGTCGTTGTCGAACATTGTAGGCGTCGAAGAAGAAGCCATCATTGGTTGTGGCCTTGGTGACGGTTCCATGGAAAGAAAATCTATATTTGAAACTCATGTTAGAACCTATTAAGGGTAAAATGGGGATTTTTTAAAAATTATTTCCTTATAGCTAATAAAACTACTAAACTATGGGGCTATGGATTTAAAAAATCTTTTGATGGAGTTATTGTTAAAGATAGACCCTTTATAGGGGTAATTGCTAATATTCACTTTTATTTATTTTTTAAATAATATGGGTGATCAATGGATTATTGAGTTGCACATCCTTGAATCATGTACAATTCCTTATCTCCGACATGAACTTTGCCTTTATTTATTTATTTATTTTTTTTAACCCGTTATTATGGATTTTATATTTTAAATTTCTACACTATTTGCTTCATAAAGATTGAAGGCATGATTGGTTCTTCCCTGGAAATTGAATGCTCCATTGTATTTTAAACAACATTTGACCTTCCACAATTATCATCTTGAATGGACCATTAAAAGAAGTTGGAACCATCATCATAATTCATGGTGCGAGTTCAATTACTTTTAGAAATTCATGAAATGCCAATGTTTCAAATTGTGATAATTGATACCATCTTCTTGAATTTTCCTTATTTACAATCCATTTAAAAAATTCATGCAATGCCGATGTGTTAAAGTTTTGGGTAATTTGTGATCATTGCTACCATCTTCTTGAATTCCCCTTTTACAATTATGGATTTGTTCACAAAATTTTATGCAAAAAACAATGAAAGAAATCTATTCTAATGTCTTTTAGATTCATTTCATTGGTCTTGATCAATTCATGGTCCCACCATTTGTACAAAATGATGTAGCTCCATCAATTTTGATGGGGCGGTGCCCCATCATAAATTCTCTCTATGGGGTGATGACCCAATCATAGATTCTCTCTCTCTCTCTCTCTCCCTCTCTCTATATATATATATATTATATATATATATATAGGAGAAGAAGAGGTAGGGAAAATTTTTTATTCAATTATTCATCAACACCTTCAAATTAGTTTATCATGGCTTTATATAGGCTACAACCATAAACCCTAAGAAACAAAAATGGAAAGTACTAAAAAAATAGAAATAAAGAGAATATTACTAAGAAATAAAAATAAGTAAAACTGAATCCTAATAAAAATGTCTTAAGACTAAACCCTACAGCCTCGCCTAAAATAGTTCTGAAACATGCAGAGCATGTGGGCCTTGTCTCGCAGTTCTCCATCGTAGTCCCCATCAAGAAGATTGTACACTAAAAAAAGATCTGCAAGAAAGAGCTAACAAAAATGTTTTATAACTTAGATTTATAGTGGATACATGTTGAGGAGCTAAAGTCATATAGTGGACGTGATTATATTTCTGTAATTTTTTATTTGAATTGAATTTCTGAATTAATTTTGTATTGAATAAATTAACATTATTTATTTATTTATTTATTTTTGGGCAAACAAGGGGTATCCCAAGACATTGGGCCTAGACTAGTCCCCCCTGTGATGCACAAACCACCCGCAAGCCCATGCATCCGGTAGTGAGGAACCGGAGACTCAAACTCGCGACCTTCGGTTCGAGATCTTAGATCCTTTGCCATCTATGCTACCCTTGCGGGTTAACATTATTTAAAATACTACAATACTCTTTTACTACATTATTTAAAATACTACAATACTCTTTTACTTTTTTTACTTTTTGGATAAAGGTAAAACTTTATTGAAGAAAATAAATTAACCAAAATGAGAACAAGTTTTGGTACACAGATCACCCTATGCTATACAAGTTGCAACTGTCCCAAAAAAAAAATGATTTTTGCCTCCCACCTATGAAAAAGGGGGAGCAACAAATAAAAAGGAATCTTAAGAAAGACTCCTTTGACTTGGACAGAATTAGTTCCTCATTATCAAAAACTATAACTTATTTAACTTATTGTAGAGTTGGCAATGGCTCGTGCAGATGCAAATGTGGTCCAAACACATTCTAGTTCGGGTCAACCCTTCAACTTGATTAAAATTGGAAAAAAAAAATTAAAAATTATTAAAGTTGTGATTAAAAATAACACAATAATATAACTAATAATATGATTTCTTTTTTAAAGAATTTAAAAAATAATTAATAACTTGTTAATTATTATTATTATTATATCTGGTTGAATTCTGGTTGTCATTTTGTGGAGCCTAATTCTGTCCAACCTGCTTATAATTTGGACAGATTCGGTTGGACCCAAAACCAGATCTGACAAATAAAATCCCAACCCAAATCTGTTTATTTCAGGTGGGTTGGCGCGTTTGGAGTGCAAATTGCCAGCCTTAATGAAGCCTTTAAATCTCAGAGTGGTCTAAGAAATCTTTTGATACTTGTATTCCACCGCCTATTGGTTTTTGCGCCTCAATTTCAACTTTTTAAAATTTATATGAAGTGGATCATATTCATATTTTCCTATGCTAATGAGTTTGAGAATTGGAACAGGGTTGTGCCTGATAATCCTTCAGCACGAATGATGGGCCTTCCAACCACTAGAACGCTGGCACTGAAAAACAAGGTTGTTTTTGGCACTGGAGATTATTGGCGTGCTCCAACTTTGACAGCAAACATGGGATTTGTGAGAGCCGTTTCACAGACTGGGATGTCTCTGAGTATCATTGAGCATAGACCGCGGGCATTAACTGGTGATTAGCTAGTGATCTGTTACTTATGGGATCCAGTGGGGACACATGCATTCATGGAAAGCCAAGAGCCATAGGTAACAGAAGCCTCATTAGCAATTGGGACATTCTGGATATCAGTATTGCATTCATGAAGAGGTGAAGAAACCAATCATCCGTGTTTAATAGGCAGCAGTTGTTTCAGTCCACTAATGTTCCAAATTTAACAAAGATCAAACTTAAAGGGAACAGAAGTTGGAAACTAAAACCCTGCAATGTTAATGTACCTAATCTGCCAAAATTTGTATGAAGGGGGGAGAATAGTAACTAACCAAGTTGGCAATGGCGCAGTAAGTCTCCAACAGGTAGGAAACTGCTCAGTGTCACAAAAGGTCCATTTATGTACAAAGACTTGCATTGTTTGGGTATTGTTTAATGGTTAGGTGTGAGTTATTCTATTAACAACCCCCCCCCCCCCCCTCCCTCTCTCTCTTCTCTATCTCTTTCCCTCCCTTTGCCCAACAGGACTTACATGGAATGTGCCCCAAAGGCAGTAGTCCTGAAGGACTGAAAAAGTTACATATTATATAAGGGGCCTGTCTGATCCAGGATGACCGAGATTTCGAAACTTGGGGTGAAATGGCTGGAACGAATCAAAATTTGAATTGGTAAATTAACCCCTTGCCTTTGAAGTTACTAACGGATAGTTGTAGACTGTATGAGGCATACACCAGTCTTTTTGTTAATCCAGTGGAGGCTTCCACAACGACTTGATTGGGTTCTGGTTTGGGATTTTTACTCAGTTGGATCAGTGGGAAAACACGACACAATCTCAAAAGAATCAATATTTTTTGTTTTCTTGGTCTTACTGTTTTGTAATCTTTTAGGTATACGACAAGGCCCATCTGGAATGAGTTGTTGACCTATTTGCTCATATATAGCATGATAACTTCGTCAATCAGCACTTTTCGCATAGCGATGGCCCATGCCATTAAAATCTCTCCTTCAAGGAATGATCGGGTGCTTTAATAGCGTCATACATTTTACACGTACATAGAAAATTTCTGTTTTGTAATATTTGTGTGCGCGCGTGTGTGTGTGTGAGAGAGAGAGAGAGAGAGAGAGAGAGAGAGAGAGAGCAGGCATTGCAAATTTGTAAATGCAATAAAATAATGTTACAATGAATGGAAAAAGAATCAGCTTTTCAGTCTAACAATGAATGGGAAATGGGCAGTAGAAAAATAAAGAAAGGAAAAAAAAAATGGGAAACTAGGAGCATGCATGATACAATGACAAATATATATATAAAGATTGAAACTTAAAGCTTCAATCTAAAGCCGCAATCACTGGTTGTAATGCTAATCTTATTATTGGCTGTTAAGCTATCGACGGCCAACTTGCATCCCACCAAGAACCTTACTTTCCTGAGCTTCAGGTTGCCAAGTTTGATAGCCACAGGCACATCAACCTTAAGATCCAAAGGGATGCGCCCCGTCTGTTGTTGCTGCTGCAATGCCGTCATCAACGTGCTTCCATACTGCGTCTGGCCGGTTAAGGACACGTCGAGTACAGTTGTGTTTTGGTGACCTTGGTAGAATTTTGGAAGTGACCCTTCACAAAGCCTTGTGCCTATGTACCACACGCTCAATCGGCCCCCTTCCTCATAGTAAATTCCAATTTTCTTGTTTGGGTTCTGGGCTGTGATCTTCACGTCGAACTTAGCATAGAGTGTCATGTCATAATTGAGTCTGAAATCGCTGATCTTCAGATTATTGATTGAGTATTGAGGAAGTTTTGGTCGGAAGATGACGTAAAGAATGCCTGCCGTGGCTCCGATGATAATCAGAATAATGACAAGGAGGCTAATTGTACAACATATGCACTTGCAACAACAACGGCTTCTCTCCGTCTTTGGTGGTATTGAGTGGATCACTGGAATGACAGTAGCATGTTTAGGAGGATTCTGCTGAACCGGATCGCCGTTTTCTGATCTGAAGGAGCCGTGAGGCACTAAAGGAGTCGTTGGCGGTGCTTCCACGTCCACCACCGGATGTATTTTCTGGTGATCTGCCATTACGACGTGAAAAACTTCTCTGATCTCTTTCACACACAATTCCCTTAATTAAATCTACGTGAGTACACTTGCATGCAACGATAGAGCAACCCCTTCTCTCTTCAAGTGAATGTAAGAAAGGAAAGCCTTGATTGGTGATGTTTTAATACCATTAATTTTATATATAGAAAAAGGGAAAGAAGGATCAGGTTTCACATTTGACTTGCTACTTTCGTCTGACAAATCTTTGGTAGAGGATGATCTGTCTCTCGTAGGATCCAAAACTTCTCACCTTCCTCTCCTGCTAAGTGCCAACACTACATAAAAAGTAGGGGTGGTTCAGCTACGAAAACACTCAATTCAATACCACGCCTCATTAAATTTTTTAAAGCTTCAAATATTGACACCTGGATTTATGCATGTCCACCATTGTCAATTTCGTCGTGCCCAACGAATATAGTGTCAGTTTTGGTGCAAATGAGATTCTGGAGGGTGAGCGACCAATCTCCATCACTATTACCAATACGATTATAATCATGTTAATGGAAAAATAATGACACAAACCGTTTTTTAGTTCTTTTAATTTATATATATATATATATATATATATAATGATGATCAGGTGAGTACTTGTTGCTATAAGTTATATCAACCCCGCATTGAAAATTATATTTCGTGCATTAGTGGATTATATGATACCTTGGGTCAATGCACTAGACATAATCTCTAATGCATGGTGTTGATATAAGATTGTACTTCATTCATTAGTGCATTAAACACCCGGCAAGCATAGGATATAAACACCCAAAGCCCCCACAGAGGCAGACCGTTTTAAAAGGGCACATAGAACATGCCACCAACAATCAATAAACGATGAGAAATGAGACTGGGAACGTAATGCAATGCATGCAGTGACATCAAAGTTCATCAATAACCTATTTCCATGGGCCAAGTGAAAATTTTGATTCCTAAAACTTGACCTCTATAAGGCCTTGTTTGTTTAGTTGGAATGGAATGGAATGGATGGGAATAAAATCTTATTCTATGCTTTAAGTTGTCTAGAATGACGAGGGATTTAAAATGGCTGTCCAAACACACAATTTGATTCCATTCTCATTTTAAATTACCTCTTCCAAACACATTGTTTGGAAAGAATTGGAATGTGATTCCATTGCATCCATTCCATCCAACTAAACAAAGATAGCCTAATAGTATTCATATAAATTTCACATTTTCAAACTAATTATATATGATTGATGTAGGAAAAATGAAGTGCCAAAACAAGCAAAAATGAACCAAACATGATTAGCAGTAAAAAGAAGAAGAGGAAATCAGGTTAAATTTAGACTCGCCACCCTAAGGAACCCACCAAAGGGATAAGAGTATTCGTAATGCTCACCACTCAACGGAATCCACCAAAAAGATATAGACAACAAGAAGAAATCCTTCTTCTCAAAAGCCAAAGGCTAAACTTCTATTCAATATTCTGAAAACTTTTCTTTCAATTACAAGACTAAGAACTTATATAATCATTGGCATGGAACAACCCTCCAACCATTGGTTAAGAATATTGATCTCTTCCTGAGTTTATCTCAGTAAGAGCTAGAGTTTAGAACCAAAGTTTTAGAAAGACAACTGTGTAAAGCTATAAGCCTATAAATTTCCGGCAACTGAACCTTTTAATTGATGGTATGGCAGTAAGTATGCCTACCTCGAATATAGAGTCCTAGCCTTTTACATAGCCAGTCCAAAGCCCTCCGAAAGGAGGATTGCCATAAGTAGACAGCCACCAAAAATCCTCTGCTCAAATCTTTTGTGAACGTAAATCTGAAAATAATGTAGACATGTAGTTGGGATAAAGCTTCGTTGAGTTGACAGTGGGAAAATAATATTCTCACACACATCCACAACCCCCCACACACACCACAACGGAAATAATATCATTAATTCACTTCAAATAATCATCCAGAAGAACCACCTTCCCACTAGAATAATCAGCAAACAAGCAGATTTCATCATATACCTATGCACCCAGGCAACACTACTTGCTCTCTGATATTCTATATCGCCAAAGAAATTTACTTTGGCATGTGGATAACACAACGCAAACACTTCCCTTCTCTCATGAGATCAAAAGCTCTGTTGATTTCCGCAAATGGCAGATTATGTGTGATGAACTCATCGATTTGGATTTCCTGTGTAAAAATTGCGAAATTAACCCATGTGTTCTCCACTAATAGGAATACTAAGACAAAAAATTAACTATCCATCTATATAATTATTTCAGAACACAGCAAATGCATACTGTCAATTTCCTCCAAACCAACATTCAATTCATGCCTTTTCTTGATATATTCCACTCGAAACATCTATATACAATCCTAATTTATGTCAAGTTAAATTTTAAAACCCAGCTTTAAGCCTCTAGCCATATAGGATATAAATCTCATAGCTGCATTTGTCATGATTGAGTGAATGGGGGAGGGAATGGAATGGTGATCCTGTTAGTACAAAAAAGAAGAAGTCATAGTTTGGTAGCCCTACAGAATGGAATGGTCATTCCCTTGTGGAGGCCTATTCCTTCCAAGGAAGGAATAGCCATTCGTCCCCAAACCAAAAGGAATGGCCATTCCCATCCAATAAGGAATGAAATCACAAAAAGTGGGTCCGGCTTGATCTCTCCCATTCCATTCCCTCCCCTAACCAAACATTGGAATGGAATGACCATTCCCATTCACATTCCATTCCCTCTCCATTTTGTTCATGCAAACCAAATGCAGCCCAAGTGTCTTTCTCCTTACAATTCCCATAAATCAGCACTACTTTTTGTGGATTCAAATAATTCTAGTAGCACAATAAACTTTGGTTGAGCCTACTACTATAAGGTTATAATTATTGATCCACTATCCACCAACCAAATGTTTAGTCCCTAAAGTCTTCAAGTAACTTGTCAGTTGTCACATATGGGACAGTCAACAGTTTCGACATTTTGGGTAGTGATGATTTAGTATAACCATAAAATGTAAATACTAATTGTGGATTAATCCATAGTTTGGGTATATAGGAAGTCTAGGAAATTTTTCTAGGACCATATGCTTGCTTTAATAACAATTAGGATTATTAGGTTTAAGAAACTAGGGTTAGGGTTTGATGGAAGGTTGAAAAAAAGAGCGATTATGAATAGGGCTGAGAGACTTAATTAGACTCTCACCATAATATATTATTTATATTGGGGAGTATCAAGGCAGATTACAATAATTTCCTTGTTCTAAAGAAAGAACAACAATAATAAACTACTCTAACACTCCCCCTCAAACTGGAGCATACAAATAAAAAATGCGTAGCTTGGAAGACAATTGTTGAAATGGGGCTCGAGTTAAAGGCTTCGTGAAAATATCACCAAGTTGATTGAACAAACATAAGGAGTAACAAGCTCCTTGCACAACAATAAATCTCGAATAAAATGACAGTCGACCTCAATATGTTTGGTGCACTCATGGAAGACAGGATTGTTAGCAATAAAGATAGTAATGTGATTGTCGCAAAATGTTTCCAGTAGAGGCAGGAATAGTAACACCCATGATGGGAATCAGGAAGCAAGAATTTTAGTATGTGAAACAAAACCTCAAAACAAGAAACAACTAAATTATGGAAATAATTGATACTACTAAATATTAATCTCCTAAATAAGCTAAGCCCCTATAAAAGATACTGCTAAATAATAAATAATATTAACTACTAAAATATATATAAATACCAATAATTATAATATAATAAAATTCTTGCTTCCTGATTCACATCAGTAATGAATCATATTACAATAATACCCTTATACTAAAGAAGAAATAACAATAACTCTAATACTCTAACAAAACTAAATGGATGTTCTACAAAATTTAATCATATGTCACAGCCCTTAGGCATGGCTTGGGTTTCCTGGTTGTGACACTTGCTTACGCAGACAGCAAATTTAAGAATATAGGCACAGATTGTAGCCATTCTTACCTTCCTTAGATACATGTCTACTAATAAGGGAATATCAGATTTAGGTTTCCATCCTCCAAATAGAGATCCTCTCAACATTCTTCCGGAAAGAAATAATCCATAGTGAGCTGTTATCTCTGGCTTCACTTTTGGCACACCAAGAGTCACAGTCAAACCCCATCCCTAAGGGATCCAGGAAAAGACAGAAAATTCATGTCAACTTTAACACAAAGCATCCTTAAATGAATAAACATGGATCAGGGACATGGAAGGAATTACATCGCAACAAGACTGTAATGCAGTAGTAATCATTCCAGTATCACCTATACATTCAAACGAATAATCAGCCCCACCATCAGTAATACGCTTAATAACCTGAAACAATTCAACGTAAATGTTTAAGTCATACGGATCAAACTACAATTTATACACTTGTATAGACTATTTAAAGGAAGTTATGGCATCAGGTTAAGAGGAATGACCAAAAATAAAATGTGCCATTAAGAGGAATGACAATTTATACACTTTTGGTCCTTACGTTTCACTCTTATTGTAGTCTTGTACAACAACGAAGTTTCTGATGTTAGTTGCTGAGTTATATGAAATGAATTACCTGTTGAATAGGTTCGTTACAGTCATTTGAGTTGACAGATTCTGTTACTCCAAAAGCCTTTGCTGCACACAAAAGAGTACTCTGGGAATTTAGAAATTTTATTATGGCTTAAACCAAACAAGCCAAGAATATAAAAGAGCAGAATTCATGATACCTTTTTCACATTTTTCAGGATTAGTGTCAACACCAATTATTCGAGATGCTCCCCTTAGTTTGGCACCTTGTGCAACCTAATCATACAAGAAATCGTCTTTGACCATAATAAATGTTAAGGTAGCTAACTACAAACAATCCTGAGTTGATACAGGAGGTGAATTATGTCAGCAAGTCCCCATACTTACAGAAAGGCCTACAGTTCCGAGACCAAAAATGACTACTGTAGATCCTTTAGGTATATTAGCTACATTCCAAGCTGCACCTAGACCTAAAAATAAAACACCAATCATTTAGGATTGTCACCTTGATCCAAGAAATCCCTTGTCAATCACACACAAATGAAATGATAACAGCAGAACAAGTTCTATACAAAAAGAGAGGTGGGGGGGGGGGGGGGGGTGGTTCTGATATGCAATAAAATAATAATATTACAGCCAAAAAATATAATGGATTGGGGCTGTAACCAATGAAATTTTTTAAATGTTATCGAACAAAATTTACACACAGAATAATAAAACAAACTGTAAGGGAAAATGACCCATGAATGTCTAGTGGCAATTTCATAACTTGGGCTTTCTATTCATGCATTGATCAATTGTGATAAGGACCCTAATCTAGAATAATTAGGAAGCTTGTTGCTCTCTCAAAAGGAACTCAAGGATGAAGCCAAGACTTAAAGCTCAAATCTGCAAAAGCTTGGGCAACTAAGGAAATCTAGGACGTGATGTAGGCCTGGAAAGGCCTCTAGATGCAGTTTGAATTCTTGATGGGGACCATTGGTAGCAACCTATGAAGCACGGATACGGATACAAGATACGGTTACGATGCGATACGGATATGCCGATTCAGCAATTCTAAAAAAATGTAGGATACGATATGGCATACGTTAATAAATAAATATATTAATATTAATATTTGGTCTAAAACATATATAATAAACATAAACAAAGTTTGAAACATCTACAAAATCAATTAATATGCAAGAATAGATGTACAAAGAACACATCCATAAGCATCAACCATGTTCATCATTCGTAGAAAAAACACTAGAAAGACATTAACATTTTGATATAGCCATTTAACTCTATTGCTTTACAATTGTTGCCCTAAAAGATAGATAGTGGAAAGAGAACTAAGATGGAAGAATTAAAATGGGTTTATTGTTTCAATCAAAGTATGGGTATTATGTTTTTTTTTTTTTAAAAAAAAAATTTAAAATTTACCTCCATTTATTTAAAAAATAAATAATTACAAACTAACTCTAAAGGAATCCCAAATGTATGCGAGATGTATCCGAAATGTATTTGAGAAGTATCCGAGGTGTATCAGATGATGTGGCAACATGTGTTACTGTTCCAATACGTACAGAAAGTATCCGATACGTATCGGGGAGTATCCTAGGCGTATCGTATCCGATATGGATTCGTTGGGGGTTTTAAAGTATCCGTGCTTCATAGGTAGCAACAAAAGTTTATAAAAGAAGGCCCAAAGAGTCCCCTACTTTAGTTAATTCTAATGTCATGAGTTATAAATTTTTACTTTTTGAAGAAAAAAAAAAAAAGGTTATTGTTCACGAATGTTGCTCACAAGTCATGGACCAAAAAATCAGAAAAATCGCCGATATATCGGCGCATCGATGGGTTTTGATACAAAGTTCAATGTATATATCTGTTCTCATAATAGCAACCGATATTATCCAATATATCACGAATATCACTGTATATCAGTTTTTTATCATCACTTTCATCATTTTTCTGCAAAATATCTTCACTATACCGTTAATATATCCCGACATATCGGAATATATCGGGATATTAATTCGGTACTGAATCTGCCATTTTCCTGTTTGGTTTTGTTTTTATCTTTTTGACTTTACAACTTCATGTGATTATATACTAATGAAGTAGCCTACTGTCCTCCTTTTTCAGGCCTTCCCACATACTCCTCTAACTTTTCCAGTAAACTTTAAGTTGCTAACCTTCAGGCATTTAAGGACTACAGCTTTCACTGTTTCACAGGTTGAAATATTTAACTTTTAAAATCATATATATAAGCTACTGGCTGCCTACTGCCACCTATTTCTTTTATTAGGGAGAATTATTCTCAGGGTTAAAATTATTTGTCTTATTCTATAAAAGGGTTGTACTTTTCTCTTTCGAAATTAATGATAGATTATTAACAATTTATAGATTTGAAGCTTTTCTTAGAGGGTGTGATTGCTTCCTCTGGTAAGTGTGATTCCTTAGGATGATTGCTTAGGTTTCTTCTTCGCTTCTTCTTTCTTTAAAATCTCTTTCAGAATAAAACTATTTTTCAACCAGACCTGAAACTACACAAATAAACACTAATAAAACCCTAAATCAATTCCCAAAACGCTTCTTAACCCAACATCCAAACCATAATTGCTCCTATACCTTCCTACATAAAACCTAACCCTAAATCCCTCAAACAATTAAAGCCCTAGTAGAAGATCAAGAAGCTCTAAGAGGTATTGGGGGTCAATTGGATTGAAGCTCAAAGAAAGCGAAGTCATTCTCAAATGGTGGCTATCTAGTTCTACATTGTTCTGTTAATCGGCAATCTTTGGGTCCACAAAAAACCAATTGAAGAGCCATTTTGTGCATTGGAAACTAGACTGAAGAGCTTTCAAATGGTGTAAGGACCAGTTGAGATGATGAAGTCACTGCTTGGATGGGTGAGGGAATGCTCAGTTGGCCAATGACCTTGAACCTACAAATGATGCAACTTTGCTCAGACTTCTGACAACACTCTAGGATGACTTACCAGCTGACTGGGTCAACGAAAGAACACTGGGCCACCCAAAGACTGCAGTAAAAACAATGATTAACAACATGTGGTGGGACAACCTAGATTACCATTTAAATTTTACAGAACCTATCCTTAACATGTTAAGATTAGCAGATACTGACTGTCATGTGTTGCATCTAATGTATGATGTGTGGGATAATACATAGCATGTGAATGAGTAGATTAATTACTTGATCCATTGCCTTAACTTGTGTTTATATACTAATCATTAGATTAATGAGTTGGTATATAAGTAGTTGAACCTAGGAATTGGGGGAGACTCTAGAATTGATGCTAGCTATCACAGATGCCTGCTTTCTATATGCATCAAATCAGTTTGACATAATGCCTAAATGAAGTCTAAAATGTTGAATGCTTAATAATTTTTTATCTAAAATGTTGAATGCTTAATATGACAGCTTGTGAATATGCAATCCATTTTCTTGTGACTTTAACTCAAAACTTGTAGCTATCCTCTAACCATTAGATTAACAAGTTGGCAATTTTAGCAAATTGGATGAAGAATTGGAGGACTCAAAGGTTGAGTAGAGTCCTATTCACCCCCACTCCCAATCTAGGACATTGAGGTCAACCAAGGTGCACCTTCACAAACCTTAGTGTATTGCTTTCCCAATAAAATGTACAAATTTTTCTAAAACGATTATGGAGTAAGGCTTGTAAAGCTATGAAGACTATCTAGACATTGTTAGGTAACATGAGTTGTGTCATTCTTCTTGTGTATAAAAGGAATGACAAAGGCATACGAAAGCTAAATTCCATCCTTCTTTTCCTTTTTTTCTTTATTTTTTTTCATTTTTTAAATCAAATTCTCTTTTGCTCTTCAACTAGGGAAAAAAGAAAGAAAAAAACAATCCAAAATCTCAACTTTCTATGCTTCTTCTCACAATGGACAAAGATCCTATTCAGTGTCTTTAAATATGTAGCCTTGAAGCTAACTTCAAAGATGCCAAAGCAAAGCAACAACTTCAGGATTTAAAAATCATTCACCATCAAGATGAATAAAATAAAATACAGAGATGCATATGTGTGTGAATGAATGAAGCAGAACAACAAAACCAAAGGACTAGCAGTATCTAATTTTTCGGATGTATCATAATATGAATTTTTTTACCTGCGGCTACTCCACAACTGAGAAGGCATATTTTCTCCAGTGGTGCGACTGAGTTGACTTTGACTGCACATCCAGAGTGCACAACTGTATATTCACTGAAACTTGAAACTGCACAATAGTGATAAATGGGCTTCCCTTTTATTGAGAAGCGTGTCTTCTGATCACTGTGCATCACTCCTCTCCTTTCCAACCCCAGTACTTGGCACATATTGCTTTTACCTGAGGTACAGTGCCTACATGTCATGCATTCTCCCGTGAATAATGTGAGCACATGGTCCCCCAGCTCAAATTCCGTCACCCCTTGGCCCACGCTCTCAACAATCCTGTAACATCACCTCTACTATCTGTCTCATTTTACAACTTTAAAAGATCAACCAAAAGATATAACTCTAATTATAAAATATTGTACCCTAATTGATATTTCTCACTGTAAAAGCTCCGAAAAAGTATTCGGCAATATTCACTAAATCTAAGCTTATCTAATCTAATTTTCTAGTTAGATATATATGATGCTGCAGTGTCTCAAGTACACCACAGTGTAAAATGACATGACTACTTCAGCATTCCCCAATGATAAACCAATAATACCATCTTTTCAAATCTCACTCAAACCTTAATCCAGTAGAAAGACTAGTTACTGCACTACATGTATCATGCTATTCAATTGGGAAACCCTGAATATTCAAATGTATCATATTTATTGTTTCAAATTTCAAATGAATAGTCCCAGATTGAACATTTAAATGGTGGCCCAACAATTTGACAAATTATTCAAGTTTACATAATCCACTAGCCGGCAAGCATTAGATCAAATTACAAGGGAAAAGTTATAGAAAAGACCCTGATGCTTCATGACCAAAAATCCGAGGAAATATTGGAGCCTGTGCCTGCAGAAACTAGCAACCTTTGTTAGACCTTCATATTTACTACAAGAATAACTTTGACGCACCCAGTTTGAAGTACTATCACATAAGAATTGGAAGACTTTAAAAAATAAAAGTGAAAAGATAGAATGTAACGAGTGTCTCAAGAAAATATTTTCGGAGCATGCTTTTAAGACAATCCACACTCAGGACTCACTAGGGAAAACACATAAATTTCATTGTTTAGTGTAGTATGCGATGCTTTGCCTCATATTTTATTAAGGAAATTCAACTCAAGTACACTCAATAAGCTTTTAGGCTTGCAAGAAACAATGTTATGTTGGGGATGTATAATAAGAATATTTGGCTCACACCTTCTTTTAAAACCTGCATTCAATCCCTGAATTATTCATTTTGAAAATCCTTACGGAATATACCGATAAAAACAATTTTCCAGCTTCTTCTCCTTTCTCTTACTGCTAATACTCCTCACAAATATACTAAAAGTGTAGTAGGCCTACAGATAGATCAGCAAGAAGAAAAAGTGGAAATGAAGAGTAGTTCAATTTTTAATCTCGTCCACTCTTATTAGTTTCTAAATACAATGTAGTTCTCTGAACTGCCATGCACCTTTGACCTCTCATCTAGGACCTTTCCTACTCTAGGGAAATTATGGAAGCTACTCCTTAGTTGTATGAGTTCAAACTGCAAAAACGTAACAAATAGGGTAAATTTGATACCTGCTTGGTCTTGGCCAAGACTCATGGCAGGTCACTCTCCTATCACTAACTAGCCTCCAAAGAATTTAACATCAATTCATTAAGGGTTCACATCAGGATGAGCTACAATCATAAAATAATAGCATACCTCAATGGATCATACTTCTATCCATAAAGTCTACCCTAAATAGTCGAAATAAGGTGGCTTGTTTGTGTTAGTGTTCAATTTAAATTCTTCTTGTGCTTGAGAATATTCAGCTTGGCCATCTTTTATGCCGTCACAATAAATAACTTACAGAAATTGGCATCATTTGTTGGGACTAAGTTGAGTAATTAATTTGACATTAGGTTTTTTCAAACTTCAGAACTAATTAAAAGTAAAATCCGATGAAGGAAACCCACCCATATACATCAAAAAGATTAGTTGCTAAAATTGCAAAGTATAACCTCAGCTTACGTGGAAGACAATTAATTAGAAGTCTAGGTTCGGATATGACTTATCTGATTGTCCACTTTTGCAAGTGTCAACGAATTGGATGTGCACACTAACAACTCATTCTCTCCAAGAACTTTAGGCAGAAAATTTTTTACCAGATAGTTTCAGTAAAGGTGGAATTGCTACTGTTTTCGTTGCACTATGCTGTAATACTGACGTAAGTTAGAAGGCATTTTCCATGTCCATGCCTCTTCTCCCTTGCAATCTTTTCCCCTTTCCGAACAACAATAAGGGAATTAGAGAAGAGGAGAAAAAGCTTCAAGGATTAACCTGATCTCGTACAAATTAAAACCATTAGGCATCCCTTCACAAATTCAAAAATTTCTAATTAACCATGCTCTTGAGAAGGGATATACTTGCTAGAGAGTTATTATTGTCTTTATTTTATAACTTTGTTATGCTGAGGCTATTATTGTAAATTCTCATTGATGCTAATATAAATTTACTAGGAGAGAGAAACCCTACAACTATCTCAGTTATTCTTGCTGTTACTGCTACTCTCCTTCTTCTCCCCTCTTATGTTTCTTCCTCTTCTTTGTTATTTTACTAACAAAATACATAAAACAACTTGGTATCAAACTGTTTCTTCTACTTCTTCTTCTTCTTCTTATTCTTCTTATTCTTTGTTATATATATTATGTGTGTCCCCACCACGAAGAGTGCCTCCCTCATGACTTTTGCCTGCAAAATCCCAAGTCAGTTTGACATCGTTTAGTATCATTTTCCTATTCATCTTCTATTTTTTCGGAAAAATGGGGTGCTTTAATGAAAAATATTTCGTTGTTTTTGGAGTAATTTCTTTCTTAGAACAATAACAAAGGGCTCTGATTATAAGTTTAGTTTGGTCCATGATCCACTGATATGTACTTCAAAAAAATGGAAAAAACGAAAAGAAAAAAGAAAGAGGAGTTTTATGGATTTTTTTGTTGCTCCAGGAAACCGAAGCCTCTTGAGGTACCTCCTCCTCTATAGTCGCATTCCCTAAGCACAGAAGAAGCCTCCTGAGGTACATCCTCCTCTATAGTCGCATCCCTCAATCACTCGTATTTTCCTTGGTCAAACCATTAGTTGATCCCATTCAGCTGTATATCAGATCTGTCGCACAACCTTAGGCAACTAACAAACCTGCCGAGACATTCCCAAGACTGTCGCACCACCCAAGGGTACCCTCTCTCCAATCGAGACCTAGTTCTGTTTCAACCTTGAGCGACTTACCCCAACACCTTAGTAGCCTTTGAGATTCTTCGAGAGACACCTTAGCAACATTGACAGTATACCAGGTGACCCTCCAACCTGTGTCACACCAATCCCAGCCTACTAAGCCCACCCATAGGCATGTTGCAGCCTTCTACAAGGTTTCTAAGACCTCTAAAGTCTTCTTTCATTTTTATTTCTCTTCTGTTTCTCATCATGGCTGATGACAAGTTGCAAACCATTAGTTGTCCTATCAGATCAGTTGCACAACCTTAGGCAACTAAAAAAACCTGCCGAGACATTTCCAATACTGTCGCACCACCCTAGGGTACCCTATCTCCAATCAAGACCCGCTCTAGTTCTGTTCCAACTTCCAAGTTCCAACCTTGATCGACACACCCCAACACCTTAGTAGCCTTTAAGATTCTTCGAGAGACACCTTAGCAAACATTGACACTATCCCAAGTGACCCTCCAACTTGTGTCGCACCAATACCATCCTACTAAACCCTCCCATAGGCTTGTTGCAGCCTTCTCCAAGAATTCTAAAACCTCTAAAGTCTTCTTTCATTTTTGTTTCTCTTCTGTTGGTCATCATGGACAATGATAAGTTGCAAAATGCAAACCATTTGCATCGGTTGACTGGGGACAATAATTCTTATTGGTCCAATGGTATGAAAATGTTTTTGATTGGTTGAGGCCGTTGAGGTTACGTTATTCATTCTGAAATACAACCCTAGGATCCTAAGGATGAGGTTTCAATAAAGCTATTGCAAAATGGGAGATGGAGAATGCACAAATTCTTACTTCGCTACACAAATCTGTGGAACCAAGTATTGGTTAGAATTTCTCCAAGTATGATACAACCGAGAAAGTTGGGACCATTTGAAAGGTATATATTTAAGAGTCCAATTTTGCAAAAAACAATAAGAACAAGAAATGTCATTCAGGATGCAATGCAAAAGGACATGTAAATTCAGATTTCATAAATTCTACAATGAGATGACCAGTTACTGGATCAGTTAGCACTTGTGGAACTAACCAAGCTGCAACTTTTGGATAGTTATATCAACTACAGTTAGAGATAGTGACTAGTTCAATTTCTCATAGCTCTTCGAGGTCAGTATAATCTCTTCATAAGGCAATTCTTCATCGCAATCCCACTACCAAAGTTTGATGCAGCGATTTGAGAACTTAGACCTGAGGAAACTCACTTTAATGTGGCTCACTCTGCTCCACCTTCTCAGTTAATATTTGTTGCCTCATCTCCACAACCTCCACTGCTACCCATTCCTTCTGTTCATCTTACTCAGCTCACTAGGAAGTCCAAACTACGTGTTGCTATTGATAAATGCAATTTTTGCCTAAAAAAGGTCAATGGAAGTACACAAATCCCAAACTTACAGCTTAGAAGGTGCAAGACCTACAAATGAATATTCAGCTGATAGGCTAGGATTAAACTTACACCAATAAGGAAAATCCTAGCCTAAGATTATTCAACATGACATTAGATTTTATTTGCCATGATTTAAGTATGAAAGACAACAGTAAAGAGGAGAAAAAGAGAGTTGGTAAACTTTGACAAGATTTGGGAAAAAAATGTTCAGAATGGAGCGCCTCTTTAGGCTTTTGACCTCTGCTAGAATACCAGAAAACAAATAATATCCTACCCTGGTGTGGGTAGTACTACCATGCAACCGAAATTTCCACTCAAGGTTAAGGGCAGCAAGATATATCTTAATTGAAACTATCACCTAACAAAGGGCCAAATCTTTCAATATGATTGTGAGCAGTGTTTTAAAAAACTTGCCCGAGGCGTGCCCAGGGCTCACCTTCAAGCAAGACAAGCCAAAACTGCCCCAAGGCTCTAAAAAAAAAGGCAGGACTCCATTTTTGCATACGCTTTTTCCTTGGTGCACATGCCCTATGCATGTGAGGTACACCTTTGGTGCCACAAGGTCATAGGAATACACCTCATGAGACCAAAGTGTTAGTTGTATGCCCTATAGCCAATCATAGAGATGATGCTTTAGGGATAAAAAACAATCATAGGATTTCATTTATTGTATGTCACATTTATTATTAATTTAATAAAGGGCTTTATTCTATCATATTTATTCTATTCTTTATATTTGCATGATATGTTTATAGAGTTAGAGTTGAGAATATGAAATCACAAAGATTTGTGATTGTGAGACTGTAAATATATCTCTGTACTAAACTCCTAAATCATTCCTACTTGAAGGTTCACTATGATGGACAATAATGAACCATAGAACTAGCACATATTAGGTTGACTCTATAGGAGGATAGCTAGTCTCAAGCTATTTGTGTAGAAGATACTAAAACCAACATGTGGATGCTTGTTAATATAAACAGGTACACTGAATGTTACCAAGTATTTTGAGATAAATTGAATGGAGTTTTACCTGCCTTTCAATAAGTTTCTCATAGTTGCAATGGTACAAGTAATCCTTAGACCTGAGACACCACGGTTGTCTTATGCGTGGAGCTTTAAAAGTTTGATAGCACTAACTGTATATCCCAATGGGGGTTTAAAAGGGTGTTCATTGACCCTACTGCTTCATGTGTGAAAGCATGTAAGTGATCAACAAGGAATCTATCACTCTCAGTAAAGGGAGAGAATGTCTCACATAGCATTTACTAATATAACTCATGAAAGTCCTATGGCCATGGTAGGATGACTATGAAAAGGAGTTTTCATAGTGCATCAATGAGTTGATATTTGTAAATGAGTATAAAAGTATTGAACTAGGGACTTGACAGACTTCCATGTCCTGGTTTAATCAAAGACATTGTGTATAATAGAAGGATGTAATTGTAACCTTAACTGTAACTGAACAGTTCTTTGTATGCTATTATTCATCTCATTTAGGACCACATCATGAGCCATTGCTAGATGTTACTCATGGTTAGTAGAAACTCTAATTGATATAAGTTGGATCAATTAGGGAATTGGAAGGTGTTCCAATTAGAATCTTAATGGAAAGTGTTTTATTGGGCACTCCTTGCGCCATTACCTACTACTAGATGTTGTGAACCCCATGGGTCACACACCAATAAGTGAAGAGGGACTTTAAATTATGAGAGAAAGGGCAATAGTGCATTAAGAAAAGTTCTTTAGGGCCATACTTGCATTTGATGTAAATAGGAGGGGTTAAAGTGCAATTTAGGGAAATTGCAAATCCCACATAAAGTGGGAATCCCCTCTTGGCCGGCCCTATTGGTGTGGCTATATATAGCACACTAGCATGTGTTTGTCCCACAACAATACACTCACCTCTCTCCCTAAGCCATATTTGAGGAAGCCTCTCTCTCTCTCTCTCTCTCTCTCTTCTTCTTCTTCTCCTATTCTAGCAAACCCTAAGGAGAACTAGAAGACAACTTGAAGGCTTTTGCTTAGTGTGGATACCGTGGAGGCAAGACACGTGTGCTACTTGTTGCTGTTGTTCGAGAATCAATCAATCGTCTTAAGGACTTACTGTAAGTTCTAAACCCCTTTTTCTAGTTAGGGTTTTATATTTTGTATTGAACCATAATCAGATTCATGGGTTTTAAGGAATTGAATGAAAATTTTGTTATTCATTATGATCTGCATTCTAGTTTTCTATACTTCAATTCCTTACACAAAGTGCAATTCTTAAGAGGAACAACTCTTTTTATTTAGTAAAGTTACCATAGTTAGTTTAAAGGTTGACCATTTGAATAAAAACTTAGGTTAAGTAGCCACACAACTAGTTAGCAACTGCAACTATGATAGATTATGGAAAAGACGATTGACCGACGATGGTGATGACAATTATTCGCAGTATTCATCTCCAATAACACAACTTATTTGAATTCAAGTTATATGAACATTTTATATCTTGGTTGATTGGACCATGAAGGACAATAGTAAATTTGCTGTGCAGAAAAATATATTTAATATTTTTATATAATGCTTTCAATTTAATAATATCTAAAAATTTTGAAAATAGGTCATTTTTTATATAAATTTTACTTGTTATGTACTTTTTCCCACTATTTTTAGATATTAATATTTTTTTAATATTTATATATTTATAAATTAAAAACCTATGGGGTTTACGCCCCACACCTTAGGGCTTGCGCCTCGCCCCATGAGAGGAAAAACACCCTCGCCTTACGTCTACGCCTTTTAAAACATTGATTGTAAGTAATGGTTCAACTGTTCAAGCAATTAAAAGGGCAATTTTTTGTTAATTATTGGAGCAACCTAAACCTTAGAAGCAATAACCTTCCACTAAGGGTGCCTATCCCACTTCGAAACCACAATTCCACACTTCCCTATCGGAACCTTGTAAGAACCACGATTCTCTCTAGATTCTTTGAGATGGAATCATGGTTCTAACTAAGACAGGACCTTGTGATGGAGGGGGGAAGGCAGGGCCATGATCCCCCACTAACCTTTTCTTAACTATAACAGTGATGAAGAAGATCCGTAATTTCAGTAAATTCATGGGAGTTTCTTGTGAGGATTTTGAGGGACAAGCTGCTCAATTATTTTTGGCGATTGAACTACGTTGGAGGGAGAGCAGAAGCACATCGCCAAGGTCTAAGGGTTCAACTTCTAGGGCTATAGGGGCTAGAGAGTTAAAGAACCTTTAATGTTCTATTAATTATGAATTGATAAGGAGAAGGGGAGTGAAGGAGGGCGGGGTAGGAAAGGGTGATTGCTACTATTAAAGAGTGTTTAATGTGGATACTGACCTGGAATATTCGTGGGGCTAATGACAAGTCTAGACGTTTATGTATCAAATTAGCTTTAAAAAGGTGGAAGGTGGATGTAGTGGTGCTCTAAGAAACAAAAATGGAGGACTTCAACAGAGAGGTGGTAAGAGATATTTGGCCTTCTCGTTATTTTGATTGGGAAGTCCTTGAAGCTAGGGGAACAGCAGGGGGTATTGCGATAGTTTGGGACTATAGATCATTAGGTAAAATTGAGTCTAAGGTGGGTATGTATTCTATTTCTTGCCTCTTTCGTAACCTCAACTCAGGGTTGGAGTGGGCGTTTTCTAGTGTTTATGACCCTTTTGGGACATCAAACCGACTTGATTTGTGGGCTGAGTTGGAGGCAGCTAGGAATGATTGGGAGGTTCCTGGTGTGTTACGGGTGACTTTAATATTGTGAGATTTCCTTCTGAACGATTGCGGGAGGGTGGTATTACTGGGGCAATGGAGGATTTCTCAGAATTCATTAGTCGAAATGAATTAGTTGATCCACCTTTGGTTGGGGGTACTTTTACTTGGTCAGACAATCAAAGTCCTCCTGCAATGTCGTGGCTTGATAGGTTTTTGTTTTCTAGGGGTTGGGAGGAACTTTTTCCTAGGGTGGTGCAATTGGTATTTCCAAAGCTGTGCTCGAATCATAACCTATTTTACTAGATGCTGAGGGACTTAGGTATCAGAAAGGGCCATTTCTCTTTGAGAATATGTGGTTATCGGTTGATGGTTTTGTGAATTTAGTAAAAGAGTGGTGGGATTCTTATTTGTTTATTGGGGCAGCGAGCTTTGTGTTGATGTCTAAGTTGAGAGCTCTAAAGACGGGCCTTAAGAAGTGGAATGTGGAAGTTTTTGGTAGGATAGAGGTAAAGAAAGGGGCACTGCTCAATAGTATCCAAGAATTGGATTCTCGTGAGGAAAGGGGAGAACAATCCACTGATGACAGAATGCGTAGGGAAGAATACAAGAAAGAATTTACTCTTTTAGCTGAAATGGAGGAAATCTATTGGCGTCAAAAGTCGAAGGAATTGTGGCTTAAGAATGGGGATCGAAACACTATATATTTTCATCGAATGGCAAGCGCTCACTATAAACGCAATTTCATTGGGAGATTGGAGGTAGAAGGGGTGGTGCTGGATCGGGAAGAAGAGATGGCATTATAGTAGACTTTTATTCCAAACTTTTTACAGAACAGGAAGCTTGGAGACTTGTGATGGATGGGATGGAGTTTGGTTCAATATCCGAAGAATACACTGACTGGTTGGAGAGAAGGTGGGATGAGTCAGAAGTCTTTGAGGTGGTTAAGAGTTGTCATGGGGATAAAGCTCCTGGCCCAGATGGATTCACTATGGCATTTTTTCCAAGGCATGTTGGGAAGTGGTTAAGGCAGATGTTATGGGAGCACTCAATCAATTTTTCCAAGAATGTAGTTAGGATAGAAGTATTAATATGACATTTATTACTTTAAATCCAAAAAACGGGGCTGCAGTGGATATTAGGGATTTTAGACCCATAAGTTTGGTAGGGGTCTATGTACAAGATTTTGGCCAAACTTCTTGCTATGAGGTTTAGGAAGGTGCTTGATAAAGTGGTGGGTCCTTTCCAGAATACTTTTTCGCGGGCCGTCAAATCTTGGATTCACTTATTGCAAATGAATGTGTTGACCCAAGAATTAGATGCGGCTCGCCAGGTTTACTTTGCAAACTTGATATAGAGAAGGCGTATGATCATGCCAACTAGAAATTTCTCTTATACTTGGTTAAAAGATTGGGGCTCAAGAATCGGTGGGGAAAATGGATGGAGTGGTGTATATCTACTGCTGCATTTTCGGTTATGGTAAACGGGAGTCCTCAAGGATACTTTAGGTGTTCTAGAGGTTTGAGGCAGGGGGATCCTCTATTGCCTTTTCTTTTTATCTTGGTAATGGAAGCCTTGAGCCGAATGTTAAGTTGGGCGGTCGAGGGTGGTTTGCCTTGAGGGGTTTAGTGTGGGAGGGAGAAGGGTAGATGCGATATAATCTCTCACTTACTTTGTGTGGATGATACCCTTATCTTTTATGGGGTTGACAGTGAGCAACTAAGAACCTTAAGATGCACTCTTCTTTGTTTTGAGGCGGTATCGGGATTAAAGATTAATTTAAGAAAAAGTGAGCTTATCGCGGTGGGGGAGGTGGTTGATTTGGACAATTTGGCTACTATTTTGGGTTGCAAAGTGGGGTTGCTTCCGAATACTTACTTGGGGTTGCCATTGGGTGCTAAGTTCAAATCTAAGGTGATGTGGGATCCTATTATTGAACTGGTTCGAAAAAAGGTTGTGGAAAAAGGATGTTTATCTAAAGGTGGAAAATTGACTTTGATTAAAAGCACTTTGGCAAACCTGCCAACATATTTTATGTCGCTGCTCAAGATTCCTGGATCTGTGGCTGCTAGGTTGGAGAAAATTCAACAAGATTTTTTGTGGGATGGGATGGACGGGGGGAGCATAAAATGCATCTAGTGAATTGGAAACTGATTTTCTCTCCCAAGGGTGAAGGGGGTCTTGGCTTTTGACCTCTTTTACTTGCAAACCAGGCCCTTTTATCCAAGTGGTTGTGGAGGTTGGCAGTGGAAAATGGGGCTCTATGGAGAAAGGTTGTTCAGTCGAAATATGGGTGTCAAGAAGGGGGTTGGTGGTCAAAGGTTCCCAGAGGACCTTATGGAGTGGGGGTGTGGAAAGCTATTATGGGAGCCTGGGAGGTTTGGAGAGATTTGTACAGGGAGTTCAATTTCGTATAGGCAATGGTCGAAAGGTGAGATTTTGGCTTGCATAGCTGGGGTGGTGATTTTTCCTTTGGCGAATGCGTTTCCTCAGATTCTTCAGTTGGCTCACAATAAGCAAGCGTGAGTGGCAGATTGTGCAGAGTGGAACAGAGGGTGATCGTCTGGTGTGGAATGTAGGGTTGATTAGGGACTTTCATGATTTGGAAGTTGATTCAGTCTTATTGTTATTGGAGAAGCTTAGCAAAATTGAGATGAGACAGGGGATGGAGGACCGTATTATATGGAAAAAAGGGTAGAAATGATCAATTTTCTGTAGGAGTATTTTTTCATTCATTGCACAGATCAGATTGATGTGTTTTTCCTGCATCTCACATTTGGATCTCCACAGTTCCTTCCAAGGTTGCTTTCTTTATGTGGACAGCTGCGCATCAGAAATGCCTTACCATTGACATCTTGCAAAGGAGAGGTTATGACATGGTGAATCGATGTGTGCTGTGTAGACAGTATGATGAATCTATTGATCATATATTACTTCATTGCATGGTGGCGCAAGAGGTTTGGGCTTGTGGAAAGTTTTTGGGATTAATTGGGTAATGCCATGCTCGGTGCTGCTCATGATGGAGAGTTGGCACTGTAGGAGCAAGAATGAAGTCCAGCTTGCTATGTGGAAATTTTTTCTGCATGCAATATGTTGGGTTTTATAGAAGTAGCAGAATAGGAGGACTTTTAAGGAGCAGGAACAGTCAGTACAGAAATTACAGAATAGTTTTTTGGGTCTTCTTTTTGATTGGGGGCATTTGCTTTTTTTGAACAGCGATTGTCATTCTCTGAGTTTTTGAGTTCTTTACAGCTTTAGCTTAATTCAGTTTTTCCTTCTTTGTATGCCATCCTGTCTACACCACTTTTTGCTAATAAATTATTACCTTATCAAAAAAAAAAAAAAATGTAAAAGAGTTTCCAAAAATAATAGGACTCCCATTAAATCATGTGTTAGATTAATACTTATTCAATTACTCAATAGTTTCCTTTAAAAAAAGATATAAGCATGTTCTCTTTTTCTCCATATCAGTGTGGCTTCTCCAAAGAACACTATTTGCACTTACTTTATTTTTTGAATTCCTCTATGACTATAATAAGGCTGCAATATTTTGCTTAAATTTTTTCTACAATTTCATCCCACACAATATCATATTGAGGTCACACAAAATTATATTGAGGTAATACCATTTATATATATATATATATATTATAAATTTTACACAAATGCTTCCTACATGCCCCAAACATTAGACTCTTCTATGTTAGCCCGCTTCCCCGACCCCGTTCTCGGACCCCCTGACCCAGCCCCCGCTCCCAATTCATGCTTCTAATACAATTATATCACATATAAGAGGTGTAGAAAAAGTTCATATCTGCTTTTTTCTTATTTCACTTTCTTCAACTTTATAAACTCTGACTTGATATGTTCTTTTCTCATCCAAACTTCTATAGTTTTTTTTATATGAAAAGTAAACTGGTAAGCAGAGAAGAAGTGATATAACAAGTAGCAAAACCTTCAGTCTTCCCCATAAGCTTTGATTTCCCCTTGGAAAGCAATAATAAAACCTATACCCGAGTTATCCACATGCCTCCTCTCTTAGTATACTCGGCTATACACCTGCTTTACTGGAATAACTTTTGTAAAACTTAATCAGGGGTAGTTTAGGGTTCCAAACTTCCCACTGATCTCCTGATCAAACAGCTCCCTTGAAAAAACTGGGAATCAAATGTACAAGAAACTTGTGAAAAGAGTTTCCTTTGTTTTTGTTTGGCCTTTCAAAGTGTTTTTTGGGGTTTCATCTCGGGTATAGGTTTTATCATTGCTTGAAGAATTTCTTGTCCTTCCTCTTGGTACTTTTCTTTTTGTAAACAATGTACTTCTTTACAAAAACCTCACCAGTGACCAGCATCATTAAAAACAATATACTAGTACTAGTTTATAACTCATTTTTCAGTTTTGATTACAAGAATAATGCTCAGCTACAGTCCCTGGTCCTCTCTAAAATCAACTTGGCCTCTCACTCTATAATGCAGATTTATAACTCACCACATTAAGATTCTTTCTTCTTTATTTTTCGTTTTTTGGTAAACACCACATTCAGATTCAAGTGGCCTAATGTTAGTCCCAAAAAGAAAAATTAGTCCCAAAAAAGGGGAAAACACACACAAACACACATCGTCGCTTAGAAAACAACTATTTCCCTGTCCCATCCCCATTAATTAATTAAATGTTCCCTTTAATTCAATTCCGGGCGTGGCTATTTACACCACATTTTTTTCTTTACACACACCATTTAATGAAATTTTTTATTACTATTCTATAATTGAGTAAAAGGACAGTTAAATGACAAAGTGATTTAAATAAAAACACAAATTTTCTTTACACACCTACTACACATAACTATAATCACGAAAACTCTCTCACTCAAAAACCTTTGCTTCCTTCATTCATATATCTTCACTCTCTCACAAATCCTAACCACTAATCTATAATATCTCTTAAACCTTAACAATTGTTTATATTTTTATGCTTTTTTGAACGAATAAATAGTCAATTCAAATGCTTCTAGTGATGAAATTCCAGATTCACAGCACAATAAAAGATCAGATCAGACGAAAATGACAAATATATATATATATATATATATATATATATATATAGATATATGAAGTATTTACAAAAAAAAATAAATAAATAAATAAAAGTTAGTTTCAAGAGGGAGGGTGTGGTCCGAGCACCTGAGACTCCCAAGCCGTAATGTCACTGCGACAGAGAGAGGTAGAGACGACCTTAATCCGAATCTCCATGGGATGAGGCGGACTCACTTCCACTTTCTCCATTACCAATGCCTCTCCAGGCCCCCATGCCACCGCAGCTTTGCAGGTGATCACATGAGGAGAAGGAAGAGGATGCTGGTCGGACGACGACGACATTTGCCGCTATCTATGCTTTACAAGACCAATGAGGAACAGTCACGAGCATTCAGCAGATATATATATATATATATATATATATGAATGAAGGAGCCAACCTGAAGTAGGTAAAGAGGTGTGGGGGGTTGGTGAAGATTGAAGATCGATGAATGAATCTGTATATATATAATTGTGTCACGTAAAATTCAAGGATAGTTGGTGAGGTCAACACCCGCACCCAACAGATGCTGCCTCCCCTATGTCCTAGCATTTGGAGGATTTCTAGGATGAGGGCGCCCCCATCCCTCCCACTATGAGCTCCCCCATTTGTTCAGTTATTTTGATTATGTAATGGGTACGGTTATTGCATTATAAAAAATTTTCTATACTTCTCGTTTATTTTAAATTTTTTAAGGTTTTACTAGTCAAATTATCCACTAGAAATTAAAAACAATTTTGAACAACTTTGTAGAAGAAAGTTTTTCTAAAATCTGTCGTTTGATTTTGAAAAACTTTGGGAAAAATTAGCAATAAACCCAATTAGAAGGTTGGGTTTAACAATAACCCCATCAAAATATTTTTTGACTCCTTAGCCTTATACTTTAGTATAGCTCTACACGCATTGCAGACAACAAGGTCATGCTCGTCACGAATGCAAAGTGGAGAATAAGGAACCTGGTGAAATCTTTTTTTGAAAATTCCCATATTAACCTTTTCTATACCTAAACTCAACATTTTCCCTTTCTCTCAGATTCGTTTTTTTTTTTTTTTGTTTTTGGTCCAAAGGATATACACAGGAGAAGCTAGAGTCAGTCAGGATACTGGCAGACCAATTAGGGGTGCTCACAGGTTAGTTTGGATCGGGTTTGGGGTTCATCCGCAACCCACCCACAACTCATCGGGTGAATTAAATTCCCACCCACATCCACCCATATGATTGGGCGGTTTTAACCCACAAACCATGCGGATTGGTGGGTGGGTTGCGAGCGGATTAGCGGATTTAAGTTTAGCTAGACCTTGCTTTACTTTTTAAAAATCCATCCATTCTATTTTGAATTTTTGAGGGCTTTCATACTGCATTTCAATTATTATAAATATTATTTTGGTCAAAACAAGCCATACAAATTACAAAATAACAATTAACTTGGGAAAAAAATAAAATTAAACAAGCATAAATATAAAAACAAAAAGATAAAAGACTTCACAATGCAAAAAACTAATTTAATATCGGTAAGAGATAAAGTCATCCTCCATTTGCCATGTGTCCAATGTAATATGAAGAACCAATAAGATACTGCCACGTGTATAATCTAATAAAATATAAAAATATGCAGGCGGGTGGGTTTTAGTCGGTTTTTATATTTCAAAACCGCAACCACCCACAAAACTGCAAAAAAATAAAATTCTAAACCGCTACCCGCCCACCCTATCGGTTGAAACTACCCAATGCCTTCGAGTTGGGTCGGATTGGGCGGTTTTTGCGGGTCTAGCGGGTGAGTGAGCACCCCTAAGACCAACAACATCATTAGTTAGTAAAGGTCCTAAACCAAGAGTATCTGTAAGCAGGATCGGCCCATTATAGGAATGGCTCCACTTAGCTATTAAATCGGCACATGAATTTCTTTCTCGCGGGATGTTAAAGATAGAGCAATTCCATTGCCTAGAGAAATTGTCTCTACAGTCCAAAATCAATGGGCCATAGAGATGGAATTGGGGGTCACCCGTCAGAATGAGGCAAACTGCAACTTTATAGTTAAATTCCACCAGGAGAGATGTAATGCCATGGTTCCAGGCAATCTTAAGGCCCATTCTTATACTGCAGAATTCAGCTTCGAGGCTAAAAGCGTTACCTAACCCATAAGCACAACCCATAATCCACCCACCTTGATCATTGTGAAAAAACCACCCATCCCAGCAAGACCAGGATACCCATAGCTACTACCATCTATATTAAGCTTGACCATAACAGTAAGTGGCTTGGCCCAAAAAACACTTTCAAGAAGGGAGCGGCTAATGCAACCCCCTTAAAGGTTAAGTTGCCCCACTCTGTTATCCCCACCCCCCAAAAATATATACCCACCCCTCTTAAAGACCTCACTAACCCTTATTCTCACCCACCCCTCTCACTCACCCCACACCCCATGGCAGTGACGACCGGCGAGAAGAAGAAGAAGAGACGGCGACGCTGACAGGCGAGGAAGGGCGACGACAACCGGCGAGGAAGGGCGACGGTGACGGCGCCCCCTCCATTTTTTCTGGCGATTCTTCTCCTGTTCTTTTTTTTTTTTTTTTTTTCCTTCTCCTTTGCTAGTCAGATCTATCAAATCTATGTTCTTCCATTTTTTTCGGCGACCTTCTCTCTTCTTTCTTTCTCTTAGTATTTCTTCTACTTTTTTTTTTTTTTTCCTGTGTGGTCAGATCTATGTATTCCTCCATTTTTTCTGGCGACGGGGAGGGAGGGCTGCTTACGAGAAGGGGGTACGGGAGAGGGGTTCTGGGAAGGAAAGAAAAAAAAAAGTAGAGAAGAAGAGGGAAGAGGAAGAAGGAAGAAGAGGGGTGCAGGGTTCCGGCAAGGGGTGCGGGGTTCCGGCGAGGGGTGTGGGAGAGGGGTTCTGGGAAGGAAAGAAAAAAAAAAGCAGAGAAGAAGAGGGAAGAGGAGGAAGGAAGAAGAGGGGTGCGGGGTTCTGGCGAGGGAGGTTTTGTTTTCAAAACCTCTATTTTTTCTGGCGACGGGTACGGGAGATAGGTCGCCAGTGAGGAGGGGTGCGGGAGAGGGGATGGGTGAGGGTGAAGCCCTTTTTGGTAATTTTACATAATAATTTTTTTAATTAAAAAAAATAGGGGGGCAACTTAACCCTTTGGGGGGTTGCAATAGCTGTTCCCTTTCAGGAATTGGGATTTTGTGCCTAAGCAAAGGGCCAAAAGTAGAAAAAAGATCTTGTCTAAGGGTAAGAATACCATTCATTACAACATATAGGGGAGCATGGGTATTGGCGATTACTTCTTTATTTTGGCTTCCATATGATAGCTAAAAAGGAGAGACTCTAGAAAAGGTCAGTTGGGGAAATAGCTCTCATGAAGGCATTGTTTTTTAGCCATATATGAAGTGTAGTAGATAAAAAAATCAGTCAACCTCAATGGATCCACAAATTGTTCCCAAATAGCATGGGGCTTGAGGCTGTCTCTAAGGACGTGGGCAATCTCTCACATTCTCCCTGTCACTCACGTTCTCCTTCTCTCCCACATTCTCTCCCTCTCTCCCATGGTTCCTACCAGCAATCAAGCTTCGACTGCCATTCCAACGGCTATTCGACCTCCGACAAAGCTCAGCCATTGTTCTCTTCTCTCTCTTTTCCCCCCATTTTTCTCCCCTTCATTATGCTATCATTAGATCTATTACCTATTAGGAAATTAATTTAAATATTACACTGTGAACAATTATACAAATATAAATTATACTATATTACAAACGATTATATAATTAAATAGAATATCAAATTAACAATGTGCTAGAACAACATATAAATTTATCAAAACACAAAAAATAAAAGGAGTAAAGGTTATAAAATATAGTCTAGAAGAATCAGTGAGGCGCAATGTTGCTATCCTAAAGTCATATACGCCTCCTCACGTGCGGGTATCAGCGGTCTTATATGGCTCCAAGATACAACCCAAGTCCTCTTAGGCAATCTGATCTGTAGTGCACGTTTACAGCAGACAAGTGCCAAGAACGCATCTAATTAAATTGCCCATAGAAAATAGATAAAATACAAAGCAAGATGATAGAAGAGAGTATAATAGTTTCAAAAGAACAAATTGAGAAAGACAAAGAGAAAGAGAAGAACGTTCAGAGAGCATCCTAATATGACTACAACGTTTGGTTTTATGAGCCCTAGGTATTCCTATACCAAACATTTCAGTCAAAGGAATGTAACCCAATTAAGAAAATGCATTAACACCTAAACGGTTAATATATTAACACAAATGATAATAAATATAAGGGTAAATTGCACTTTAGGGTCTAAAGTTTGGGTCAAGTTTTACTTTAGGGTCCAATGTTTAAATTACGTCAATTCAGTACTGAATTATTAGTTGAGCTACCGTCAGAATTTTATGCATTATCCCTACTTTACCCTTTTTATGGTGTGAGCGCCATGTCCTAAACCCACGCTTCTCAAGAGTATGCCACTAACTAGAAGGGTTAGCACAAAGAAGAGTCGCCACCCAATTGAACTTGGGAACTAACTTGAACCCTTGTCATAACCAGAGAATCTTGGTTTAGAGTTAGGGTACATCGCTAGGAAGGTGTAAGGCACCCAGCAATGCCTAGTCGAAAACCGGCCCCCACACGTAATTATTGGCTTTAGTTAATTAAGTATTCAATTAAATTCCATCCTAAACATGCAAACAATAATTGCAACACACAAAATATGGTATGATCAAGAAAGAAATAAACAGATAAAAGGAAACAATAAAATAAAGTAAACACAAAAAAAAGGAACACATTAAACAAGGTAACATGCTATTATAGAAATAAATAAACCTATAAACTAGATAAAAGGAAATAAATAAATATGGAAAAGTCTACTACTAAAGGAATATACAAATATAGGAATATAAATAAAAAAGAAATATCTAAACACATGGAAACATATCATCACAAAAATAACAAAAGGAAATATACTACTATGGAAAACCTAGAAATAAAATAAAAGGAAAGACATACTTATCTTATGTGCGTACGCATCCATGCAAGGTGTGTACGTACAGCTATTCGAACTCGCCTTCACTAAAAACTCACAAGAATTGAAAATAAAATAAACAATATAAAAATAAAATAAAAGAGATAAAATAATAAAATAAATGAATGACAAAACCTACATGTACCACTATCGGGATGCGTACGCACTATGGACTAGTGCATACGCACTCAAAATGATGAGTATGCATGTGGTGAAAAAAAATACTGCGAATATCCCTACTTTAATCTAATCATGCAACATAAATAAATAAAATAAAACTAAACCTAAATCATGCTACAAGAACCAAGAAAACAATAAAATAAACTAAATAAATAAAATAAACTAAATAAATGAACTAAATAAACAGCTAAATAAAAATCAAATTACCAACTTAATACTTGTTCATGGCCTCTTAGGTCTTTGGATTGAATCAAACCAACATGAATTTTCCTTTTATCAGACTGTTATCATAGCAAAGGGATCAAACTTCTCTTGACTTTGAAAGGAAAGAGAAAACGAAAGAGAAAGTAGGAGAAAAGAAAAGTAATTTTCATCACTTTTCAATAACAGAAACTTCAATCGAGTTTTTGGGTATGAAAACGTTGAAATTAGACAAAATGCGTGAAATCCAAAGTTGTAGATAATTGAATTATTTTCTAAAATGACCAATTGCATCAAATTTCAAGTTCGGAGTCAAAAGATATGATTAAACTACGCCTACTAGTTTTTAGAAAAACTATTACTAAATTATGACGAATTTCATTCTCTAGAAACCCTATTCTCCTCTTCTCCTCCAAGGTATTAAAAGAGTATTTATGTATGAAAATTAGGGTTTTTCCTTTCTTTTCTAGACTAGGTTTACTTGGAGAATAATCAAAAGATATTACCAATAATTAGAAAAGTTTTATAATATCAATAGGAAAGAAAAATTACATTTTCTAAAAAATAGAAGAGTGATCGTTAACACGCATATGCATGTATCACATGTGCATGTACGTGCCTATCACATACACACACATGATAGTAGCACAAGAAAAACAACTAATTTAATAAATAATTTTCTTTTATTTTTAACCAATAATCCAATGCCGTGATTTGTACTAATTCTTTAAGAATAATTCATGAAAAATCTCACTAAACTCATCATTGGGACCCAGGAATTAAGATAACAACCGGTAGAAAATGGGATGTCCACATATGGGTTTGAAAATCCTATTTTACCCTTATCAGTGTTTAATAAACATTTATTTTTAATTACGATTTAATTTCATTTTTCATCCTAGGCATAATACTTTATGTTTAGGGTCTAATTAACATGATAATATCATTATTAATGATTATTCTCCATTGTTTTGATGATAATTAAGCATGTAGGATAATCTTCATATTTTGATACTTCATGATTAGAAGCATTCTAGGGCATTTTTTTAATACATTATTAGGGTTTATATCATCTATTTAGTTATTGTTTTACATGATTAGGGTGTTAGGGTTAGGGGTATGATAGTTATTGATGCTTATTTTATATTATTTTTGTTGGTATTTGGATCGGGTTTTGACTTGACCCATAACCCATGGAGCGTCCATAGGGGTTAGTTGGAATTAAAGGGTTGTGTCTGTTGGGAACAGACATAAGACATACCCATATATATACATACAGTGGTGTTCATATCAGCTGAAGCTAATATACCAGTACATCAGCTAAAGCAATCTCAGCTTTCTATGTCTTTTAAGTTGCATCCAACGGCTGTAAGAAGATATTTGAGAAACCCGAATCTTGACCCAGTTCCCAAAAGATGCAACATCATTCAAAAACCAGATCTGGTTCAATAGGGAAGCTCCTCACATCTCTCACCAGAAGCTTCAACCCCCCTCTTCCTCACTCAGATAAATGGGACACTCCTTAAATGAAACTACAAAAGCTTTCCATTTAAAACCTTCTTTATTTCATACAATTAAGAACAGTTTTGGTTTTTTAACGCCCAAATCAAGAGGGGTTGTCCCTTTTACCAAAACTAGGGATGCCCATCTCAACAATCTTGTGTCTCAACCACAAGCTTTCTAATGGCAATTAAGAGCTTTTTCCAAAGCATCCATTATGCATGAAAAGTAGCACATATTTAAGGAAATGAAAGATGCTAAAAAGCATCCCTACTTTTCAAATTGTTATACTGAAGCTCCGTACAAAGAGAAAGCAAAATCTTTAACAAAAAATGTAAAAATATACTAAAAGAAACTTAAAACTGGTCTCAAGACATTGTTCACAAGCAAATGAGTGTCCATATTACAATACATTCCTAAATTAAGCCACTCAGAAACTTAAAATCTTCAACTCAAGCACTTTCCAATCAATAAATCATTGAATGAGCATAACAGTCCTCCCCCTGTTTCTACAAAAGCAACAACAAATATTTCCAAAGACCCATCAATATCATCATCATATTTCTCTGGTGAGTGCGGTCACCGGCTGCAAACTTAAACATAATGGGAAGCCATTTTAGTTTGTCGGCAATGATACCTTTTGCTGCGATGGGGGGCTACACAGTCAATGAGGGTTTAGAGAAGAGATGAGGGTTTGGAGAAAAAAATAAAAAATAAAAAATACAACAGGAAAAAAAAAAAAATGCTTACTATTTGCCGACAGTGAAGTTAAATGCAAGGGGGAGCTTCGTTTCAGATCGCCGGCGATGAAGGGTTTGGATCTGAGCCAGAGGAACTTTGTGGCGTATGGATCTGAGCGAGAAAGCTTCAGGTGCGAGGAGATGAGGAGGGCTGAAGCAACTTGGCGATGAAAAGAGGATGAACTTGGCGGAGATGTGCGAGGAGAAAGAGGGTTGAAGCTTCTAGTGAGAGGAGATGTAAGGAGCTTCCTTGTTGAACCAGATATGGTTTTCGAATGATGCTGTAGCTTTTGGGAACAGAGTTAAGATCCGGGTTCCTCAAATATCCTCTCACAGCCATTGGATGCAACTTAAAAGACATGGAAGGTTGAGATTGCTTTAGATAATGTACTGGTATATTAGCTTCAGCTGATATGAATACCACTGTGTGTATATATCTATATTTATGTGTGTGTGTGTGTGTGTTGGAAACAAACATTATGTGAATAATTCTCATTCCCTTTCTTCTCTTTGTTTCATCTCTAGCAACCATCACCATAGCCATAGAACCCCTTGGAGTGTGGATATCATTAGAGAGACTCTGGTAGCCTTCTCCATTAATGAGTGGGTGCATCTTCAAAGTTCATGATTGTGTGGGCCTTATAATCCAAGTACAAAGATTCGATTAATTTCCGCTAAGGTATTCTGTATACCCATATTCTTATAGTAATTTAACATTGGTATCAGAGCATATTATTACTTGTTTTCGCTCCTATGATCATTGAGAATATGATTTGCATCATATATGAGTTTTTTCTTTAAAACACAATTTTTGGGTCAATTAAATTCGCTTTTAAATATGGTGTTTTTACCCAAATTTGTTTATGGGGTTTTGTTCCTCTATGTGTCAGAAACTTCCCTATAAAATTTTATGAAAAACCATTGTGTGTTTTTGGAGAAAATTCAAATATTTTGTTTTCTAAAATTGTGTTTTTTTAGAAATTTTGGGTCAATTTTCGATAAACTTAGAGAAGTTTATAATGTTTGAAATTTATATATTGCGAATCTATGTTGCATGGGCTTTCCAATGACAGATCGTATGCATAATTTGGACTTATATTAAATGAGATATGTCCATTCAAAGTTTGGGGTTTGGTAATGCAGAATCTGAGTTTTCTGCATAACAAGAGGAGGAAGATGAACTGTTCACATGGCTCGGCTTGGCTTAGCTAGGCACATAGTGGTGCACAGCTTGGCTTAGCTTGGATTGCGGCTTGGCTTGGCTTGGCTAAATAAAATTTAAAAAAAAAAAAAGAAAAAAAAAGGGAATCCGTTGTGCGTGAGTAGTTCTCCGGTACTAATGACACCATGGCTACTATCACACTATGCTTGAGTTGATGTGTGTAGTGTTTTTTTTAGGTTACTATGCAGTGTTTTTTTTAAGGACACAGTGGTGCACTAAGTTCTATGAGGATTTTGAGTATGGGTATGCTTGAGCCGTCCATTTTATACCATAGACCCCACCATTTTTTTATGGCCATTTTTATTTATTTCTTTTAGGTCCCATGTGATAATAGTTTTATGTTCATTTCATGCACTGTTTTGGCCTAAAATAAAAGAAAATTTCATTTTCTTTTTTAATTCATGCATATTAATTAGCCTAATCAATTTGCATAATTTTGTATTATGATTTATTATTGTGATTGGGTTATTTTTTTGTATAATGTGTCCTAGGCTTTTATTGACCTTAAACCCTTTCTATGGATGGGAATGTGGTTATTCCTCCATTCATTTAACACAATTTATATTGTTTATTTTTGATTACTTATTGTGTGAATGATTCATATGTGGATGGAGGCTTGGCATTGGTATTTTGTTGTGCTTATGGTTGGCGTTTTTTATTTATCTATTTCGTGGATGGATTAAGGCACACATCAAATATGTTGGTGAAGTGGCATCCCCATTTATTTTTATTAGATTCTTTGTACTAGAGAATTTTGGATTTGTAATATTTGAGATGTATTATTTAGTCATGGCTTTGTAAGGCGATGTGTTTTATGTTCCCTAATATGTTTTAGAGGTTGCCTTGACATGATGCACTAAAATACCAAGCGCTTCAAGTGGAGCCCATGCCTAAATATTGTGGGCACATGGATATATATGCATGATTTGACTTGTGGAATTAGAGAGGTTAAGTCTTCTATTATTTTATTCGAGATCAATTGGATGTGTTGTTCTAACTTACATAGTGGGAGATTATTACTAGCCTTGCAAAATTTTTGATCTTGCTATGTAGGTGGGCACATCATATGCTAATTGGGTTTTTGAGACAAAATTAAATGTCAACTCTGTGCAGTGAATGTAGTGAAATGGCTTCTAAGAGTGTTGTTACTGATCACTGCTCGAGACATGTGGGACCAACTGAAAGTTACATATGGTACTACATCTGCTACTAGGTTACGAGCTTTCACTTTGAAGTTTGAGTAGTATACGGCGGATCCTAAACATTCTATGCCTAAACATTTGAGGGCAATGTCTACTATGATTTGAGGTTTAAAGGCTGTTAGTAATGTCCTTACTGATGATCAGTAGGTTACAGCTGTTATACACTCTCTACCTGAGTCTTGGGGACAAATGAAGCTTGTCCTCATGTTAGTAGTATGCCTTATAGCCAATCATAGAGATGATACTTTAGGGATAATGAACAATCAATTATTTTATTTATTGTTAATTACATTTATTATTATTTAATAAAGGGCTTTATTCTATCATGTTTATTTTATTTTATATTTACATGATATGTTTATCAGCTTAAGATGCGTCTAGGGCACACATTTCTCCTCCATAATGTGATTCATGCACCTGGTGTCCAAAGTAATCTATTTTCAATTATTGTTTTATTAGAACTTGGATTTATTTTTCTTTCTGATGGTACACAGTTGGACTTCTATTTAGATAGTAATCTGTATGGACATGAATATCTATCTAATATTTTTATGCTAAATTTGGATTTTTCTTCATATTCTTATGTGACTTATAATGATAATGCTTTTGATTTTGTGAAATGGCATGCTAGACTTAGACACATAGAAAAAGATAGAATGGCTAGACTAACTAGAGAAGGCTTATTGGGGTCTCTGGCTAAAGTAAGCCTACCTATGTGTGAGTGTTGTTTAGCAGGAAAAGTCTGTACGAAGCTTCTTGGAAAGGCACCTAGGGCATTATATCCTTTAGAGCTGATCCATTCTGACATTTGCAAACTTATGAATGTGAAGGCACGCCATGGCACTTCTTAGCTTCTCACTTTTATAGACGATTATTCGCATGCTCTTTTTAACTGCAGCCTACATCTTTAATTGTGTGCTTTCTAAGTCAATTCCTACAACCCTATATAAGTTATTGAATAGTGCAAAACCTAATTTGGAGCATATGCGGCCTTGCGATTGTGCAGGTTTTGTTCACAATCTTCCTATAAGTATGGGAAGCTTGGCCCTAGAGCAAACAAATAAATTTTTATTCGATATTCTAATTGTTCTAAGGGTTATGTGACGTATGTTGAACATCCTAATGGTGGAATGACTAAAATAGAGTCTTGAGATGTCAATTTTATGGAAAATTATTTTCCTAACATTGGTGAAGTAAAGAAAGATTTTGAACTATATGAATTACAAGAATCTGAGGAAGTTACATCATCTTTAGGCGAAGCTGGGGAATTAGAAACTCTTCCTGAAATCACCAAAAATAATGGGAGTAACTTGCCTCATAGTGGGAGTGTACCAGTTAATGGGTGGTATAGAAGGGTCTTAGTTACGTAGAAGCGAGCGTGGAGTAATTCCTCGTCTTCATTTTAAGATTGAAGGGGAACCTTTTATGTGTGCTCTGTTGGACCCTAATGATAATGATGAGCCTGTTTCTTATGAAGAATCTTTAGCTTCACCTAACTCTGCAGAATGGTTAGTTGCTATGGAAGATGAAACAAATTCCATGGCTAAAAAAAAAAAAAAAAAAAAAAATCAAGTCTAGGAATTGGTCAATGGACAAGAGCGCAAAGTATGTTGCCTTAAATGTTCGATTTATGTCGCCTTAAATGTTCGATTTATGGCCTAAAGAAATCATCTCACAAACTAATGAGGAAAAGAGGAACATAGAAATGGTTCCCTATGCGAGTGCAGTTGGTAGTCTGATGTATGCTATATTGTGTACTCGACTGGACATATGCTTTGTAGTAGGTATGGTTAGTTGTTACCAGAGTAACCCAGGCCATGTTTCATTGGGAAGCAATTAAGAGGATTTTCTGTTATCTTCATGGGACAATAGATCACGTTCTTTACTATCAGGGTGGAGACATGAGATTGGGTTAGTGGTGCAGCTATTTCTTGGCATAGTAAGAAACAACTTTACATTGCTTTGTCCACGTTAGAGTTAGTGTATGTTACTTCTCCTGTAGCAATAGATGAGATTATTTGGTTGAGGAGATTCTTCAGCGTTTTGGGGTCTTTGCTCTTGCAGATGAAGCCGTAATGATTTATATGAACAATATGGTAGCCTTAGCGTACACTAAGGATCCCAAATATCATAGAAGTACCAAACACATAGACATTCGTTTTCACTACATTCATGATATTATTGCACAAGGGGAGGTGGTCCTACAGCACATCTCCACCAATAGGATAGTGGATGATCTTCTTACCAAAGCCATAGCTAGAGATGTATTTTAGGCCTATTATAGAGGTTTGGGACTTCCTAGGCTTTGATGTAGTTTTGGATACCATATTGACTTTAATATATTTGACTATTTGACATCTATGTTTATGAGTATCTTATGCATATGAGTTCATATTATGGCGTAATTGATACTATAATCTAGCACAAATTTTATTTTCATATCACCAGGCTTAGATCGGCCCACTCATGCGGGCAATCACATTAGTGCTTAGATAGCGAGCAGGATGAGACAATAATCTTGGCACTAAGAGAGTGAGCAAGATAGATATTTTGCCGACGCTTATAGAGCGAATAAAATATTATTTTTTGAAATGTCACCTTAGTTGAGCTAAGATGAGACTTATTAAAGTTGCATGAAGTGATTCCATAACTTTATGAAGCCTGAATAGAGTCGAATGTAAGATCTTAGATAGGCACTTGATAAGTGACTGGGCTAAGAAAGTCAAGTTAGATGCTTGTATAGTGACTAGACTAATATTTTTACGATGTTTTGAGTGTGACAGGCCCAAATCTAGTGGGAGCTTCGCCGTAGCATATATGTCATACTGTATATGCTATAGACAACCATTTAAGGGAATAGCTAGTTAAATCCCTACTCTAGCATTGTGTGAGCCCTAATAGATCGAATCGTGATCTATACTGTGCCCTTTGAACCTGGGACTATGCCATGAAATAAGGACTCGATGTTGCTACTTTAACATGAAATCCAAAGGCCACAAGAAGATACAGTCCAGCGGACCATGTCTAGGAAAGTGGTCAAATCTAAATTGATTGGCATGAGTAGCTTGGGAAGATTGTTTGATATTACACCCTTATCTTGTTGCTTATAATTCGGACGGTTATGTCAAATGTGTTTTGATATAATCATGAGTACAAGTATAGGTTCCAGGGCGTGTTGCTTCAATCACCTTAAAAGGACCCTCCTAGGTCGGTGCTAACTTGCCTGCATTAAGCTCTTTAGTATTTAGGGTGACTTCTTGGAGGACTAGGTCTCCTGATCTAAAGGAACGAGGTCTGACCCTTTTATTATAATAACGAGCCACTCTTTATTGGTAAGCTGCTAGCTATATTTGTGCCTTCTCTCTTTTTTCTTCCAGAAGGTCTAAATTGAGCGCGAGCTCTTCTTGACTCCTTGTCGAATCATAATGTGCTATCCTGAAGGATGGCATCCCAATTTCAACTGGAATCACAGCCTCAGAACCGAATGCTAATGAGAAAGGGGTCTCTCCGGTTGGGATCCTACTAGTAGTGTGGTACGCCCACAACACACCTGGGAGCTCTTCATCCCAAAGGCCCTTGGCCTTTTCAAGTCTGGTCTGTAAATTCTTCTTTATGGTTTGATTTGTGACTTCCACTTGCCCGTTTGCTTAGGGATGACCAAGAAAGGAAAAATGATTGTTGATACCCAAGTTAGAGCAAAATCGTTTGAAGCACAGATTGTCAAACTGCTTGCCATTATCTAAAATGATGACTCGGGGATACCAAACCTGTAAATTATGTTTTTCCATGTGAAGTTTCTTACATTGGCCTCGGTAATTCTAGCTAGGGGTTCCGCTTCTACCCATTTGGTAAAATAATCAATAGCAACAAGTAAAAACTTTTTCTGGCCCTTGGCTTTGGGTGAAGGCCCAAAGATATCCATTCCCCATTGCGCAAAAGGCCACGGGCTGGTCATAGGAGAAAGCTCTGTAGGAGGCAAGTGTGGGATGGATGCAAACCTCTGACATTTGTCACATTTTTTCACGAAGTCTTTAGCATCTTGCTCTAGGTGGGGCCAATAATAACCTTGGCGAATGACTTTGTGAGCTAATGACTTGTTTCCTAAGTGATTGCCACAAATGCCTTCATGAATTTCTCTTAAAACATAATTTGTTTCCTTAGGTGCTAAGCAACGTAAGTATGGTCCAGAAAAGGATCGTTTATAGAGCACGTCATTTATCAAGGTATAACGTCCTGATTTGTATTGAACTTTTCAAGCTTCAGACCTATCAGAGGGCAAGTCTCCTTCTTTAATATACTGGCAGATGTGGTCTATCCAAGATGGCTCATTAGTGACATGTTTAACTTCGACTTGATGTTCTTCAATGCTGGGCGTCGAAAGGTATTCCAAAGGGATCGCCTTTTGAATGTTGGTCTCGAGGGCTGAAGCCAAATTTTCCAATGCGTCTGCTCTTGCATTTTCTTCCCTAGGGAGCTGGGACAATTGAGCTCAAGTAAACTTAGTGAGCAGAGCTTGAACTTTGCCTAAGTATAAAGCCATTTTAGTGTCTTTAGCGATATACTCCCCATTGACTTGGTTGACCACCAATTGTGAGTCACTAAAAATATTGATACATTGTGCGCCAAGTTCTTCAGCTAACCTCAGTCCGGCGAGAAGTGCCTCGCACTCAGCTTCGTTGTTTGTCATTTTGAATCCAAGACGCAGAGCGTACTCTAGTTCTATTCCTTCTGGAATCTTCAAGGTTAGTCCTGCTCCACTCCCCCTTTGATTTAATGAGCTGTCGATATAGAGTGTCCAGGTCGGCTTGTCATTTGTATGCTCTAAAAGTTGCCCTTATTCTTTTGGTTGTGGTGCTAGGTGGGGGAAAGTGAATTCCGCTACAAAGTCTGCGATAAGAAATGTGAAATTCTCCTAGCTCGATGTACCATCTTACAAGGCACCCAGAGGTATCTGGCTTATGAAGGACTTGCCTCAAAGGTTGGTTAGTGAGCTTGGAAGTATTGTCGAAGTTTACGAGCTGAGGTAACCAAAGCGTAGGCCAACTTCTCAATCATTGGGTATCTTGTCTCCGCATCTAGGAGTGCTTGGCTTGTATAATAAATTGGCTTTTAAACCTTGCCCTCCTCTCTGATAAGAGCCGAGCTGATTGCAGTTGTGGAAACAACAAGGTAAACATACAATTCCTCTCTAAAGACTTTTAGAGAGTAAGGGTGATGAGCCGAGGTAGTCTTTGAGTTACTAGAAAGCTCGCTCGCACTCGCTGGTCCACTCAAAAGGCTTTCCTTTCCTTAATGTTTTGAAGAAAGGTAGGCACTTATTTGAGGCTCTTGATATAAAACGGTTGAGGGCTGCGACTCGACCAGTTAGACACTGTACTTCTTTGACACTCCTAGGTGAATTCATATTTTGCAAAGCCATAATCTGATCTGGGTTGGCCTCGATGCCTCTTTTTGTTACTAAGTACCCAAGGAATTTCCCAGAAGTCACCCCGAATATACACTTTGTGGGGTTCAACCTCATCCTATACTTTCTCAATATATCAAAGGTCTCTTAGAGGTGAGTTATATGCCCTGTTGCTTTCAAACTCTTTACTAACATATCATCGATGTAGACTTCCATACTCTTGCCGATTTGGGCCTTGAACATTTTATTCACTAGACGCTGGTAAGTAGCTCCAGCATTTCTAATCCCGGAAGGCATTACTTCATAACAGTACAAGCCTCTCTCAGTAATGAATGACGTCTTCTCTTGATCAGAAGGGTGGAGCTTGATTTGGTTATAGCCCGAAAAGGCGTCCATGAACATGAGGAGCTCGTGCCCAGCTATGGTATCTACAAGTTAGTTAATTGACAAGCCTTATTTAAATCGATGAAATCTAAACAGACTCTCCACTTCCCAATCTTTTTTCTAACTACCACCACATTAGATAACCAATCGGGATAATTGACTTCCCGAATAAATCCTGCATCCAACAATTTTTGGTCTTCCTCATTGATGATTTGATTTCGTTCTGGGGCAAAATTTCTTCGCTTTTGCCTTATAGGGAGATGACTTGGGCTAACATTAAGGCAGTGCACTAACATATTTGGGTCGATTCCTGGGAGATCTTTATGGGACCATGCAAAAATATCATAATTCTGTTGGAGAAAAGCTGTGAGCTGATTTCTCAATTCTTCAGAAAGCAATGACCCTATTTGGACTGTGCGATCCTTGTGCTTTGGATGTATTGTGACCGATATTAAATCTTCTAAGAGCATTGCGCTCGGCTCATCTCTGAATTCTTCTTTGTCGAGCTTACCCAGCTGTAATTGCTATTTGGTTGATTCCTTGATTGCGGTCATGAAGCATGATCTCGCCACCGCTTAGTCTCCTTTAACTTCTTTGACTCCCTGCTCTGTAGGAAATCTCATTAACAAATGGTAGGTGGAGGTTATTGCCTTCAAGGAATTCAGGCATGGCCTGCCAATGATAGCATTATAAGCAGATGGGCAATCTACTACTAAGAACTCTACTAGCACTGTAACCTAACAGGGTTTGCTCCCAGTTGTGAGCGGTAGGGAGATTCGCCCTAGAGGATGCACAGATTCCCCACCAAAACCAATCAATGGAGTTTGCACAGGATGGAGCTTATGAATATCGATTTTCATCTTCTCAAAGGCTAAGAGAAATAAAATATCTGCCGCACTCCCATTGTCAATCAAGATTCTCTTGGTGTTGAAATTAGCGATGGTAAAGGTAACTACCAGTGCATCATCATGAGGGAAATGAATTCCCTTCAAATCATGCCTTGAAAAAGTGATAAGCTCGTCATCCTGAGGACCAGGGGCAATATTGAAGACATCCTCGGGTGGACCTCTTTTTGCCTTGCGCAAATGAGCTCGATGAGCTGACATGGAATTCCCCTAGCTAGCGAGCCCTCCATGGATTATATTGATTTAGCCACCAGTGGGTTTATTTAAATGTTCCGGTACCGCTCTTCCCTATGCTCAGAATTCTTTTCTATGCTATGGTGTTGACCTCGATATGTTAAATGCTCCTGCAAGTAGCCCCTTTTAATCAGGGCTTCAATTTCCTCTTTCAATTTGTAACAGCCATCTGTATTGTGTCCATAATCTCGATGGAACTCACAATACTTAGTTTTATCACGATTTAAGGATTGTCAATTCTTTGTAGGCCACCTGAGGTAATCCTTTGATTTTATATTCACTAGCACTTGTGAAATGGACTTATTTAATGGAGAGAATTCCTAAAGGCGAGGCAATGTCCTAGGGCGAATGTCTGACCTGTTTCGCCTTTCACCTCCTCGCTTAGAAGAGCCATTATGCTCTAATCTACCCTTCTTAAGCTCCTTCCTTTTACGATCTTGCCCATCCCCTTCTTTATCCCTTTTAGCATTGTACAAATCATTGGCTGCTATGTACCTCTCTACTTCTGTTAGGAGTTTTGCCATTATGGTGGGAGGTTTTTTGGAAAGGGAAAATAGGAACCTAAATGTCTTGAGCCCATCCATCAAGGCGGCGATAGCTACCTTTTCATCTACACTACCAACTTCCAAAGTTTCAGTGTTAAAACGATGAAGAAACTCCTTAAGTGATTCATCTCTTTTTTACTTAAGGGTGAACAGATGTGTGGCGGTCTTACGCTGCCGCCTACTGCTTTGAAAATATGTCACAAACTGCTTCCCAAGTTGGGCGAAACTTGCAATTGACCTAGGTTGCAATTTATTGTACCAAGTTCGAGCTGACACCTTAAAAGTAGCAGGAAATGCCCGGCACATTATCAGGATTTGGTGCCCCATAGAGCAACATCATAGTCTTGAAGGAGTTAAGGTGGTCCACAAGGTAAGTGGTACCATTGTATGCATCAAATTGAGGTATACAAAATTTGTGTGGTAAGGGCTCTTCCATAATCTCTTGGGTGAAAGGAGTCTCAATTTCGAAGAGGTCGTCGAGGTCAAAGGTACCTTGGCCTTTTACCACTTTAATTACTGCCCCGAGTCGCGCATCAAGGTCCTCTATCTTCTTGTCACAGAGATGGTCTGCTCCAGAATCACCGAGTTTCACCTGGGGGTCTTGATGGTTTGCCCTCTTTTCAAGACAAGCATGGGCTGCCCTGACGAGGCTCCGAGATGCACCACTGCTATCCTGCTCCTCTCTTAGGCAAGTTAACTAATGACTCGCATTCTGGTGATTGTTCTTAGGTGGTTCGAGATTGTTCTGCAAGGGATTCGGGTTCTGGCGGGAATTTCCTCGGGTATGATCAACGAGCTTCTCGATTCTATAGTAAATAATGTCCACCTTTTTCTCCAGGAGATCCATTCGTTCTGGATGTTGATCATGAGAAGCTTTCCCATGCCGTTCAGGAGAGGCATCCGGCTGCTGATCGTGAGATGCTTCCTCGTTAATAACATGGGTGTTTGCCTCTCGAGATCGTGCATGGTTACCTAGCACAAGGTTTCTCCCGTGAGCTTGCCCTTCCATATTAACGGAACCCTAAGGTTGATTGCTTTCTAGTGCCAGATTGTGGTTCTCTATACGCTTCAATCGGGTGCTCACCATGTGTTGTTAGCGAGGGAAATTGATGTCGTTTCCCACAGACGGTGCCAAACTGTTGATGTCGAAAAATCTCCAACAGTTGTCCTACGTGTTCCTCATGCCAACCTGCAAAAGAAGGGCTCGAATGACCGATGGGTGCGGGAGCCTCCCCGATGCTTAAGTCAGGAAATATTCAGGAGAAAGTGGGATTAAACAATAGTGTTTAGAACATTCCTTCGTGTGCGAAGAGACTCAATATTTATAAATGGTGAGTATCACTCTCCTAGTCGAATTAGGAGATTAGAGTCTTAGGCAAACTCATACTCCCGGGTGAATCTCTCAACTGCCATTTAGGTAAGATATTTTCATTCTCCTTATCCTAGAATCCTAGTAGGAGTGTAATGAAAAAATACCTGAGGAAATATTCTTGGGAGGAAAACTCGGAGAAAAGCCGGACGTGGAGAACACCCGGGTGAACCGGCAGGTGACCATCTCAAGTTAGTCTAAAAATGTGCTTGAATAATTTTACCCACATCAATTGTTAATATTTTCCTTTTTTTTTTCTCCCTTTCATGAGGAAAAAGGTTTTTCATTACCAGTATTAAATGTTTTAAGTTTATGGATGTGATTTAAACAGTGGTGAAATTCTGTTCTAATTTTGATAATTTGGTCATGTTTTCGAATTCATGTGCACATTGAAATTTGTGCCATAAATTCTAGAGCGTGACAGCCATCAAAGCAATACACAGTTACACACGAACCCAACACCTGAGTACTTGGGAACATCACTTCACTTCTTAACTCACAACTTATGACTAGGGGTGGTCACAGGTTAGATTGGATTGGGTTTGGGGTTCACCTGCAATCCACCTGCATGATATCAAATGAAATGATTTTTCGTCCGCATTCGCCCACATGATCGGGCGGTTTCAACCTACACTTTGTATCAGATTGAAGGGTGGATTGCAGGTAGGTTGGCAGATTAGGCTTCTAATTGAGTCTTGCTCCTTATTTTTCTTTTTCCTTTTTGTTTTTGCAAATTACCTAGTCATATGTTTTGTTTATTGTGTAAATTTTACAAGAATAACGAAGAAAAATGAAAAATGTAAAAATTTAGAAGAAACAACAACTATGAGTATTTTTTATTTGATTGCTATTTAACCATTTTTATCTTGCCACCATTACTTAATGACACTATGTGGACAAGTGGATTATAATCGGTTTTTCAATTGCACACCCGCAATATGCCCACAAACCCGCATAAATATAAAAAATGAACCCACTACTCGCCCAAGTCATTTGGGACCGTCCGCAAAACTCAGGTCGGTTCAAATTGGGCGTATTGATCAGTTTATGCGGGCCTTTGAGCAACCGTACTTATGACTAAAGAATGGAAAGGATTGAACAGAAAAAGACTCCATTCATGATAGTCTTCCACAGCGAAGTATCCTCACCTTCTCTAGCCAAAATGGAAGCAAAAAGTCCATCCAAGAAGTGGGCCACTATCTCCAATTTCCATCATGAAAAATAGAAACAAAAATTCGAATGCATGCTTCCCCCCGTTCAAAGCACATAATCACCCACCCAGGCCTCAGTCCTCACTAGAAGCAATAGAATAGAAATTCGGGAAAGAAATCAAAAGCTACTCATCCCCAAACCACATATCCCTAAAAAATTAAACTAAAGCAAATATAAATATGGGATTTACATACTTGATCCAAAAGAGTGCATATGGTTCAAGAACTTTTGGGAAAAATTCAATAACTTCAAGACAGTAGCTACAATAAACCCTGTTAAATATAATTAGCTAAGAGATGAAGGTCCACTCAGGCATCAACATCTTGTCCCAATGAACTATTCCCAGGGAATTTCCCACCTCCTAATAAGAATGGACCTTGCAGAATTTCCCATGCTCCTCATCGAAATAGGGATTGCCCGCTAGAACACAAAACTTTATCTGAATTTAAATTTTCACCAGAACATATATGACAACTCGACGGCTGCAATAATCTGGATGCCACTGTGTCTGATCTACACGCCCTACCCTGAATTCCTTCATTGCAGCTTCTAGGAAGTACTCGACGACAGAATCTGTCACACCAAAAAGTATTGAACATCTTTGCATCTGTTTGACCAAAGAAAGAAAAAACAATCTAAAATACTTACCATTTCGAAGTTCTCCAGCCAAAATAATTGTTGTATGGGTTCCACATAGTCTCAGCAGCGTGGCTAGCAAATCCAAAACTGCTCCCTCACTATAGATTACATCTGACCCAAGTACTGAAATAATTTATATATATATATAGTTGTATGTGAGTGGAAACGTAGGGTAATGTAAGTACATCAAAAGTGAAAAAATATGACTGGAAACAAACATAGATGAGTATGTAAGAAAATTTTCAAAGTAATTTGATGAGCCAAGTGATGAACAATAGAATGCATTCACATAATTGAGACACCATTTGGTAGGTCCATGTACAAGATCTCATAATTAAAAAAGGTTTCCCATTTGAATGACACATGCCAGTGACTCAACGAACCATTTGGTCAGTTGATAAAGAATGTCATAGTTTAATATCCTATCCTGTTTGGATTAATACATATAGTGACTCAAGACACACACCACAACCTCATTCTTCAAGAAGCACGCAGTCAGAGCCTTGGGCTCCTTCCACTGCTTGGGTGCTCATGGTTTCATGTTCAATTCTAGTCCTCAGGTTCTTTCACCTTTCCCCATGGTACTACACCACTGCTTCACTATCAATCAACTAGGAGTATGTAGCATTACAAGGTGGTCCTTGCTTATCACATAGGATTCCAGTAATTCCACATGACCCATGCTATTCAAGTCATGGAAAATCCTTGCAAGGGGTTCAGTTAAGATATGCCAGATTGGACCAAGTATACATATGGAACCTAATCATACATGTCGTCCAACTATATCTCCCAAACCACAGCTTGTCCCCAATTCATATGGGACTCATACAAAAAAGAAAAAGAAAAAAAAAAGGATAAAATGAGAGTATGAAACTTTGTATCCCACACCTCTTTCCCATATTGGTAAACAACTAACTAGAAAACCTTGGGTCAATTCTCAAGTTGTACCCCAGTACTTATCGATGTTAGTAGGTTATGAAACAAAACCTCATGGTTCAAAAACTTATGGTGGGGTTGGGGGAGGGGAGGGGATGGGAAGTGAAAGTCAGTAGTCCATATCATTCTTTTAGACAATTGGCACATATGTGTTGAAAGCAGGTGTGTGACCTAGATCAGTCCAAAGTCCGAAGTCCAAAGATAGACCTGATTAACAAAACTTGACCTTGTTCAGTTTGAACAGGAACTCGTTCTAATAGAGTGCTGATTCTAATTTGACAGATGAAGAACTAACTAGACATTTGGGTTGGGCTGACACATTGGGTTTAGGTTGAGTTGTACCTTCATCTATGGTCCAATCAACATGCAATGTTTGTGCCACTAATAGACAGTCCTTAAATTGTGCCACTAAATTGAAATGTCATTACTACAAAAAAAAATTGAAGTGTGATGTTGACTGTTAAGATATTTTTCCATCTTCTTTTCATTCCTCTAATCTCAAAACAGAACTTTCACTATTGCATTCTAATCATAAACATTCAGTGTATTTAAAAAATGTATAAATGACAACAATAAATGTACACTCAGTAACCAACAAAAGAAAGCAAGACATGATGAAAAATCCTTGTTTCTGCCATGGACATCAGGTATGAAAGTAATCACCATCTTTGAAGTGCAGCACCAAATATAAATATATTTGTTCATTGGAGGAAGACATAATGAAAGCTTATTACCATAATCAGGTAGAGGCTCAACCAATTCTGGGTCAGGATCATCTCCCCATATGAACTCATTCACTTTTGCAGAGCCCCGCAGGTCTCCATGTCTCAGATTGGCTTCAATATTCTTTTTCAGTAGCTTCAGTCTATCAGGCAGATCGGTAAGAATAACTTGAGCACCCAAAAGGGCTGCAATGCAGCTGGAAATACAGAATAAGAAAATTCATCTAATAAGATAAGCAACAACTTTCTAGTCCAGCTTGTGTACTAAAATACAATAAGAAAAAAATCCAAGTTAAAAGTTTACTTTTCCGGTTAAGCATGCTGAAGTTGAACGAAGGTAAATGCAAGATGCTCTACAGTAAAATAAAATTAACAAAAGTTCTGCATACATAGTGAACAAGAAAAGAAAACTGTTGAAATTGGTGGATAAAGGGGCCCAATTCGATTAAAATGACTGTAGAGTGTAGAAATGATGTAATCTGAGCTTGTAAATATTTTTGCAATTTTTTTTTTCTTGGTATAACATTATTTGGAATTATTAGGGCTAATCAAATTTTATTGAAGAGGCCTAACAATTAGCCCAAATTGCCCAAAGGTAGCACTCCACCATTCATTGACACATTAAATATTAAAAGGAAAAAAAAAAGATGGAATAAAGTTAAGGGTGAGATTGTGATTATTGTTACCCAACTAATCCACAGCCAGAACCCAATTCAACAGCCTTCTTGCCTTGAAGAAGAAGCATCCCTGAGTCAACTGCATGCTCCAAGAATTTTCCCAATATAACTCCACTGTCCCACATCACTGCTCCAGTTACTCCAGGTGTGCTCTACAATTATAGTTAATCAACGAATTTAACAATAACAACAATAATAAAAGAACAAGAAATAGTTATATAAATTGGTTATTGGAACAATTAAAACAGGAAAAACTGTCAAATAGTTCTGTGGTTTTATATTTGTAGCAATATATGAACAGACTATGGCAAATTGTCCTTTCAATGCCTTCCAAAGTATAAAACTTTTGATGGAATCTATGAACCAGAGCCATTATGCCATATCAGCCCAAAGATAAATCCCTGATAGTCCCTTTAGCAAATGTCACCATTACATCATGCTGTGCATCTTGCCTCTGATTCCATGGCAATGTTAAAAGGAGTCACCAAGTGCCACCGCCACCACCACTTACCTCAGTTGCCAAGGACCTACAAAACAGCCCTGCATGTAAGATTTGATGTCCTCAATGAACTACCATCCTAATATATCATAAAGTGCATCTTGAATTCGCAAAAAGAAACATCTCCTTCTCTACTTGCTTCACTTTATTAGGAACCTTGGCACTTCACCCAAGCTAACATTCAGCCTATTCTTCTACCTTGTTTTTGCATTTTCTGCTGTTAAAACATCCTCTAGATATCCTACTCAAATTGTCTATAAACCAAAGGGCCTTCTCTTTCAAGCCTTCAGTGTGTTCCCAGTCAAATGGACTAGTCTTCATGATATAGACAAAGATCGTGTAGAAAACTGTATGAATATTGAGACTATATGTTATACATTTTTATGAGCAACTATTCCAACAAGCCTAACAATTTTATAAGATAGCCATTTCCAATTTTATCAAATATCTTTATGTATGCAAGTCACATTAAATTACTTTTCAGATACAAAAGTTACATATGCCATTATCCAACTTTTAGAAGAAAAAAGCACAAAAGGAAATAAGAGTGAAAACAGGTTTTGGTACATAAATTGATACACATCGTGCAATAGATACACATACATATATACATCGTGCAATAGATCATAAAACTTTGGGGGTAAGTTTTAGTGTCACTTTGTCTCCAAGCAGAAGCTCCGGTGGTATTTTATCTGTATATATTGTGTCATCACACACTTCTTCATGCCCTTCATGGCTTTAGCAAGAGAGACCTGTACTAATCATTACTTGTTTGGAAAAATCAAATATCTAGGTTGCTAGAAACTACCCACATGTTTGCATCACTTCATGTGGAGTATGCTGTCATTGGCCTACATCCAACATATATCGGCTAATAAGTAATAACTGTGGATGAGATAAATGAAAGTTATAATAGAAATTTGTCTAGTATAGCACATTGACCCAATAGTTGTTGCCCCATCAACACAAAATACCTCAAATACTCCTACACTGGTGCATTCACCCACTTAGCATGTATGACTAAAGAAAGACTGAACCCATCGACCTAGTTGTTTTGTTATGGCTGTTTTAGGCCATCCAATTCTACTGTTGCTGTTATGGCTCAATGGATCATAGAATGCAATACTGCAGTTGTCTTGGCCCGCACACATATTGTCATTGCTTTCATAGATTTAACCATGCTGCCATGCCAAAGTGCTTTGCCCATAGTCATGTGATGGGATTAACACTTTTAACTATGGCCATGAAATTCCCAATATACTTTCTCCATTGGCATCACTACATCATGCCAATGTCAAACAGTTGCCCAAACCCAATGTCATACACTATCCAATGGAAAGCAACAACTGGCTAATCAATATTCTTTCCAGGTTTTGGGTATAGATTAACTAAACATGCCAGAAAGCAGCATCTCGATTTTTAAACTGACTTTAATCAATCTGCCAGTTGTTCTGTTTCATGGTCCAAAAATTACTTCAAATCTTACTCATAAGTACTAAACTGATAACAATCACAGATTAAGCTAACCCAGATATATGATGGAAGATGCTACATCTATGAGTATGCATGTCAGAGATCTAATCTAGAGAGTGAGAAGTGCACTTATGAGTATCTCATCTCATGAGCTGACATTTCATTTGCTAGATCAACAAGTAATTAGAATGACCCCTGATCCTATTCCTATTGTACCTGTAAATCTTCCAATCATCTACTTTTCCAATAGATGCTGCTCTACCCATGTCTCAACCACATATATCTCAAACGTTTTTTTATTTTATTTTTTATATTTAAATAAATAAATAATAATAATAATAATACGAGAGAGAGAGAGAGAGAGAGAGAGAGAGAGAGAAATACCAAGGACGAAGGGGACTGGAGAACAGAGAGAGAGTGGCCGCAAGAGTCGAGATGAAGGGAGTGAGAGGATTGGGAGACGAAGGCGTTGTGTTGGGAGAAAGTGGGCTGTTGAATCCCCCACAATAGCATAGTCTCCTCCGTGGCATCTTCAACCAGCTGAACCATCCCACCGTACGATCCCATCCGTACCACCTTCTCTCCTTCTTCCTCTTCCGCCCTCTCGCCGGCCATGTCCACCACCCCGTGAGAGAGACTGAAGATTGTTACGCATAAGCCAACTACAAAGGACTAAAATTAAAAATTAAAAAAAAAAAGACAATAAGTAGGTAAAATATTATCACTCAGGAGTTTTTCCTAACTCAATTAGTCATTAGGGGTGAAACTGATTTAACAATTAGTTATATTTTCTTAAAATCCTTGATTTATCTTTATTATTACTAAAGACTACTTATTTATTTTTTTATTTGTTATTAAAAGTTAGTTTTTTAGTATTTTAATTTTTAAAAACTCATAATTTATATATATATATATATATATATATATATACAGAACTGATCCCATCAGCACGAGCTGATATAAGTTACATCAGCACTATGCATTGGGGGTTGTACCCCTTGCATTGATTCAATGCACCTCACATCTCACTAATGCACAAAGTACAACTCTCAATGCAGATTTTGATGTAAGTTATATCAACACGTGCTTACCTGATCATCATCCTATATATATATATATATATATATACAGAGGTGATCCCATCAGCACGTGCTGATATAAGTTCATCAACACTATGCATTGGGGGTTGTACCCCTTGCATTGATTCAATGCACCTCACATCTCACTAATGCACAAGGTACAACTCCCAATGCAGGTTTTAATATAAGTTATATCAGCACGTGCTTACCTGATCATCATCCTATATATATATATATATATAGGATGATGATCAGGTAAGCACGTGCTGATATAACTTATATTAACACTTGCATTGGGGATTATACCTTGTGCATTAGTGAGTTATGGAGTATATTGGGTTGATGCACCAGATACAACCCCCAATGCATGGTGCTGATGTAACTTATATCAACATGTGCTGATAAGAATATAACCAGTATATATATATATCTATACTAGCTATAAAAAATGAATGTAAGAAAAACTTTTGATTGACTAATATACCCTTATTTTAATTTTTAAATACACAACTACCCACCCTTTTGCATATATAGGAAATATAGCAATATGGAAACTATAATTGTAAAACACATACCTTAATATATTCTAAAACACATACCTTAATATATAAAACATAAATAGGAATTCAAAGGAAACCCTAAATCAAATACTCCGTTTAATACTATACATATAATCCTAAAGCATGTTGACTTCGTATCTCCCTCTTCCTCTCATTCTCTAGTAAACGAGACTGGCCTGTTAGAGGCACACCTACTTCCCAGCGCAGTTACAAACCAAATATCCACATCATGGAGACGATACCGGATCTCAAGGGGTTGTTACGTGAGTGTTTTATACTTTTATTATGTATTTTTTAAAATTTGGTGAGAATTCATATAATACTGAATTTGTTTGTGATTGGGGTTGATTGTTTTCGAGGATTTTGGGTAGACTAGGAAAACCCTTGAATGTGTTTTGATTGTTGTTGGCCTAAAAGGTTTTAATACCACATTTTGATGATAACAATACACTTGATGGCCTAATGAGCTTTTTAAATTCAATATGAGACAGGTAATTAAGAGACTCAAGCTACCAAGGTCATATATGCCCAAACAAAAGCCAAAAAGCAGCAAAGGACACAAGTCAATGTTGACCTACACTCAAAAGGGACTTCAAGCATAGATATTAGCTTCAACTGAGAGTGTTAGGATCAAATTTGTAAGATTTGATCTCAATTTGTGTTCACATAGGATCAAGGGCGTAGGATCATGCATTTTAGTTTTAAAATGAACATTTATATTGATCCATAAAGAAGGGATCTGAATCCCAAGGCCAAATGACTTAGGATTTTATTTAAGTTTGTGAAAAAGATATTTCAGACGACTGAAAACATCTTTAAGTCGATTGAAACAATGTTTATACGACTGAAATAAGTTTCAGACAACTGAAAAGGATTTTCAGCAGACTGAAAAGTCTTTCAAAAGACTGAAATTAACCAAGTCTTAAACCATCTCTCTGTAATTTTCAGACGACTCATTTGAGTCAACTGAAAGTAAGTTTAAGACGACTGAAATGGACTTTGAGACGACTGAAAGTCATGCACTAAAAGATCCAAATTACACCCTCTCTGGTATTTTCAGTAGCCTCATTTCAAACAACTGAAATGCTAATTTCAATCGATTGAAATAAGTTTCAGACGACTGAAACCTTCGGGCTATCACATAACGGCTAGTTTTTTAAACGGTCTTTTGAGCATTAAATGCCCACCAAACCATCTTTCCCGGCATTTATTGCCACAGAACGGTCATAGGGACCACTTGGGCTATATATACTTGAGTTAAACTCATTTATGAGTATTCATTGAGCTAAAAACAAGATCATTCATTTACAAGCCCTAATTTCACTTGTGAGCATTTATTGAGATACAATCAATAGCTGAGTGAGCTTTTAATTTCTGTGTATCCACGCTTTTGGGAGAGTTTCTTGAGCACAAAAACATACTCAAATCATCTTGTATTCGAGGGTTGAGAGAACTCCCATTTGTAAGCACTTGAAGAGTGTGTCTTGGATAAGTATTAGTGAAGAACACTTAGAGTTGTAAAGGTTTGTTGTTGCACCTTGAAGGAGAGTGATAGTGGATTAGTGAATCCTCAAGCGAGCTCTTGAGGCGAGGATGTAGGCGGGAGGCCGAACCTCGTTAACATCGTTTGCATTCTCTTACTCTTAATCTCCTTATTATTGCTCTATCTCATATTCATTCTTGCTTGCTATAATCTGATTTTGAGTTTGCTATTATTTTTTAATTTAGGCCAATAACCCTATTTACGCCCCCTCTAGGGTTATTTACTTGAGACAACAATTGGTATCAGAGCCCAACCTCTTGCATTTGACATATTTGTCTTGTGAGGAACGATATGGCCAACTATAGTGGTAACGAATTCACCGAAGGACAATCTTCTAATAGACCACCACTTTTCAATGGAGATGCATCTCTATATAATTTTTGAAAAATTAGAATGCAAATTTTTATTCAATCCACTAGCTATGAGCTGTGGAATATCACTTCTAAGGGTCCTTTGATCCCTACTAAAGTGGTAGATGGAGTTACACTTCCTAAAGTACCACAAGAATACACCACAGCTGATCACAAGTCTCTTGAACTTAATTCTAAAGCCATTGGCTTACTATATTATCTCTAACTAATGACGAGTTTAGCAAAATCTCTAGGTGCACTAATGCCAAAGAGATATGGGATACATTAGAGGTCACCTATGAAGGAACACCTCAAGTAAAAGAAGTAAAAATCAACATGCTTGTGTGTGAATATGAAATGTTCAAAATGAAAAAGGATGAATCTATTAGAGACATGTTTGCTAGATTCAATGCTATTATTAATCCTTTGAGTTCTCTTGGAAAAATCTACACTAAACTCCGAATTGGTGAGAAAAATTCTTAGGAGCTTGCCTAAGCAATGGGATGTCCTCACCACTACTCTACTTCAATCAAAAGAGCTGTCATCAATGACCTTGAGTGATCTTAACGGCAATCTAGTCACTCAAGAACTCGCATTCAAATCTCGTGAAATTGATGAAGGGAAGACATCCAAGAGCATGGCTCTCAAAGCCTCACAAGATGAAGAAGAACCACCAAGTGAAGAGTGTGAGAATGAAGAAGATGAAGATATAGCTTTCATATCTCACAATCTCAAAAAGTTCTTTACTAGAAGAAATCAAGGAAGGAGATTCAACAAGGGTGACTCCTCCAAAAGAATTCCAAATAGAGGAGAGACCTCAAATAGAGAACCACAAGTGTGTTTTAATGCAAGAAGCCTGGACATATCAAGATAAATTGTCCTCAACTCAACAACAACTACAACAAGATAAGTCACAACAACAACAACTTCAAGAACAACAGAAAATTCAAGAAGAAGGTTTTCACCGTCACTTGGGATGATGAAGCAAATAGTGATGAAGAAGATGAGGAGGTTTCTTGCGATCAAGAAGTGGAAAACTTTTGTCTCATGGCAAAAGAAGATGAGGTAATTGAACCTAATTCTATTGATTATCCTATAGAAGAACCTCCTACCTATGAAGAATTACAAGATGCACTTGAAGATACCTTTCTTGAATTAAAAAGATTTTCTCACAAAAACAATGATTTGAAAAAGAACATCTCATCTCTTCAAGAAGAACTAAATGCTTTGAAAAATGAGAACTTAGAGTTGAAAAGCAAGATAGACTCACCCCCTACCATCTCTCAATCTAATCTTGAAAATGAAAATATCTCATTGAAAGAAAAGATTAAAGACTTGACTAATACTTTGGTCAAGTTTACCAATGGAAGGGATAACTTGGATAAGATATTAACTAGTCAAAGATGGTGTTTTAACAAAGCCGGAATTGGTTACCAAGAACATGTGAAATAAAAATCTTACATTAATTTCTTTCCTAAGCCTAAGGACTCTAGCACACCTAAAGTCTCATGCACTTATTGTAATAAAGAGGGACATAATATCTATGCTTGCAACATGAGAAAAAGAACTAAAGGTTTCACTTAAGAAGGTGTGGGTAATTAAGGGAACCTCACCTCCTATGGCTAACCCTTATAGACCCAAGAAAGTATGGGTACCAAAGAAAGTTACTTGAACTTGTTGTGTAAGTATGCTTGAAATCTTCTAGCAATGAGAAATGGTTTCTTGATAGCAGTTGCTTAAGGCACATGACAGGTGATAGATCAAAGTTCGTCTCTTTGAAGACTAAGGACGGCAGCTTCATGACATTTGGAGACAATGCCAAAGGTAAGATAATTGGCATTGGCAAGGTTGATAAGAATTCCTCACTTTGTGTTGAAAATGTTTTATTAGTTGATGATTTAAAGCATAATATCCTTAGCATTAGTCAATTATGTGATAAAGGTTATAGAGTTACTTTTAAATCCAATAAATGCATAATTGAAGATGATGATAAGACCCTATTTGTTGCATATAGGATTCATAACATCTATGCTATAGAGTTTGAAGAAATCGCATTACAAAATGTACATTGCTTCTCCGCTTTAAATGAAAATCATTGGTTATGGCATAGAAGACTTGGACATGCTAGCATGGATTTAATTTCAAAACTTTCTAGGCATGAACTTGTAAGAGGTTTACCAAAAGCAAAATTTTCAAAAGATGGAGTTTGTAGTGCATGTCAATTTGGAAAACAAACCAAGTCTTCCTTTAAAACAAAATCTCATATTTCAACTACAAGACCTTTACAACTTATTCATATGGACTTATTTGGACCTATTGTTATTGTAAGCCTTGGAGGGAAGCACTATGCATTTGTAATTGTTGATGACTACTCTAGATATACATGGGTGTTCTTCCTTGCACATAAAGATGAGACTCATGCTACATTTGTTACATATTGTAGAAGAGTCCAAAATGAGAAAGGCTATACCATTACACATGTTAGGAGTGATAGGGGAAGCGAATTTGTCAATAAAGATATTGAACAATATTGTGATGAGAATGGTATTGGTCACAATTTCTCCGCTCCTAGAACTCCCCAACAAAATGGTGTGGTTGAAAGAAAGAATAGAATGCTTGAAGAAATGTCTAGAACCATGCTTAATGAACATTCTTTACCTCAATATTTTTAGGCCGAGGCCGTTAACACCACATGCTATGTTATGAACCGAGTGCTATTAAGATCTAAACTTGGTAAGATTCCTTATGAATTATGGAATGATAAGAAACCTAACATAGGTTACTTTAAAGTTTTTGGTTGTAAATGCTTTATATTAAATTATAGAGATTAACTTTCCAAGTTCGATTCTAAATCCGATGAAGGAGTATTTCTTGGTTATTCTATGAAAAGCAAGACATATAGGGTGTTTAACAAGAGAACATTAATCGTTCAAGAATCCATGCATGTTGTATTTGATGAAACTAACCCTCTTGCTCCCAAGAGAAATGTGGATGATGATGATGATGTAGGTACAAGCTTGCAATAACAAGTTGAGAACTTGAATCTTAATGACAAGCAAGATCCACAAGACAAAGGCAAAGAAAAGGAAGAAGATGAAGCCATTGAAATCAAGAAACCAAAAGAAGAAGTAGAAATTGAAGACACTTGTAGACACCCCATTTTGTACCGGTTGTCATCTTAAGTCCCGTGGCCCCGATGATGAGTTTAGTGTGGTTATTTACGGATTATCCTTTAAGAATTAGTGTGAATCACAGCATGGGATTTTTGGTTAAAATGAAAAGAAAATTATTTTATTAAATTAGCCATTTTTATCATGCCACTAACACGTGTACGTATGTGATGAGTGTGTGTACGCATATACGGTACATGTGCATGCGTATTAGCGGTCAGTCTCCCAATTTTTACAAAAGACAATTTCCCTTTCCTATTCAGATTAGAAGTCTTTTATCATTATAAAATACCTTTTGATTATTCTCCAAAGAAACCTAGTCTAGGAAGGAAAGGGAAACTCTAGATTTCAGCTATAAATACCCTCTTAATGTCTTTGAAAAAGAGGAGGAGAATAGGGTTTAGAGGGAGTAAAATTCGTCATAAGTCAGGAGCAGTTTTTCTGAAACCAGCAATCGTATTTTAATCATAATTTTCATCCGAAGTTGGAATTTGATGAAATTGGTCTTGTTAGAAAGATAATTCAATTCTCTACAACTTTGTATTTCACGAGCTTTGTCCAAATCCAACGTTTTCATACCCAAAAACGCGATTGAAGTTGCTACTATTGAAAAGTGACGAAAATCACTTTTCTTTTCTCTTGTTCTCTTTTTTGTTTTCTATTTCTTTTCAAAGTTGAGTGAGTTTTGATCTCTTTGCTGTGATACCACTTTGACGAAGAGGAGGATTCGTGTTGGTTTGATTCAATCTAAAGACCTGAGGGGCCACGAACGAATATAAAGTCGGTAAATTTACTTTTATTTAGCTTGTTATTTTAGTTCTTTCTTTTTATTATTTTTATTTTATTTTATTTTTGTCTAAAGAATGATTAGCATGATTTAGGTTTAGTTTTTATATTTGTATTTATTTGTTTTTAGGTTTAGTTTTATTTTATTTATTTTGGGATGCATGATGTAGACTGATATATGAATTCTGTGATTTTGCGTGAAATGCCTATTAGGTGCGTACGCATACATCAGTGATGCGTACGCACCTTACCTCAGGCAGACAGATTGTTTGTTTATTATTTTATTTAGTTTTGTTCTTAGTTGATTAGTATCTAGTTGATCTTTTGTATATTCTGATCTTTGCTTTCTAATATATTCTTTTATTCTCTTTTCTTTATTTACTCATTATTTTGGTCATTGTGTGTGTCATTGTTATTGCATGATTTAGGGTCAATTTTAATTGAGCATTTAGATTAATTAAAGTCATTAATCATGTGTGGGGGCCGGTTCTAACCGGGCGTGGCTGGGTGCCTAACACCTTCCCAACTGCGTACCCTAGCTCCGAACCCGAATTTCTGGTTATGACGAGCTACACCCTGCTAGGGTTCACTCGTTCCCATTATTGGGTGACGACTCCTCTCCGTGTTAGTCCTTTGAGGCTAATGCGTATTCTCGAGCTATGTGGTATTTAGGGCGTGGCGCTCACAACACTCCACTTCATCCGAATGTCACTAAGAGTTGGAAATTTGTGAGGAAATCATCCTAAAGATCAAATCCTAGGTGAACCCTCACGTGGGGTAAAAACTCGTTCTTCTATGAGAAATATTTGTGATCATCTTGCATTTTTATCTCAAATTGAACCTAAGAATATAAATGAGGTAGAAAGTGATGAATCTTGGATACTAGCTATGCAAGAAGAGCTTAACCAATTTAAAAGGAACAAGGTTTGGACCTTGGTTCCTAGACCACATGACCATGGTGTAATAGGCACCAAATGGGTCTATAGAAACAAGAAAGATGAATCGGGTACAATTGTTAGATACAAGGCACGATTAGTTGCCCAAGGTTTCAATCAGCAAGAAGGCATTGATTATGATGAGACTTATGCACCGGTTGCTAGAATTGAAGCCATTAGGATGTTATTTGCATTCGCATGCCATAAAGATTTCAAATTATTTCAAATGGATGTTAAGAGTGCTTTTTAAATGGTTTTATTGAGGAGGAAGTTTATGTTGAACAACCTCCCGGTTTTGAAAGTCATGAATTTCCAAACCACGTGTTCAAATTATCAAAAACTTTGTATGGTTTGAAACAAGCTCCTAGAGCTTGGTATGAAAGACTTAGTGGTTTTCTAATCAAAAATGGTTTTAAAAGAGGAAAACTTGACACTACACTTTTTATCAAAACCATTGATAAAGACATGCTTATTATTCAAATATATGTTCATGATATTATCTTTGGTTCTACTAATGAAAGTTTGTGTGAGGATTTTGCTAAAGTCATGCAAGAAGAATTTGAAATGAGCATGATGGGCGAACTCAACTTCTTCCTTGGACTACAAATCAAGCAAACAAAGGAAGGAACCTTCTTAAATCAATCCAAATATGTCAAAGATTTAATCAAGAAGTATGGAATGGAAGATGGAAGGAATTTCGCACTCTAATGAGTACCTCCATCAAACTTAAGAAAGATGAGAAAGGTAAATGCGTAGATCAAAAGAAATATCGAGGTATGATTGGTAGTTTACTTTATCTTACCGCTAGTAGACCGGATATCATGTATAGCATATGTTTGTGTGCTAGATATCAATCATGTCCTAAAGAATCACATATGCTTACTGTTAAACGCATATTTAAATACCTAAGTGGCTCTATCAATCTGGGGATATGGTATCCTAAATTCACATCATTTGACATGCTTAGTTATTCCAATGCGGACTTTGCCGGATGCAAAGATGGTTGCAAAAGCACAAGTGGGACTTGTCACTTTCTTGGACATTTCTTAATTTCTTGGTTTAGCAAGAAACAAATTTCGACTTGCTCTTTCTACTAGCCGAAGCCGAATACTTAGCAGGCCGGAAGTTGTCATGCACAAGTATTGTATATGAAACAACAACTTGAGAACTTTCGACTTCATTATGATCATATTCCCATAAAATGTGATAATACAAGTGCAATCAATCTAACTAAAAACCCCATACAGCATTCACGCACTAAACACATTGAAATTAGACATCATTTTACAAGAGACCATATTCAAAGAGGTGATGTTGAGATTGAGTTTGTTGGTACCTGAATACCAATTAGCGGACATCTTTACAAAACCTCTTCAAGAAGTTAGGTTTAACTTCATAAAACGTGAATTGGGTATGTGCTTAAGTGATGATATATGATTAGTTGCCTAATTTGAGAAATCAACCTTTATTTGTGCTATATTCTTTCTCTCTGATTTTTTCAGCCGATTGAAATAATTTTCAGCCGACTGAAAAACAGTTTCAGACTATTGAATTGTAAATTCAAACGACTGAAACTCAAAGCCTGTGGATCACATTTTGCTAGCCCTCTGTATTTTTCAGATGCGTGATTCAGTCGACTGAAAATTATCTCAGGCATCCGAAATTACTATTTCAGACGACTGAAGTACAAATTCAGACGATTGAAACCTAGGGCTGGAATAATCATTTTTCATACTCTCTGTCTTTTTCGGTCGAGTGTTTCAGACGACTGAAACACCTCTCAGGCGTCCGAAATATAAGTTTCAGACGACTGAAACAAGTTTCAGCCGATTGAAACTCTCAGGGACTATATATATTAGTTTCAAGCCCTAATTTTTAAAAACTCACTTTTCGTGCACTTTCTCTTTTCTACTATATATCTCTCCCTCCAAAACCACCTCCAAACTTTTCCACTCCATCTCACGCCTCTCTCATGGCAAGATTGAAAGCCACAAACTTAGGTTTGCGCGGCAAGGATCCAATTGTCGACCCTCCACCACCGAAAAAAGAAAAGAAACGCAAAGTGAAGGAAATAGGAGAATCCTTTACTCAACCCAAAGGCAAAAAGACCACGGTAGCTCGCACTCTCCGGCATCGCTCCCAGTGCCGCACGCCTTTTAGATGTTGTACTTGAAGAACATGAATGCCCCTGCCTCACTACAGCACCCACAACCACCTATTCCTCCTCCACCACATGTACGGGTTGATCCCCATGATCCGGCCTATGATTCTGGACATGAACCCGATGAGGAAGAAGCTCCACCTGAAGCTTGCACCAAGGCAAAGCATGATGTTCCACCTCCCTCCTCTGATTCTCTGCATTTCCAAACCCCCTCTTCAATGACTCTTTGACACCAAGTTCAAAAATAAGAAGGTAATTTATTCGAAAATAGTTGATCTTTCATTTCTCAACACTTATCATTTTCGCATTCCTTCATTACTCAAAGACATTGGTTTGTTGGATTTTGTCTCCCTCTCTCTTCTTTGTTATCCTACTCTTATTCGTGTTTTCTACTCAAATTTTTCTATGCCTACTCCTTCAAAGTGCATTTATATGTAAATGGGAAGCATATCATTCTCACTGATAATATAGTGAACTCCATTTTTCAAATTCCTCTAGGAGGAGTCACAATTTCTGACACCCATGCTTGGCCACGGGTTGATGGTTTTCATCATATTACGGCCCACAAACTTATTCTTGCTCGTGATGATATCACTACACCCTTCAAACCTCCCCTCAAAGATTTGTCTCTCGAAAACAATCTTCTGCATAAAATTCTATTTTATAACCTTGTACCCAGAGGAGGTGGCAAAGATCATGTATCTTATATGGACATTTGTCTCTCATGGTGTATCTTGACAGGAAAGCACACCAATTTAGGACATCTAATGCTTTATCACATGAAATCCTGTGTTGAAAAGATAAAAAGTGATGCAAAAGGAAAGAAGGGAGAAGGTAAGAGTATTTTGCCATATGGAGCAGCTCTCACAGCTATTTTCCAACACTTCGGCGTACCCCTGACAGGCAGTGGTGAATTTAAACCCTCTTTCCGTGACTATATCAACAAAACCATGCTCAGCTTGATGAAATAAGAGGTCCAAGAAGGCCTATGGGTTAAACAGGGTACTGCTATTGAGGAGCCCTTGGGCAACGAGACTGAGGATACTGAGGTGGATGTGGATACCACCCTCCCACCCCTTTCTACCACCCCATCTACCTCCACTATCCCTCTTCCTGCTCCCTCCACCACTCCACCCACACCATCCACTCCCATTGCCCCTATTCCCCCTCCTTCTGCTTCCATCAGAGACCTCTTCTCCTCCCTCTCTCAGCAGATGACTGAAATGCGCAAGTACTTCACTGAGAAGCTTGAGGGTTTGCATGATCGTCTTGACATCATGAGCGCTGACATTGACGACATCAAGAGGACTCAAGGAACCATGCAGCAGCAGCTCCATGACTCATTACCTGCCTTTCCCTTATGATTTTTTTTTTTATGATGCCATAGGAGGAGATTTTGAGATGTATAAGATGTTATTTAGCACATATTTGACAGTTCTTTTTGGATGGTTCGATATCTTTTGATATATTGTAGCTTGTTGATATCAGCTGTACTTAAAACTCTTATCATTTATGAAATGATCTTTTGGTTTCAATTCACTTTATTCTCATATATGCATTTCTAATGTGTAGAATTGACAAATGTATACCATGCATGTTGATAGGGGGAGCAAATTAGCTCCAACAAAGTTTTATTTCCCTTTATCATACATCTATGGATTGTCATCATCAAAAAGTGGGAGATTGTTGGCCTACAAGGTTTCAATCCCACGTTTTGATGATAACAATACACTTGATGGCCTAATGAGCCTTTTAAATTCAATATGAGACAGGTAATTAAGAGACTCAAGCTACCAAGGTCATATATGCCCAAACAAAAGCCAAAAAGCAGCAAAGGACACAAGTCAATGTTGACTTACACTCAAAAGGGACTTCAAGCATAGATATTAGCTTCAACTGAGAGTGTTAGGATCAAATTTGTAAGATTTGATCTCAATTTGTGTTCACATATGATCAAGGGCGTCGGATCATGCATTTTAGTTTTAAAATGAACATTTATATTGATCCATAAAGAAGGGATTTGAATCCCAAGGCCAAATGACTTAGGATTTTATTTAAGTTTGTGAAAAAGATATTTCAGATGACTGAAATAAGTTTCAGACGACTGAAAAGGATTTTCAGCATACTGAAATTAACTAAGTCTTAAACCATCTCTCTGTAATTTTCAGACAACTCATTTGAGTCGACTGAAAGTAAGTTTAAGATGACTGAAATGGACTTTGAGACGACTGAAAGTAAGTTTAAGATGACTGAAATGGACTTTGAGACGACTGAAAGTCATGCACTAAAAGATCCAAATTACACCCTCTCTGGTAGCCTCATTTCAGATGACTGAAATGCTAATTTCATACGACTGAAATGCTAATTTCATACGACTAAAATGCTAATTTCAGCCAACTGAAATAAGTTTCAGACGACTGAAACCTTCGGGCTGTCACACAATGGCTAGTTTTTTAAATAGTCTTTTGAGCATTAAATGCCCACCAAACCATCTTTCCTGGCATTTATTGCCATAGAACGATCATATGGACCTCTTGGGCTATATAAACTTGAGTTAAACTTATTTATGAGTATTCATTGAGCTAAAAACAAGATCATTCATTTACAAGCCCTAATTTCACTTGTGAGCATTTATTGAGATACAATCAATAGCTGAGTGAGCTTTTAATTTCTGTGTATGCACTCTTTTGAGAGAGTTTCTTGAGCACAAAAACATACTCAAATCATCTTGTATTCAAGGGTTGAGAGAACCCCCATTTGTAAGCACTTGAAGAGTGTGTCTTGGACAAGTGTTGGTGAAGAACACTTGGAGTTGTAAAGGTTTGCTGCTCCACCTTGAAGGAGAGTGATAGTGGATTAGTGAATCCTTAAGCGAGCTCTTGAAGCGAGGACGTAGGCAGGAGGCCAAACCTCGTTAACATCGTTTGCATTCTCTTACTCTTAATCTCTTTATTATTGCTCTATCTCATATTCATTCTTGCTTGCTATAATCTGATTTTGAAGTTTGCTATTATTTTTTAATTTGGCCAATAACCCTATTCACCCCCCTCTAGGGTTATTTACTTGGGACAACAATTGTAATGTGGAAATTGTTGGAATGGGTCATATATGTATATGATAATTATTATTATTATTTTGCTTGAATTTGGTTGTTGCTGGGAAGGGAGGGAGAAAAGAAAAAGGAAAAAAAAAACAAAGAAATGAGAAAAAAAATAAAATGAAAATCTCGATCTCCACTCTCTTTCCAATCTCTAAGTGAACAAAAAAAAATGTAGATGATGATACCATATAAAAATAAAATTGAGAATTTTTTTTAGAAAAAAGTAAGAAAAACTATATCATGAGAGATCAATTTCACTTATTAAAAAAATAAATTAAATAATATTTAAAAGCATCAAAAATATAAAATATAGAAAATAAAAATAAAATAATTATGTTTGCTTCTTCCCTTTGGAATGCACATCTCAAATTGAAGTAGCAAATTGCCACAGCCCACATAAGGTAGCAAAAGACATATTTGTTACCTTTTTTTTTTTTTTTTTTGCTACCTCCCTCAAAGATGCTCTTGTATCACATATTAAATTATATTATATCTATACTACCTATAAAAGTTTATACTTTAGAAACACTTTTGATTGACCATTACATCTTTATTTTAAATTTTATATTTTAAATATTTATTTGCCTCCCATATTTAACCAATTGAGAGTGTTTTATATTTAACCAATTAAGAATGTTTATTTTCTTGCAAAAAAGAAGGAAAAAAATATAACACAATTTATGTTCACTTCATAAATTCTATACAGCCTCTACTACTATGCATGTGTTCTAACTAACTTTTTATTCCTACCATAACTCCTAACAATTGAAGGAATTTTGACCTATTGTGTTGAGTGTTTATTCTAATAAGTTAAATTATCACAAAAGTAACAAATAATTAGATTTTCATGTTCAACATATATATATATATATATAGATATAGAATTTATAAAATTTTTTATTTAAATAATATTCATGTGCAAGGCACGTGTGCCCATATATATATTGATATATTACTTATAACAAGTTGAATGTGAGAAAAACTTTTGATTGACTAATATACCCTTATTTTAAATTTTAAATGCACAGTTACCCTTCTACATATATAGGAAATATAGAAATATAAAACACATACATAAATAGGAATTCTAAGGAAACTATAATTCGTATAAATAAATAAAATCTAGAATTGTAAGTTAACTCTATTTTATAACATATATCATCTATTCATTAAAAATGGGATTCTAAATTCTACTTTTTCCATTAACAATAGATTCAACCTATTTTAATAAAGCCTTCATCTTCTTTTCTTTTTCGAAATATAGAGTTTTAGGGTTTGTTCTAATTGCTATAGAAAATACTGTTTTCCATGTGGGTCAAGTACTTCATATATTTCTGTAACTTTGGTTCTCCTACCTCTATTCTTACTGAATGCCCTACCTACAAGATTCCTTGCAAACGCAAGTAGGGTTCTATTTTAGTTCTATTAGATATTATTACTTTTGAGTATTTTTTTATTTTATTTTTTTAGGTGTAAGTTTTTGACAAATCGTGATTCACAAATATTTTATGAGGATACCTTTCTTTTTATTTAATAATTTATTTTTGGAGTTGGTTTGTTTTCTCACATAGAACCTTTTATTAAAATATAATATAATAAAACCGAATGAGGTTCCTAAACTATCAAAAACTGGCATAAGAAAACCAAATCCTATATGTAACAATGTTAAAAATTCTACCTTATCTGGTCAATAAAACATCATCTCAACAAAGGACAACCCAGGAGGATTCCCATGTTTTAGTAAGTACATTTTTCATTGAGAAAATTTTAAAAATAAGTATATTTATCATAATTTCATTTAATTTTTTTATATTATAAAAAAATTTTATAAAAAAAAAAAAAAAACCAACTTCCCCACTCATAGAATAATATTTTCAATGAGTTTAATGACATTTATTTTAATTTATTTCTTATTTTTTGAATTTAAACACGATGTTATTTGTTCAATTTATTTATGAAATAATTTTTTTTAAAAATTATTACTCTGTGAAATAAGTACATAACTAAGTTAGTTTCCAAACAAGTTCGAAAAAAAGGGTTAAACTATTTAGTTTTTTCCTTACAAAAATAAACATATATATATATATATATATATATATATATATATATATATATATATATATATATATACACCGACAGAGCCATGAGAAATATCCTTTTGATAGGCAAGTGTACAACTAAAATTTACATATATTTTTTATATTTATTTAAGTTATAGATGACACATTTAATTAATTTATTAGTCTTGGCACTGATTTTTTTTTTTTTTTTTGGGACCACAAAAATCTCTTCTTTAAAAGACAATTTATATGGTCCACTTTAGCATAAATTCATATACCATTGATGAAATATATATTTTATAATACAAAAATATTCACGTGCAACGCACGCGTATACCAACTAGAATATATATATATAGATATTTGTTTTCAAAAGAATTTATTTCATGTTGATTAGGTAATTATAAAAAAAAATTAAAAATAATAAAATTTTACTAGACTTGGCACAGTATGATATAATAATTTTTAGGGAATTTTAGGTAATAGCCCCTATGTATAAGAGTTCTTTTACAATAAGTCCTATAAAAGAAACAGTTTTGTCAAAACACCTTTTAACCCCATACGGACAAAATTGCTCTTAATTTTCAATTTAAATAGATTTATAACAGTACTATCCTACTATTCAAGCTGAAAAATCAAGGATTTGATATCCATTTTTTCTAGCGACAGATATAGATGAAAATCCCATATCGATGAAAAATCTAAAAAACCAGACCTTCTTCTCCAACAGGCGACGGGACTTTCTCCGACCACCGTCCCACCATGGCTGTCGTCTTCTTCTTTACAGCTTCATCTTTCTCTCGCTTTCTACGAGCACCTTTTTTATTATTATTCTTCTTCTTCTTTTCTCTTTTTTTTTTTTCCTCTTCTTTCCCACCAGATCTGTTGCCATGGCCAAAAAAGATGAATTCCAAGGTATACATATTCAAAACAGTAATTTAGACAGTAACATCATACTCTTTGGTGAAACAAAAATATGATAACAAATACGTACCAACAAAAAATTAATGTTAGTTGCACTGTAACAACATACTGTTCCATATTAAAAAAAAACACAACTACAATTGCATTGTTACAAAAATATAGTGTGCAACAGTATCAACATACTGTTAGAATATGAATTCCAATAATGGGTTACAGTATCTTCATACTATTTGAAACAAAAATATGAATTCTAAGGTATACATACTCAAGATAGTACTATAGATAATAACATGATACTCTTAGCGTAACAAAAACATGCTATTATGTACGTACTAACTCGAAAATGTTAGGTACACAGTAACAGCATATTGTTCCATATTAAAAAAATACAATTACAATCGCACTATTACAAAAAATAGAGTGCAACAATAACAATATAGTGTTAAAATAAGAAAAATGTTCAATAAGTTTTCTCAAACCAATCATACACCCAAAAATGAACATATCTAAAGTTGCACACATACACACACAAAAGAGCAAATATGAAGTTTGGAGATGAAAAGAAGAAGAAGATGACATCCATGGCAAGAACGATGGTCAGAGAAGGTTCGATTGCCGTTAGAGAAGAATGTCTGTTTTTTCAGAAAAAGAACAGATTTGAAGTTGGAAGAAGGTGTCGCCGTCAGAAAAACCCCATGATAGCCGCTGGAGAAGCTCTTGCATGTTCCCAAAAAAAAAAAAAAAAAGGAGCTCGACGAGAGGGAGAAGGTATATCTAGGAGAAGAAGAAGGAAAAGGATATGGGAGAGGAAAGATGTTGCAGATGAAAACTTGTAGACACCCAAATTTTGCCGGCCGCCTCTAGACAAAATCCATCAACCTGTCAACAATACAATTAGATCAGACACACTCCATGCCTAACATTGTTCGTCTTGTCCTACCCATTAGGGCAAGGGCTCTCCTCAATCCGACCTTTGATTTTCGAAGCCTAAGGACCAGGAATGGGCACGATGCCCGAAAACCCTAAGTCGAACCCCTAACACAGCACTAGGTAGTTCGATCTCTAATAATCTTGCATCCGACGGTCAATTCCACTGTCAGATCTTCAATTCAACATCCCTAGAGTGGTCTAGGATCATTTAATTGAGAATCAGAGGGCACGAGCCCTCCGATCCCCAATTTACCCCAAATCGAACCCCTAAATCATCACTAGGTGGTTCGATCTCCAACAATCTTTGATCCCACAGTCAATTCCACCATAGGATCTTCAATTCAACATCCCTAGAGCAGTCTAGGATCATTTGATTGAGAATCAGAGGGCACGAGCCCTCCGATCCCCAATTCACCCCGAATCGAACCCCTAAATCGGCACTAGGTGGTTCGATCTCTAACAATCCTTGATCCGAAGGTCAATTCAACCATAGGATCTTCAATTAAATATCCCTAGAGTGGTCTAGGACCATTTGATTGAGAATCAGAGGGCACGAGCCCTCCTATCCCCAATTCACCCCGAATCGAACCCCTAGATCGGTACTAGGTGGTTCGATCTCCAACAATCCTTGATCTGAAGGTCAATTCAACCATAAGATCTTCAATTCAATATTCATAGAGTGGTTTAGGACCATTTGATTGAGAATCAGAGGGCATGAGCCCTCCGATCCCTAATTCACCCTAAATTGAACCCCTAAATCGGCACTAGGTGGTTCGATCTCCAACAATCCTTGATCCGAAGGTCAATCCAACCGTAGGATCTTCAATTCAATATCCCTAGAGCGGTCTAGGACCATTTAATTGAGAATAATAGGGCACGAGCCCTCCAATCCCCAATTCACCCCGAATTGAACCTCTTAATCGGCACTAGGTGGTTCAATCTCCAACAATCCTTGATCCGAAGGTCAATTCAACCATAGGATCTTCAATTAAATATCCCTAGAGCGGTCTAGGGCCATTTGATTGAGAATCAGAGGGCACGAGCCCTCCGATCCCCAATTCACCATGAATTGAACCCCTAAATCGGCATTAGGTGGTTCGATCCCCAACAATCCTTGATCCGAAGGTCAATTCAACCGTAGGATCTTCAATTCAATATCCCTAGAGTGGTTTATGACCATTTGATTGAGAATCAGAGGGCACGAGCCCTCCGATCTCCAATTCACCAAATCGAACCCCTAAATCAGCACTAGGTGGTTCGATCTCCAACAATCTTTGATCCGACGGCCAATTCAACAGTAGGATATTCAATTCAACATCCCTAGACCAGTCTAGAACCATTTGATTGAGAATCAGAAGGCACAAGCCCTCCGATCCCCAAAATCACCCAAAGTCGAACCCCTTATGTAACTTTAGGTGGTTCAATTCCTCCCCATTTCTCATCCAATGGTCAAACCGACCGTTGGATCTTCAATTCAACCCCTCAAGGTCAATACAGGACCATTTGATCCAAGATCGGGCCTTGTTTGGCTCACAATCAACAAAACCCTAATTACAGAGCCCTACGAGCATCATGCTCGCATCCGAGCCATTCAATCCCACCCTAGGGAGTGCACACTCCACTCTTTGGTCCCAAACCAAGTTTAGGGACCCAAAGTTTCAATCCCCATTCAAGATCAACGGTCGGATTTCACCCGATCGTCGATCGAACACGATCGCACGATCGTACGGCCCCACAATGGCACAGACCACCACCATAGGCCCACCTCAGCGGCCCCACACCTTCTAGAAGGGCACACTGCCCAAAAAAAAAAAAAAAAACACAAGTTCCCATGTGTGATGATGAGAAATCATCACAAATGTCGGAAAAGTGTGCCCACGCCAGCCAAACCAACGTGGGGAGATCTTGCTTTCGGCTCTGCAGCAGCCTGTGGCCGTAATCCAACTGCCTAGATGGGACTTCCTACCACGTTGGCTAGGCCAATGTGGGCCACGCCTGCCATGCCAGCGTGGATAGGCAGCTTGCCCTTTTGCCACCTTTTGACCACCTTGCCCTTATCAAATGAGGTAATTCCTTCATCAAACAAAGCTCAAATGCCTTCCACATCCCATGTGACCAAAATGCCCTCCCAAATGACCATTCTACCCCTAAAAGTCCATGTTTTCCTATAAATAGCCCACATTTCATCCATTAAAGGGATCCAAGCTAAGCCAACCCTCAAATCCCCTAATCGCTAACCCAATTCCATCTCTCCCACACTCAATTAGGAAGCCTTAACCCATCTCATCTTTACACCAAAAACTCCCAACCCATACACAAACCATTCCATCCAAAGAAAACCATCCTAAACATCAACCCAATTCCATCCATCACAAAAAGAAACCTACCACACATCCTCTCAAAAACCCTTTCACACAAATTTAGGGGCTGTTCTTGAAGGAAAATCTAAGGGTTGAACCACCCAAAGTGCATTTGGATAGCATAAAAGGGATACAAATTCTGCTGCAGTTTTACTACGGAAAGACTGTTAATTTCGTGTCTTCTGAGTGGAAATTTCACTTGACTGGTAACTTCACTGTTACCACACTTTCCCTATTTCACTCCACCACCTTCCAAGCACACTTGGAACCATCAAAGGAGCATCTCAAAAGGGGATTTTCAAGCATAGGAAGGGAGCACGCAAGCCTAACTTGGTGCAAGCTAAGGTGAAATCACCTACACTAGGTGAGCTTTCCTTTTAAATTTCATTCCTAAGCTTTTCAGTTTAATTTCCTATTAAGCTTATCATTTCTTGCAGCCACAACATATGATTGTCGCCTTTCTTGCCTTTGCCCGAGTACGTACATGGGCCTCCTAACACGTGTCGTGGAAGGATCAAAGTCCTATATAGTGGGTTAAAGGTGGGGAGACGCTAAACCACCCAATGCTTGCAAACCATTTCAATAGGTTGCTAGCACCCATTTTTCATTTCCTTTTACTGCATGTGAACTTGCATTTGTGATGTGTGAAATAGAAATTTAAGCATATCAAAAGATTGGGATGACGTTTAAACAAAATCAAATTTCGCAAGGTTAGGTCCATGCATGCATGCATATTATTTATACTAACCTTTTCTTGTTTCCTTGTTGGTAATCATAATCAACTTGAACATAAAATAATCCTCTTTTGTTACAGAGCATATTGGACTTAATTGAATATCCCCATGCTTGGATAAACGGACAAATACAAGGATTTCGACAAATTCATTCAAAATGATTGTTCTCATTTTTCATTTTCTTTATTTAGAGGCTATGGCTTTTCGCTACCGTCCAGGTTGTGGTCGTTGGGACTCTTTGCCCCTTTGCTTGTACATTTTCTTTATTTACCACTTTATTTACCACTTTATTTAGAGGCTATGGCTTTTCGCTACCCTCCGGGTTGTGGTCGTTACGACCTTTTGCCCCAATGTTTGAGCAATTTTCATTTTGTAGTCACTTGACCCTTTCATTTTATGTACATATACCTGTGCTTTTCAAAGCAATAAACATCACATTCATGAATTCCAAACCTTGCCAAGGTTGATTATGTTTATATATCTTTTGACATTTTGATATGTTTATCTTGAAATTTCATACTAAGTTGATATTTCGATTCTATTCCCATGTGAATAAGGTTCAACTAAAGACTCGAGGTAATCTATCATGCTATGGATAAAAGTTTACAGTATCAAATGCTTAAAAACTCATCCATAGAATAATAGCTTGTCGCCATTAAATGGACTTAAACAATTGACCTGCCAGATTCCAATGAATCACTTTACCCCTGATCCAGGAACTCCGCATATCCCTACGTCACGTAATAAGAATCTCAATCCTTGTGAGATTTGACGGGTTGCATTTTTATTCAATTAATTCAAGTGCGCACCAAGATTGGGTTCAAGTTCGTCCTAAACCATCTTTAAGCTTCAAAAGCTCCTAAAACCTTTTCAAAAAGTGTTCTAAAATTGAAAGTGATTCTTTACATCTCAAATCCTTGCTGAAAGATTCATACCTGTGTGGGACCATCTCCCCACCAATCATTTTTTACAACATTACCATCTTTATCAAATAAAGATTTCGATTAAAAAGAGTTTCTTGCCAAAAAGCAAACTACTAACACTCGCATCATTTTTAATTGACAAATTCATTCCAAAAATGACTCGGATAATTCTTTTCATTAAAAAGGCGCGTGCCCTTTTTCCACAAACATTGTCTTAATCAAATCAAATTTCTAAAACCATCATTCCATGTAGGATCCCCTTTCTATTATGGATTGAGGGCCATAAAGTTTCACTTTCACTTTATTTAAACCAGATTTCTTTACACTTCAAAGTGTTCTTACCTCAATCAAATACATTTTATTCCTTAAAAAAGGAACCCTTGCCTTCAAAAGGCGATCTTTACCCTTCAAAAGGAAACATCATTTTCATTTCAATAGCTTTCAAAAAGTGTCCTTTTCTTTACCCATTCCTTGACTTCAAAAAGTCTCGAGTTTTCTAAGAATCCAAAGTAGGTTCACACTTGACGCTAATTCATTAAAAATGGACTCACATCATTTCCATTTCCATCCTTTCCTAAAGGATTGATTTTTACCACTGCAAGATAGGGATACTTTAGAGTTAATTAATTTGACCTAAGATACCGAAGAGAAGGAAGGCGAATTTGGGGTCCTTTCAAATAAATTTTCATTCACAACCTTAAGGCATACTTTTCCAAACATCAACACTTTCCAAAAACTTTGTTCCAAATGCCTTTAGGGATCTCTCTTTCAAAATGACAAAATTTACCACCCTTCAAAAGGGTATTCTATGTCAAATCATTCGTATAGGAAATCAACAATACCAAATGGGATTTTAATCAGAAACATCGTTGAAATCGGGAACCGTTGGATCCCAACGGGCGATGTGGGGTGCCTCACACCTTCCCCACTCATAACCAAACCCCCTTACCCTCAATCTTTAGTCTCACGGACCATTAGGAGTCATTCAATCTTTCTAATAGACCCTCAGATGGGCCTATTGATGATAAACCCTTAAATGGACTTATTTTGGGATCTCAGATGACCCCACCTTCTGATTAACCATAAGATGCCCAGTCACGTCCTCAAACGCCCTGATTGGTGGTGACTCCATAGCCTCAATTCTAGATATGCTTGCATGTCTAGGCCAGTCAAGGCACCCTTGAAATGAACTCAACACACACCCAACGCTAGAACGGATGACCCGGGGTTATCCCAAACTTAAGGGAAAATTCCCTTTTCCCTTCCTTTTTTGGGGTAGTGACAAAACCCAAAAGGGGAAAAACAAATTGGAGATATTGATGGGAAGGAAAGGTATATCATGGGGAGAGCATAAATCATTTGGGGGGGGGGGGGGGGTTACTGTTGGAATTATAAAAAAAAAAGATTTCCTTATGTTAAAAGAATCTTTTAAAAAATGGGTTATGGAGTTAAAAACTCTTATAGTGAGGTTTTTTTTTGGGGGGGGGGGGGGTTACTATTGGAATTATAAAATAAAAAAAAATAGATTTCCTTATTTTAAAAGAATCTTTTAAAAAGGGGGTTATGGAGTCAAAAACTCTTATGGTGAGGTTTTGGTTAAAAGCAGTCCCCTAATAGGGGTAATTGCTAATTTCCTCTAATTTCTAAGAGAATGACGATATTGCCACATCCCAAAAGGTTGCTTCTACAATACCTATTAATTTATTACATCAAACGGACCAAACTACCCTTCTAAGTCTAACAGGAATAAAAAAGTGGCGAGATTTCCCATTTTCTCTCAGTTTCCGCTCCCCTTATTAACGCTCTTTTTTTTTTTTTTTTTTTTGTGGGAATTTTGGTCAAAACCCCTATGTATAAGACTCCTTTTACAATAGACCCCAAAACAAAATAGGTTTCGTGAAACCCCCTTTTGACACTGTACGGACTAAGAAACCCCTAATCATAAACTTCCATGTATTTACAAACGTGCCATTTTACTATTCAAACCCAAAAAATCAGGGATTACTATTCAAAAACCAAAAAACTAGGGATTTTTTTTACCATTGTTTTCAGGCGATGATATAGAAGGAAAACCCAAAGCATTTACACCTCCTAATGATGCAAAAACTCCTTCCAAACGTTTGAAGAAGCGATTCTAGGGTTCCATTCTCCCTTTTCGCGCATAACAAATTGTTGTTTGAAGGCCATTTGAAGACGTTTGGATTCTATTTGAAGATCATTCCACCATTCGTGTGATTCGAGTTCCTTTGAAGACTATTTGATTTCGTTTCAAAGAGGCACGATGATGAAGAGGAGCGAGTTTAATGCTCTTCCATTTAATTGCGATTCATGGTTTTTTTTTTTTTTTTTTTTTTTTTTTTTTTTTTTGTTGGGAAGAGTAAATCAATTTGCTTTGGGTTGTTTTTGTTTCCGTTTTTGAGATTTTAGGAAGATCGAATTATTTTGTTAATACCCAACAGTAAATCAATACTCTTTGGGTTTTGTTTTTCCGTTTGGACATTTTTTTTGGAACTTTTGATTTTGATTTACCTTTTGGATGTTCGATAGTAACAAGATACTAGTTGTGGATTTTGTATTGTGAAATAGTAAATCGGTACTACTTCATTTTATTTTGGGTATTTTATTTTTAGAATTTTAGGATGTTTCATTTCGATTTCTTGATGTTAAAAAGTAAATTGATGCTGTTTGGGGTTTCTACTTACTTGTTTTGGAAATTTTTGAATGGCCGATAGTAACACGATACTAACTCATTTGATTTGGAGTATTTTGTAGTTTTGGAATTTTCATTTTATTTTGGGTATTTGTTACTTATCGTCATGTTTATATTTTTAGGAATCTGTTTGATAACCTTGACGGGTGTTAAAATGTGTAATTTGTTTGACTATGATTACTTTGGGTACACTATTAGTATCCTATTTTTTGTTTGCAACAGTTACTGTTGAACATAATTTTTGCATCAGTACACTTTTGCTATCTTGGTTTTTACATTCGATAGTATGTTGTTACTGTTTCACAAAATATTTTGTAGTGGTATGCTCCTACTATTATGTTTTTGTTTCCTAATAGTATGCTGTTACTGTTGAGTACAATAATTTGAATCAGTATGCCTTTGCTATCATGTTTTTTGTTTCTAATAGTATAGTGTTACTGTCACATATTATATTTGCAACATTGCGGTTTTGCTATCATGTTTTTTGCTAGCAATTGTGAGGTTGATATCAAGCTTGGAAATGGAACAAAGGCATATCAAAGAGCTCCAAAGAACATCATTTGTAAAAAACAAAACGAAAATATGTATCAAAACTCAAAATGATTGAATCCATTCAACGGGTTGTACAAAAAATCAACCAAAAACACACATAAAAGAAGAAAATGAAAATAAAATACATGGATATGATTCTACGAAATGAAAAAAAAGTCTGGATACTAGTTGAAAACATACTAGAACAATGAAGTTTTCATAAAAAAGAAGAAGAAGAAGAAGAAGTAGGAGTTGTGTGCGATGATGAGGTCAGCGACTAAGGTTGCGATCCAAATAACATGGCCATCATTGGATCATTCTCATTCAACTTCTACCGTCGCTAGTTTTATCGAAGAAAAAAATATAGATTTAGGGGAAGGGAAAGGAGATGTGGAAGATGATAGGAGAAAGAAAATACAAATTTGAATTTGAATGCAACACACCAATTAATGCTGAGTTGAAGAGAGAGAAAGACAATCTTCCTAAGATTCCTCTCTCACGAATTGAAATCACCACCCCCCAACCAATTAATGTTGAGTTGAAGAGAGAGAAAGACAATCTTCCTATGATTTCTCCCCCACGAATGGAAACCCCCCCCCCCCCCTAATCGTTACATATCTTCCATAGAATCCGCCCTTCCTAAAAATCTGGTATAAATAATATTGAAAAGTAAAAAAAAGGATAAAATAGGTATATGAAAATTGTTACTTACCTTATCACAAAAAAAAAATAAATAAAAAAATAAAAAACTGTTAAAAAGGGGGTATGGAGATAAAAAATCTTATGGTGGGGTTTTAGTTAAAAGTAGTCCCCTAATAAGGGTTATTGCTAATTTCCCCTTCTTTTTTTTTCTTTTCTTTCTAACCTTTTTGATCCAGTCATACAGTTCCATCAGCAAGCAGATTATACTTTATGGCTCAGTGAAAATTGAATCTGGACTAACCCGCAATAAAGGGTGTTTACCGGAAAAGAAAAAAAAAAAAATTCTAATTAGGACGGCATCGTCGCCGGCGAACTCATGAAGGGTTTCCTTCTATGGTCGTCTTCACCTTACCCAATATTTGCGAGGTAGCGATGAGTAGCCAAGAGCTTTTCTGCTATTGGTAATAGCTTTAAAGGGGTTCAAGAGCTGTGCCCTTAAGATCAAACTACCGCTTGCTATCGCCCCCAGCAGGTAGCTCTCGTTATGCTCACACTCTTCATGGAAAGAGGCTATCGCAGCTCTGGGGAAAGAGTTAGGAAGGACTAGGAAGGGAGGTAGCCATCGGTGAGTGAGCTGTCAACGGTAGTCTATTTTCTCTCTCCCTTTTTTAGGGTTTTCTCTCATTTGTCTCTCTCATTGGTTCTTGAATCTTGAGACACAAACTGGTTCTTGATGGAGAGTCATTCATCAAGATCAGGAGGTGAGGTAAGAGAAAGAGATGGAAAGTGCGGCCACTTTTTTTATATTTCATTTTGACTTAAAATGGTAGTTCGGTCTGTTTAGTAGGGATATAAATGGGACGGGTTTTTTGGGGGCCCCGCCCCGTCCCACTTCTAGTGGGAAGGATTTCGGTTACTATTTAATGGAGTAGGGATGGGTATGGGATTTTTTTAAGAACCTGTTAATGTTTGGAACGGGGTTGGGATTTTCATTAAAAACCCATCCCGAACCTGCCTCGATTGTCTACTCCCTTTTACTATTATACCTCTATTAATACATAATAATACATTTATGCCATTTATAATATAGAAAGGCCTCTAATTTTTTAGGTTGCTTTTTGCTTTTGTTAGGTTTCTGTTTCTTTTTCTTATCCCTTTGTTCTATTCTGTTTTGTTGTGAGTTGTGACACTTTTATTGAAAGAAATTCTTGTTGTTAAGTGATTCTTTTTTGTTGTTATGTTGTGTTTTATTAATCTTTCATATAGGAAAATTGAAAGTAGTTTGATGAATTTAATGAATGAATTTTAAAAATTTCTTATTATAAATATGGTAAAATAAAATAATTATTTTTTCTTAAAAACAAATTTTTGCTATAGAAAGTAATTGATTTTTTGTTTCATCGTCCTGTCCTATCCTCCCACAAAGTATAAATGGGATAGGACGGGACGGGGTGGGAATGGGATTTTCAAATTTAAATGGGATGGGAATGAGAATTGGACGTTAAATTCAAAGTGGGTTTGGGACGGGATAAATCCCAATGGGTTGGGATTGGGAGAGGGCTCCCCATACCAAATCCGCCCCGTTGACATCCCTACCATTTAGTGCAATAAAATAATAGGTGTTGTGGAAGCAATCTTTTGGGATGTGGCAATATCGCCACCCTTTGTTAAATTGTAAAATCTTACCACTAAGCATTATCTAATATAATAATTTGTAAAACTATAAAATTTTACCATTTAGCAAAGTCCAATGTAATAATTCATAAAATTGTAAAATTTTACTTGATTTTCATTTTTGTCAATGGAGGAGAAGGAGAGTGTGTGTGTAAGAGATCACTAAAATCAAAAGAAAAATTTTATTATCTAATTAGTAAAAAATTAAATGTTCTTTACATAGTAAAATGTTATTGTTTTATAGGATGATGATTAGGTAAGCATATGCTGACATAACTTATATCAACACCTACATTGAGAGTTGTACCTTGTGTATTAGTGGGAGTTGAGGTACATTGGACCAATGCAAGGGGTACAACCCCCAATGCATAGTGCTGATATAACTTATATCTACATGTGCTGATGGGAACATAACCATTGTTTTTTATATAGTAAAATGATCATGTTTTATTGTAGTGCTTTTACACAGTGGAAAGATCAAGTTTTGGCAAATGTAGTACAATTTATTATCCAAAAAGTAAGGAAATTCAATATCTTTCTTGTTGTAGACACCCCATTTTGTCCCTATGTTTAATGGTGAGTTCTTGATAATGAGTTCCGTGATGTTTATTGTCAACCTATGTCTCTTTTTTGCAAGCAAAGCAAACAATTGGGTCAGGTGCATATATATGTGTGTGTGTGTATATGTGTGTGTATATATATATATATATATAAGACCAATTGGGTAGAGCCCTCCCTATACACCCTTCACACCCTTCGCACCATTCTCATTCATCTCTCATTCATTTCAATTCATTCCCTCTGTTTATTGTTCATTGTCTCCAACCAAAGCCTTCTTTATATAGGCTTACATTCACCTAACACTTGAAGTGGTGAGGAATCCATCTCCCATTAACCAAGTGGTGGTATATCCACCATTTATCACAAGTGATTCATCCACAATTTATCTCTAGTGATAAAAATTTGGCATTTTGCTTCAAAACAACTGTCAACTTCACTTCTGCTGTCAGTCAACTTATCTAAGATTGACTAATAACTTCATTGTATCAGCAACTTCTTTTCTTTTTAAGCTCAAGCAAGTGAGAAACCCACTCCAAGAAGGGAAGGAAGTGAGAAATGGTAGGGGAAATTAGGTAGATAGGAGATGTGTAGGATGGCAAAAATAAAAGAAGGGAAAGAAGTAGGGAATGGCAGGGAAAATTAGGTAAGTGAGTTAGCTTGCATTTTGATTCTTCCCTATAAATAGCAAGAGCTTAGGAGAGTTCAAGGAGAGCAAAAGAAAGCACAACATTGAGAGTGAGGGAGAGCTAATAGAGAGAAAGAGAGACTTGGGGAGGAGATTTCTTGTAGGGAAAATTCAAAAAAAGAGAGAAGTTGCATTGAGAGAGAGACAACTTGTGAGGAAGGAAAATAGCTTGCTTGGCTCAACAAAAGGGACGCTGCTAGATTGATAGTAGACCTGAGGGACGAATTGAACACCAACCAATTTCCTTTGCAAGTGGTATAAATTTATATTTGATAGTATGATTACATAAATTGTTCAAATAGTGATTTTGTTGTAGGTAAAATCGGTTTGGCTAACCCCATTTTGTAGAAGAATTAACTTTATTACAGGGAAGATGGATTAGAAAAGTCATGTGTACACATAATCATTTTATGCGTACGCATGTCATGCAATTATTTACTTAGTTTATTTATTGTTTATTTCATTAATCTTGTTTACATAGTTTATTTATTGTTTATTTGATAAATATGTCATTTGTGTGTGTTGAATTATTGCATGATATATAGGTGATTCATATTAAATTAAAATATTAAATATGGTAAATGAATACAAAATAAAAGCCGGTTTATTACTAGGCATTGTTGGGTATCTAACACCTTCTCAACATGTACTCTAATTCTAAACCTTCTCTAATTAATAAAAATGGTTCCTAGCCCTTCCAGATGGCGACTCTTACTCATATACTAATCCTTTGGGGTTACCACCATCATCAGAAATCAAAAAAGAGGTAAATGCATACAGGAAAAAGAGAACGCGTGGAGATCGGTGCGCTCACACTTGTTGAAAAAATATGCAAAAGCAAACTCAATTTTAATTCATGTGGCTTTTTGTTTGAAAAGTCAAAAAGGTAGGCAAGGTGTCATAAGAGGCATTGTTTACCACAAAAGGAGTTTCGGGAAAAGTGCAACAAACTAGCTTTTGAGTTTGGTACTATTGACTCATGTAACTTCCAACGAGTATAACTAATAAACTATGTGTGCAAGTTGTGAAAAAACTAGAAATTTAGTTGTTTCCACTAAATATAGCACTTTGCATCCGTAAAGAAAGATATTCTAAACTCCATGACCACCACCTGTAACCCCAATATCATCGCCTCATCCTCATAGTTCCTACACCCTCACATGGTTGCTCACTATCTCGCAGTTGTGCACCATAGTTTCAAATCTCGATGAGAGAAGCGTCCATGGCCGAAGGAGAGAGGTGTCTATGGCTGGATCTGAGTGAAGGATGCGTCAATGGCTAGTGGAGGAAAAAGTTGCCGATGTGCTTACTTGTATGAGAGTTGCTAGTATGGGGAGAGGGATAGAGAAGGAGATATAATGAACATAGAAATAAGGGCAATTTTGTTAGTAACAAGCCAAATGGACTAAGGGCCTGTTTGGGATCACTTCTGAGAGGCTCAAACGTGCTTCTAGGATGCAAAAGCACGTTAGGTACCTGTTTGGGTGAAAATGTGAAAATCACTTCTGAGAGGCTCAATTTTGTAAGAATTTTGTTTGAGATATAATAGTAATTTACTATTTTTATTTCAAAAAATATTATACTGTTTGTGTATCTGAGTGTTCTATTTATTTATTTATTTTTTTTCTCCTTTAGTTTTTAAGAAATAATTTTTATTTTAAAACTTTTTTTGGGCATATATATAATTAGTTCATTTCTCTAACGTTAACCATACACAACTTTGCGTAACATCACTCTTCAAATGAGCGATTATCATTAATTAAAATTAGAGTAAAAACACTTTTATTGCTAAACAGGCTGTATAAGCATTTATGATAAGGATAATAGTGTCATTTCAGGACTACAAGTCATTTTAGGACTTGTTTTGCCAAACAGGTAAAAAAGCTCTTTCAAAATTTAAAAGCACTTTTGAAATACAGTTCCCAAACACAACACAGTAGTCAATTAGAAGCACTAGCTTCCACTTCTCTTATTCTACAGCAAAAGCTGCAAAAGCCACAGCGTTCCCAAACGAGCACTAAATGAGTTAGAAAAAATGTTATTGACTAATTGCTAAATAAGTATTATTTGCTTGACCATTGGCTAAACCTAAAAATAAATAAACAAAGAAAAAAAAGGAAAAAGGAAGAAGAAAGCCTTTGCCCTGAAGAAAGCAAATTATTGCATTTTTCATTTATCGCTATTCGCTAGTAATCACCTTGGGAAATGATTTATGAGCTAATCCTTGTTAGTCGAATTTGTTAGCCAATGATTGTTTCCTGTGCATTTATCCCGTTAAGTTAGAGATTACAATGGGATGGGTTCCCCAAACCCTTATTGGGGTGTCGCTACCCCCTTCTCATGACTGCGGTGGGCTGGATGCGTCAGGAGCATTTGGTGTTGATTGATTGGCTACATATAATGTATTTCCTAATTGATGGTATTTAAAAATGATTTTTGATAAAATTTTGAAGATTTAATCAATACAAGATGCGAGTTGCACTAGGAAAACATGCGTAGCTTTTATTTATTTATTTATTCAATATTTATCAAAAAAAAAAAAAAGGGAATTATAAATCTATTTATCCAAAGATTTGAAGGTATATAGTTCATTGGTTGGGACTTGGGAGTCACGTTGACAACTATTGTTTTTGAGCATGATTTTAGGGTAGTAACTAGGAGTAAAAATTCCAGTGGGTTGGAAGGTCGATTTTAGTTATTAGACACTTTTCGCTAGATTGTTAGTCCTAAAGGTATGGTTGGATTCCCTCTGAGATCGCAGATGCAAACGAAAGATAAGGAATTACATAGATAGGAAGCAAACGGACTATCATCCGATAAAACGGATTATCTTGAGAAACTATTATAGGAACATAGGCCTTATTCATAAGAGCGAAGAAAAAAGACTGCCAAACAAATAGCAAGAAAAAAGGACGATCCTGCGAACTAAGTACATTTAAAAGTTTAACTATTTCGAACAAAATCAATACGAGATTTGACAAAGAACCCATGGACGCACTAAACCCGAGATCTACCAACGTCGTTGGGTCGAGGATGTGGCCGTCACACAATGCACTTATAAACACCCCATTTTGTAGTGCCTGTCACTCTAGACCTCTTTTAAACCCAATGATGAAGGGTGGAATCAAATAAAATTTTGACAGACAATTTTCAAAGAGTAAGCAATCACAACTTAGCCAGAGGTAAAAAGTGTGAAAATCACTCATACGCATTTGTTATTGGTGCGTACACACATTTGAAATGTACGTATGCACATCCAATTCGTGTTTCCCTTCGGATTAATCTTTGATATTTTTCCAACGCAATACTCTTGAGCTACTATTGTATTGTCCCAAATTTTGATATCATCTTCTTTGAGGTAGTCATCTCCATATTTTGCACACGATGACCATTTCGGGAGAAGTTGAGTAATTTTATGGGATTTTTTGTCATAGCCCCACGTTATAAGAGTTTTTTTAATAATAGCTCCATCAACAAATTTATTAACCTCATAACCCCTTTTGACACAAAACCGATAGAATTACCCTTTTATCACAAAAATATCATCTGTCTTATTTTTATCTTCATACGAACAATGTTTCCATCTTTGCTGAACAATAGATCATTTTTTTGAGTTCTATTCACAATCACTCGACTTTCTCACCACCTCCAACCTCCGTCCTGACTTCCAAACCTTTGACAAAAACCACGGTCTACTTTTGCAACCTCTCTGTGCCAAAATAAAAAAATAAAAAAATAAAAAATAAAATTGTAGATAGTAATATGTTAATACAACCTCTCTGTACCCAAGAAAAAAATCATTTTTATGTAGAAAACAATAAAAAGTTACTGTTTAACAATAACAAAATGTAATATGTTATTATTTGATAACATAATTTGCATGTTAATAGTAATAAAATTATTTTTCTAGAATTACCTAATTATTGTGAGTATTATTTCGAAGATTACAACGAATAGATTCCAAATATACAAGTTTTATCAAAAACGAATTTGTATTAAGTAAGTTATAGGCTTTTGAAAATTAGAAAATTAAAAAATAAGTTATTTACATAAGGTGCCCTTAATAACAAAAAAGTGAGAGCCCTTACAAGCAAATAAGGATAAATTAGGATTTTTCTTTTAAAAAGATGGAGTTATTGTTAATAAGAACTCAAATGTAGCTTATAGGGTTAAGAAGTCTTTTGATGAGGTTATTACTAAAACCATTATTCCAAATGGGGTAATTGCCAATTTTTCCTAATTTTATAGAGTTATATGAATTAGACATAGAGTCGCATATTACATTAATGACATGGCATTCATGAGTATGTCTATTTAGCATCATTAATTGGGTTTTACTTTATTATCATGCTTTGGTTATTTATTGTTAAAATTATATCTATTGAGGATCGCTCACACCTATTTTAAGTACCATTTTTAAGTAATACTTAATGTGTTGAATAAATCTGGTACTTGAAAGATTGATCACTCATTAGATTTGGGAAGTAATAACTTGGTTAAAGAGAGATGTTAAATACTTTTGGGAGAATTATTGACTGGTTCGGCTATAGGCAAATAATTACATATCAATATAAATAACTACTAACTTCGTAGTAGATGACTTGTAACTTAACTAAGAATGACTACTAATTAATTGTTTGCCTGTAGAGGGACCAATCCGTTACTCCCCCAATAATTTTTTAGTAATACTAGATCGGGAGAAAACCCACTTTGCGAATCTATGATAATGATGGATAGTTTATATTTGGGATGTATTAATTATGTTTTAATTCAACCAATGGGCGATTGACATATATCATATGAATGGCTGTAATAACTTAGTTTAGTAAGCTTTATTTCATATGGATTACATGCGATGATACCATAATTAGATTACAAAATATTTATGATGAAATTTAAAAAAGGTTGACAAGTTTTGTCGTGGTGACTTGAGTGATACCAAATTTTTTTATAAAATCATGAGATTTATACACGTCATCTATGTTAAATCGAATGTTAATTTAAATAGAACCTCATTTAATTTACTTAATCATGACCTATTAATTTTGGGTGGCCTATCAATTTGGGGTCCGGACATGTACACCGAATGCGTTGAATGCAAAGAATTGTGTTGTTTAATTTTGGGTCGTGACAGTTTTCACATTGAAGCAAAACGTGTCAAATTTTTCGTGATGAAATTGACGTGCACTGGTCCTTGGTGTTGGGAAATAAAATGTCACGATTCCTACATTTTCATGGTGATCTCATGTGGAATTATGATTTCCCCCTATACCCAATCTTTGTTGTGCTTGAAATTGAAATGGATGAACAATTATAATTTACTATTACAATGGAAGGCAAAAAAAAAAAAAATGAATGCTAAAGATAAAAACAGTTTATAAACCATGGATGAACAACTACCGCTTCAAATCACGTTCTTATTGGGTGGGGGGGAGGGAAAAAAAAAAAAAAAAAGGAAAAAAGTGTGTGTTCTTTGGAAACCAAATACTGGACAGAACTAACCAATCCTTGTTTACACTAACTGTAATAGCACATTAGCATCATCTAAAGCCAACCTCAGCAGAAGGTGGTTTAATCATCGTTTTACACAAATTGTAATAGCACATTTGCATCTCTAAAGCCAACCTCACAGCCACCCACAGCTGGGTTGACCTTCCACGTAAATCAGAGGAAATATTTTGATTTGGGAGCTGAGTCATAAATGTCACCAAATAATTTGGAATACAACTGATAGCTAGTGATAGAACAGCACACGGATTAACCATCTACATAATCTAGGGTTAGAGATTTAATGTGACAGTTCAAACCATGCAGACAAATATGGGTGGGAAAATGTGCTCGGAACCTGATCCAAAGACATATATAACTAAAATGAACAAAAACAAAAGCAATAAAACAGCAATTAACAGGTCTTTAATACACAAAGCATGCTTTTCAAAAGCAGCATGGCGACCAGAGGAGCATGACCGCATCTTCATCCCATAAGAATAAGATACCACTTGCACATAACGCCCTACTCTGGGTTCCTTGCAAGTCCCTTCCTTTCTCTTCATCATTGAAGAGAGAATTGTCAAAATTTCTGATATCATTTTACATCCAAGCAATATTGCGGCAATAGTTCCCAGTCATAAGAAATATGGAACTCCTGTTCTGGGTCCTCTCATCTGGTTGTTTTCCTCCGTTTCAGTAAAGAACTTCACCTCTCTCTCCTATAAGAATTAACAAAAGGAAAAATGGGGGAAAGATAAGAAAAAAGGAAAAAAAGTAACAAAGAATTAACAAATGCTATGGATTGAGAACTTTGATTAATATCACTCCGAACATTAATAAATTGCTTACAATTCCAATTGAATGTGGTAGCTATTTAGAAAGTGCTCTCAGATTTTAAAATGACCATGTTACCTCGTCTAACTGGAATCTCAATGTTCAGTGCATGTACTTTGAAGTTTAAGACTAAATATAAAGGTTGGTGGTATGTCAACATTTAAAAATAATTATTTAATTTAATTTACAAGAGATTCACATTTTTATTACCAACCATCAGATATATAGCTTCCTTTTCGAACCCTACCTAAAGAAATGTAAAATATGAGAGAGAGAGAGAGAGAGGGAGATTTTTTTTTTTTTGGGGGGGGGGGGGGGGGGGGAGCATTGAACAAAAACAAACATCGAGCATATTTAATTTAAAGTTGGTGGGTGGCTTTGGGGTCAGGTATATTTCCTTAGTAATGAGAACCATGAGTGTAAGGTTTTGGACAGTCAAGAACTCCATGTCCTCTTATGGCAAACAATTTACATAATGGGACGATGGTGCAGTTGTGGTACTGGAGAGCATGCCATCCACCATAAAACCCATGGCAAGTAAATGAAGCATGAAAAGGTCAAAAAGTAGTACCATATTCTCGTTGAAGCTTAATATAGAAGCTACATTTCCACAGCGATAACAATAGTTTGGTGCAGACCAAACCTGCAAAAGGCAACAATCAACAGTAGGAATTACAGTGTGAATTATGATATCCGCCTCTCCTAAGTAATGGCAACTCACCGTTACAAGGCCTTTATCTTGAAACATGTACTTAAGACCTTCTTGAACAAGTTGGTGGGCACGGCAAACCAAATCAAGTTTGTTAATGTGATTGAACTGCATAAAGAGGAAATCTTAGTTTTAGCAGAAAACGTGTCACAGAAGTTACAAGATCATGGTTTACTTACCTCAGATGTGACCCTGGATCCAAAAAGCCAGCCTGCTCCTCGAGGGCTGACAGCCCATGTTTCAATCTCTTCAGGGTCACTCCACATGAGGTCACAGAAGGGCCCTTCATGGGGAATTTCACAATTCCGTTCAATGACCCTTATCTGCAAAGTTAGAAATGACAAAAATGAAATGGAATAAGCAGCTGCTCATAAAACATGCCAGCTGGTTCTACATGCTTTTAAAAATAAATACAAGTGATATCTGGTATGTTGGAGCATGTCATAAATGACCCAAAATCCAAAAAAGACGCCAGTGGTTGATTCTAACCGATCAAGAGCTTTTTAACAAAGTCAATACAGCACTGAGGTGACATAAAATTTGGAAAAATAATAATAATAAAGATGGTGCACATAAAATGCTTCTCATTTTTTGAAGAAAGACCTTAACAAATGTGCAGAAAGGTCAAATGTGTAATTTTCGAGTAATCTGTCTAAGCAAAGCCCAAAGACTGATTGTTCTTGGCCCAAGATTTAATCAAGAAATGTCCCCCCCCCCCCCCCCCCCCCCCCCCCCCCAACAAAAAAAACACCAAAAGCAAAAGAAAAAAAAAAAAAAAAAAAAAAAAAAAAAAAAAAAAAAAAAAAGAAAGAAAGAAAAGAAAAAAGGCTGTCAGGGTAAAGAGAAGTAAAATAAAATACAAACCCTCAACAAAAATTTCAAATACTTCTCATCATGAAATCACAAAAATACCCTGTCATGCTAGAGCATAGTAAAGCAGACCTGGTCAACAGTCCGAACATCAGGAGAAAGACCACCATGGACACAGAGTACCTGGAATTCCAAAAGGCAATTGATTGAATATAATGTAGATTACATCTTAAATGACTATAATATGAGAGAGACAGAGAGCCCATACAGTTCCATCTATAATTGCTGAGAGAGTTAGAAAGTCAAAAACATCTGTGCAATATCGCCAAGCATTAGCATTTCCATACTTCCTTTGGCATTCATCATAAAAACCATAGACCTAAAAAAAGAGGATATCATAAATTATTAAAAGTTCATAGAACTGTTGCATTCATCATAATTACAAGCCTTCATCACGCATGGTTGGGACCCTGCAAAGGAGGGCCAGTGGCATACTATTAAACTAAAAACAGATGCACATTTCAAAATTCTGATTATAAATTTAAATTTTCTTAACTAAAGAATTGTAAAAGAAATTTACAGAATTGTGAAAGAACTTGGAATTAAACTACAACTTGCATACAAACTATAAATATATAATAAAAAGAAAGGGGAAAAAAAAAACCTAAAGCAAGTGAAGATAACTGAGTGAGACTAGGCATAACACCCAAATTGGTGGTGTGTAAAACTAAGATTTGGAAAGTTGGTCCAGCTTTTACTTGGATTAGTATGTGAGTGGAAAAAGATCTAACTGCAACTGGCTGGATGGAGCTTCAGTAAAATAAACAATGATGACAATCTTGTCCTAAGAGACTTCTCAAGAACCTCTCATGTATGGTATTAGATCACACCCTTTCTCCAGGACTTATCACTTAATTCTTCTTCCTATTTCTCAGTTCTCACTGGCAGCCTTTTCCTTCAAGCTCATTGTCTTTAACATGATTAGACACATTGTGAAAACTTGTGGGATAAATCCAGCCACTCCATCTCATCAAAGGCTGTACTAAAGTTAAAAAACTTTGGAACCAAAGTGTCTTTTGGAACATCTTCAACAAAAAGCACTTTCTTTCCTAAATCGTGGGTTCATAACATGGTTTGAAAAGGAAGTTCTTAGATTTGAACTCATTGATTTGATCCCTCATTACAGCAAGAAGTTTTCTGGTTAAGAATCTGCATCAATTGGCTTTAGTTTAAAGACACAAGCAACTTTCTTTCATTATTCTAAAATCTGTAGGAGGGATTTTTACCTCAAAAGGTAGGGATAAGACTTGGTGCACTGATCGAAATGAACTCCAATTGCAAGTTGCAACAATATATTAACTACTTTCCAAGCAGCTTCTTCAGGTTATGTGGCATGATTCTTACTAAGATGAAAATTGAACTTACATTAAAGGATGATGCCCATGAGCCCATCTAAGTGCCTGACTGTATCTGAAATATATGAAGTGTCAATTAGTTTGTATCCCTAAAGAGGGATGGTCCTCTCCTAGCCCTGTCTGCCAAAAGAGAGTTCACATACCCGTCAAGACATTAATTGAGAAGTGGGGCGTTTTTTTTTCTCCTCCCTTGCTTTCTCATATAATTTTTTGATTGATGTTTGCAAGGCAAACCCAGCACAAGTTGGGATACTGCACATTAACTTGATTTATTCTGCAATTGGTTCAGTCAAAAGGCAAATACTCATGTCATATGAAGCATAGCCAAAGAAATTAGCCACATCTTATTTATTTCCATAAACAAAAGCCATGGCCCCTGTATTGGAGTGCCTCTCATTCATTGTCAACTGATTCTCAAAAGATAAGTGCAGCCGTGCAGGTCCTTGAATTACTTCACAGTTCAAATCAACTTTGAGGGTGGAAGGCTCAACATCTTTCTTTGCTGAGAAAGCCACACTGTACAAACATATTAATCCTAAGTACACTACGCAAACTTACCACTTTACCAGCTGCTAGTTCAGCAAATAATTATTAGCAAAAATAAAATCAGAACTATTAGCGGGGCCTATAATATTTTAAACAAAGAGTAGATCTTGTAAACACGAGTATGATTTGTGCTTCTCAAGGAGATAGGGGTCTTGGAATCAAGTACATCCAGAGAAAAAATTAGCACTTCTAAAGAGTGCTACTTCATGGATCTCAATGTCACCCACTACAGTATGGATCAAAGTGTTGCACGCTAAAAATTTAGATAAAGCTAATCTTTTATCTTACTTTGGCAAAGCTAAAGCTTCTCTTTTTCTTTTCCTTCTCTCTCTACCAACCCTCGAACCCTTGACTTGGGGACTTTGCAATTCATACACAGCCAACAAGCTACAAGGAGGGTTGGCAAGCAAAGCTACAGCTTATCAAAGCTAGAAAAGAACAATATGGGCTCAAATAATTTGCCTACAAAGGCTTGGTTAAAAGGCAGGAAATGGAAGGTGTTGGCACACAAATTTTAACATAGCCAAAAAAAGAAATCAAGGGGCTGAAAATCTAAAAGCCCAAAAAAATTGAAAATTACATGCTGACCCCCCTATGCCCATATACTTGGAGAGATAACTATAATACCCACAAAACCCAATAGGGGGTTTCCAAAAAAGATCATTAACCATGTGCAAGCCCACACAATCCATCTAGTAGTAAGGGTCTAGACAATTCCCCAACATTTAGTGCCCACACAATCCAAAAGCATCAGAGTTCACACGAGTACTATTGAGTCAACCAGGGAAGTTTGAAACACATGCAGGAAGCCGGGAATGCAGACTGACTAAGGAATGACAGGTTTCTAGAAAATATCAAATAAGTGAGATCTTGTTCCATCCATTCAAGCCCCCACATAGTACTAATGCAAAGTAACTTGTAAGTGCCTAAAGAGAGACTACACACTTAAGTACATGTGGGGCCACTTAATCTAATTACCTACGAACTATAAGGAATTGATGTAGAAAACTACATAGCGGAATACATTGAATAACAAAACTTTTAAAACAATTCCTTATAGCCCTGAATCTAATTGCGGTTCATTACAAAACATAAACCCTAATTACATGAAGAGGATGATAACTTACAAAGGTCCTTAAGACGATTGATAGGAAAATAGTTGAGCAGCACAAATGTCTTGCCACCACAGTATCCACACCAAGTAAAAGCCTTCAATTTGTTCTTCCTCTTCTACTTAGGGTTTGCTAGAATGAAAGAAGAAGATAGAAAAAGAGAAGCCAAGCTAGGGCCGGCCAAGGGAGAGAGTGTGTTGTGTGTGTATGATAGTAAGTCCTACCTTGCTTTTATAGCAACCACAAGGGGGGCCGGCCAAGGGGAGTTCCTTTCCTTGTGGGATTATGCAATTTCACCCCTAAATTACATATTAACCCTAATAACTTTCATTTAATAAAAGTATGGCCCAAAAGAACAATTCCAATTACACTCATACCCCTTCTCTTACAACTCAAAGTCCCACTTTGCTTGTGGGTATGTAACCCATTGGGTTCACATAATCTAGTAATAGGTAGTGGGACTATAAGTGTCCAATGGAATACTTTCAATAAAGGGTCTAATTGAAACTCCTTCTAATTCCCTAATTGATGATAACTCACTTATATCAATTAGAACTTCTATTATCCATGAGTAACATCTAATAATTGCTCATGTTGTAGTCCTAAATGAAGTGAAGATAAATCAAAGAACCCTTCAGTTACAGTTATAGTTAAAATTACATCATTCCATCATAATAGAACTAATAGGACACGGAAGTTTGTCAAGTCAATAATTTAATGCTTTTATGAACATTCTCAAATATCAACCCAATAGATACACTATGAAAAACCCTTTCTGCAATCATCTTATTATGGCCATAGATTTACATGAGTTATATTTGTGAATGCTATGTGAAATATTCTCTCCATTTTATTGAGAGTGATAGATCCCTTATTAATCACACATATGCCTTTATACATGTAGCAATAGAGCCATTGAACACATTTATAAGTTTTCTATGGGATATATAGTTAGTGCTATCAAACTTCTAAAACTCTATGCACAAGACAACCATGGTGTCTCAGGTCTAAGAATTACTTGTACCACTATAACTATGAGATACTGATTGCCAGGCATATAAAACACCATTCAATATTCTTATAGTAAGATGATCACATTCAGTGTACCTGTTCCTCTAACAAGAAACCACATGTTTAATTTTAGTGTCTCCACACAAATAGCTTGAGATTAGCTATCCTCCGAGCCAACATAACATGTGCTAGTCCTATGATTCATTATTGTCTATCATAATGAACCTTCAGTTAGGAATGATTTAGGAGTTTAGTACAGAGATATAGTCTCCTTATCACAACACCTTGAAATATCATATTCTCAACTCTAACTCCATGGACATATCATGGAAATAAAAAAGAATAGAATAAATTGGCAATAGGGCATACAACTAACACAAACTGGTACTAAGGTCATACTAATTAACATGAGGAATCCAAATAAGTCAACTCCATGTGAGATTCATGAAAAAAGACATACTATATAGGTACTTCAAACATGGAACACACAAGTCCACATGTGCTGCCCACATCCCAATAAGACCCAAAAATTCCTAACTAGGTCCAATAGAAGACCATAAACCACATGAAAGCCCACACAACCATCTAATGTGGCTCAACACAATCCAACCACATAAGAGGGATCTATCGATCTAACTGACGTGCATACCAAAATAACGAATCCATCAATACATAAGACATTATTTTTTAAGAAGGCACCTCATGCCATGAGACACCCACTAAAGAGGCAGCAATTTTGATTTCAAAACAAGGATGATAATTCTCATCTCAAATTTAAATAACGCTTTTGCTCACACAAAAATTATTGAAATGAAATCTCCCTTTCTACATGAGATTCTCAATAAATAGGGGAATCCATCAAAAGAAGGAAAGTCTTCCACTGAAGTTGGAAGGCATTATAATGCCACTCCACAATGACTCCGCACTAGTTCAAAGCTCCAAAGCTCCATAATCTGCCACCATTAACAGCATCTAACAAGACAACCCATCAAAATTGCAATGGAACTTTTGAGCTAAAACCATATGAACACCTCATGTGTTACAATGTGTATCAAAGCTACGAAGGTGTATAAATCCCTAAAATAAGGAAATAAACTTAATTTATTTCACATGATGTCAAATTCTTTTTCTAACTTCGGCTGTGAAGTGGAGAGCTGTATATGGAGTTTTGAGTGATAAAAGAACCTATCAGGTTAAAAAGGAAAATTTTACAAGACAGCTGTAAAAATGGTTATAACTTATGGTCTTATGGTACTAAATGTGGAAATTAAGAAACAACATGTGCAGAAAATGATGGTGCAGCAAAAATGACGATATTAATATGGATAACTTCCATGGTAATATGATGTAAGATAAAAAAGAAACGAATGCATTCGTAAGAAGGTTGGAGTAGTTCCAATTGGAAGAGTGACTTGATGTAAGTCGAAGGCCTCAAAGGACAAGAAGAAACCCCAAAATAACAAGGTTAAACATAATGAGAAAGAACAAGTGTGCTAAGGATTTAATTGAAGATGAACTCTTCATAGAACTGAATGGCATGAACTGATTCATATAGCCAATCCCATGTAGTAGGGATTAAAGCTTGTTGAGTCGTGTTGAGTTTAGTTAGGTTTTAATTCCTTTTTTTCTTTTTCCTTTTTTAATTTTTATGTTCTTCCCTAATCAGATGTCCTAATCATAAGAGACGTAGGGCAATTTACAATAAGATGATACACCAAATGTAATAAATTGTAATAGATCTTTTTAGAATAATAAAGCGCATAAACGCCTTATGTTATATTGTGTATGATACGTGCAAAGGGTTTAAGATTGTTTCATTAGGTGTTTAAATCCCCAAGTATATTACAAATAATATGATTCAGAAATTGTTTAAAATAATAATAATAATTCATCTGTATCTTCTTTCCCAATTGGATGTCTCCATCACAAAAGACGGAGTGTAACTAACAATATAATGATTATCGCATCAGAAGTACAAAGTCACTAATTTAAAATAGAAAAACTAGGTCAATTTTTTTTTTTCTTCTCTTTGTTTTCTTTTATTTTTTATTTTTTATATTTTCCTTCAATGAAGTAATGAGTTGTATTAAAACAAAAGGGCACAACCCATGTACACGATTTGTATACTAAAGGTCACCAACAGAAAAACTATCTAAGCCTTAAGGAATCTATAGATTGAGCAAAAGAGGAACCCAACTCACTTCTTTGGTTATGGTTCTAAGCAAAAAGTTTCTTACCGAAAATGGACAAGTTCAAGTAACGAGACTTCCTCATCTTCAAACATTATCCTATTTTTCTCTTTTCATATAGACCAAAAAAGAGCATGCATAACCACATTTCACCCATATTTATTCTCCTTAGTGCCTACTTTAACCCACCAACTCAAGAGTAGGTTGTGAGCTGTAGAAGGTAAAATCCACTAAAGCCCAAAAAGAAGGAAGAAAAGAACCCACAAGCTCCAAGCCAGGTGATAATGAAGAAAATGATAACCAATAATGCATCTATTAGGGATAACCTAGTTTTTATTGACGAGATAATCAACTGTCAACCATTTCTCTCTCTCAACTAACCAAGCAAAAAATTTACCTTCGACGGGAGAGACGCCAACCAAACACATTTGGTTGGGAACAGTGAAGCCTCACTAGAAGTCAAAATCTTATAGTAAGACTTTACCAAGGATTTTAATTTTTCTTCCAAATCAAGCTATCATTTCCTTCCCAAAAGAACTTAAAATCATACACCGTTTAGAAAAATTCCATCATGCTTTCCAACTCCCCGTAAACCGTCTTACAAAAATGACACCTCAATGCAAAAGAAACCCCCCCACCCCACCTCCCTTCACTTTCCCCTGCTTCCCTTCACTAAGTAGTCTCTCAACTGAGCCACTTCATCAACAACAATCTCATATAGTAAAGGCAAGGTGATGCAGGAGCAACTAAAAGGGAGAAAAGACTGAGTATTATTCACAAGATTGCTAGATCTTAATTTCTTTTATTTTTCAGATTTATATTTTTTAGGTAGTAAGGTTATTTTATTAATTATATAGTAATTAGAGAATGAGCTAGCCTTGTGGGCTTTCTGTTTTTTGTAATGGGTTGGGATTTTACTTATGGAAATCATAATTAAAAGCCTAGTTAAATTAGAAACTTGATGGAATAGGAAACTTAGTTAACTTGATGAGCAAGCATATTAGAACTCTATAAATAGGATTGTAATAGCTCCTAATAAGGGTGGAGTATGATGGTATAAATAGTTGTTTTTAAGTTCAGTGTTGAACTCTTCTTTGTTTTTGAGTGTGGATCTCAAACAACCCCTAGTGGTTTAGGGTTTCCTTCTTTCTTTCTCTTATTTTATGTAAAGTACTGTTCACATCCCCCTTAAAACCTTAAAAAAACTCTTTCCTAGGACCTCTATTGTAGACTAGGTTAAGTTTTAACCTCATAGTCATACTGCATTAAAAGTCATCCATTAAAGCCACACTACCGCACCAGACCTCTTTCCAAGATTTAACTCTTACCACCTTCACCCACCTTGAACCTAATCCCCTTATGAAAGTTGTTTAAATCTTGCATTATGGCATTCCAAAGACCCACTCCCATGGGGCCATGAATCTCCTTAAACCACCACCCCTCACTAGAAACCTCATATTTCCAAACCACCACATCTCTCCACAGACCCTCCCTAGCCCACTCAAAACCTCCATAACCACTTTCCCATGAGAGCTTTGTTTATGCTCACAAGGGGCCTAATCCCCAACCCTCCATTATTTGTAAGTAAGCATACTGATTTCCAATCCGCAAGATGGTAGTTAAATTCCTTACCCATACATTTCCATAGAAAGTCTCGCTAAAGCTCCTCAATTCTCAAAGCCACTGAAAAAGGAATCTTAAAAATGGGTATAAAGTATGCAGGGATGCTAAATAAACTGCTACAAATCAAATTCAACTTTTCCCCTTTTAGAGAGGTACCATTTTTTACATCCATTCAGTCTCCTTGAGTCCTTTCAACCCTTTCCACAACCGGATTCCAAAACTCCAACTTTGCAACCAAGGGTTGAAACAAGACGTTCCATATTATCAACATTGCCAACTGGAATCAACTCACTTTTACCAAGGTTTCCTTTTAAACCCAATTTTACCAAGGTTTCCTTTTAAACCCAGCACTACCTCAAAACAAAGAAGGGAACAACTCAAAAATTTGAGTAGTTCCTCTCCCACTACACAAAATCAAGGCACTGTAATACCCCAGATAATTATTCTATACTAATTATGTGAGAAGTATTTTAAAATTTTTTCAGAAGTGCTAGTTGTGTTATTTGGTGTAGCATATTATATGTTTTGGGTATAATAAAATTTAAAAGATATTTAGATACTTTTGTAATTCTACTTACTAAATGGTTGTTTTGGTAAAAATTTTGAAGTAGATATATTAAATTGTAATTTGGCATATATACATTTTTCCTCAACCTTCTGAAGTCTTCTACACTAATCTCTAAGTTATAAATTTCCTTTTAAGAAATATATATTTTATTGCATGTTGTTGTATGTAGAAGGATGAGGTGATACTTGTAAGGAATGTAGCGTAAGCTCACATGAGGTAGGCAACTTAGAAGGATGAGGTGGCAACCCTAGCAATTAACGAGAATGAGGTGTTATAAGGTACCATGAGGTGTAGATGATTTGGCAAATATTATAATAGATGTTGGAATGCATAATGACATGTGTGCATGAGATGGCAAGCATGGACTGTAATATCGTTGATACCGGCAATATATCGTCGATATATTGACGTATTGACCCCCCTCGATACGATATTCCCATGCGATATTGTTTTGGTTGTTTATTCGAGAGATATATGGCAATATCGGCGAGATATCGACCAATATCGATAATATTGAGAAATGCCAAGAAAATCTCCATTTTTTAGCATTGTTTCGGAACAATATATCCGATATTTTGACAATATTTTGTCAAATCAATTCAAATTTCAAACTTTTGCTAGAAAATTTCATTAAGGAAAAAAAAAAATGGTTGCCTAGTTCCATGCCGATGTCGTCCTTGGTTAAGAAGAAAAAGAAGAAGAAGAAAAAGAAGAAGGAGAAGAAGATGAAGCAGCAGCAGTAGCAGAAGAAGTGCTTGCGCGTACCTAGTAGTTGCTATTGTCATCATCCTGTCGGCTGTCACTATGGCCGTTGTCATCCTAGCCATTATCACCACTGCGGAGCCTCCATGGAAGCCTCTGGTTCTTTCTTTCATACCTCTGTTTATCAAGCCCTAATTCTAAAGGTTTATTTGTAACAGTTCTAAAAGCAAGCAAATAGACAATAAACCCTTTTATCCTTAAAGCAAAACAATGAAATAAAAAAAAATAAAAAAAGGCCTTTTATCCAAAGACTCACTTTGTACACTTTCTTACAAAAGCAACCCTATAATTCTTTTTAACTTTAAATTCTTACCTTGGACTTAAAAACCTTTTCAAAAAAGCCCTACTCATTTTTTATATTTATTTATTTTTAGTTATATATATTTTTTAAACATGTTTAGTATTTTGCATATTTTACAATAAAATTTCAAGCAAATAGCCTTTGGTCTAATATTAGTGCATCCCATTTTTTTTAATGTATAACATATGATATTTATGGGATACCAGCTGGTGGCCACTACGTTGATTTTGTTATATATGACATTATTAATTTATTATGTTTAAATGATATGTATTTTAATGTTATGTAACTTTTAAATTTTGTTGAATTTTGTTGAATTTTCATAAATTCCTATTATTTATTTTCTCACCGCATGACACTTTTTATACCCTACACAACACATACTAGAATTATACACATTTATATTGTAATCTTTTGATCCTAAATTGTGTATTAGAGTCTAAATCATTGTTTCCCAGAGTTTCAATGAAAATATCCGTGTTTCACTCATAATATCCACCATATCTTTAAAACGATATCGATATTCTCAATATATCCAATGATATATCCGATATATCCATATTTTTGGACCCTTGATATATCCATCGATATTGATATTAAAGTCCTTCGGCAAGAATATGATATATGTAAGAATGCAAAGTGACGTGTAACATAAGGTAGGGGAAATAATTCTTGTGCTAACGAATAATGGTTATTTTTACTATTAAGCTATATTTTATGTAGGATGATTGATAAATATAATGATGATATTATTGGATGTCAGGAATTGTGATAGTTAATATTACTTGGAAGATGAATTGTTATTAGACATGGGATGATATTTGCGATGTATAATTGAGAAATTTTCTATGTTTTATTTACCATTTTTAGATATATATACTATTGTGTGTAATATTTGAAATTTCATTTATTGTATAGGAATTATCTTTCCAACTGGGCAGTTGTACCTCAGTCCAATATTTTTCAGGTTATTTCCAACAAGGTTGTATAGTAGGAGGAGAAGAAAGGATTTGATTAGCTATTGTAATGAATGTAATTTGTATTTTAATATTTTATAAATATACTTTTGATCATTTATGAATTAGCCACAGCTTCCCCATGTTTCAAAGTTTTACAATAGATTTATTTCAAGATTTATGTATTTTTTTTAAAAATTATTTTATGAAGCTCATACAATTTAATCTGCTTTTGTTTTGATCACACTTCGAAATTTGGGATGTGACAAGCACATCCCAAAAAATAAATAATAATAACAATAAAAAAAATCAAAATCAAAAAACAAGTGAGAGATCACCACTTCCTCCCCTCCTCCCCCCTTGATCATGAAACCCTTCCATAAGTTACACTCAACTTGCTTTTCATATCAATATCTCAAAGCCTCAATAACCAAGATGAAAAGAAAAGGAGATAAACGGGTTATCTTGACAAAGTCCTCTCAAGCTCTTAAACAAACCGTAAGGCAATCCATTAATCAAAACCTAGTACAATGGAGTAGATAAACACCAATCAATCCATTTCTTCCACCTTTCTCTAAATACCATCCTTCCATGCAAGGAAAGAAGAAAGTTCCAATTAACATGATAGCCTTCTCTATATCAATCTTACAAATTAAGCCCAGTGTTCCACTCTTTAGTCTAGAATCCGCATGCTTATTTGCTAGAAGAACGACATCCACAATTTGTCTCCCACCAACAAAGGCAAATTACGGAGAGATCACTTTTTCCACCACCAACACTTTCGGAATGATCTTATACACACTACCAAACAGTGAGATGGGGAGAGCATCCACTACCTCTCCTTTCTTTGGAATTAAGGCGATAAAAAGTAGCATTGAAGATCTTCTCAAATTTGGCTTTCTCGTAAAATTCCCTAAACACATCCATGAGATCCTCTTTAATGTGCTCCAACAATGTTGGAAAAAAGCAATGGACATCCCATTCGGCCTAGGAGCTTTATCCCCATTCATAGACTTTAAGACTCCAAAGACCTCAAATTCTCTATCTACCCCCCTCTGCGACATCCTCATCAATTGCATCAAACTCCAAATCCTCAAGCAGCAATCTCTCTCAACCCCTTCTTGAAAAAGATGATCAAAGTACTCCACTTCACTTGAGTTCACATTTTCATCTTCTTCAATTACCCCATTTACTGACAATTTTCCAATAAAATTCGCCCATTTATGAGCATTCACAATCATCCCTTTCTATTAGCCACAAGCCCTCTACTTCACCCTCCGACTAATTTCTTCCAAACATGCCAGTCTTGTAAATAGGTTCTTAGCTTCAATCTTCCCTAACTTCTCATCATTTGTAAGACCCCTTAACCCCTCTTTCTAATCTATATTGTGTATGACCTCCAATGCCTTGGATTTGGGAACCTCCAAGTTTCCAGAAACCTTTCTATTGCACCGCTTGAGCTCTATCTTCAAAGCCTGTGGTGTTTTAGCAAAAACAAAGCTAGAGGTCCCTATAAACAAGAAAGAAGTCCAACAACTTTTCACTGATGATGTGCTCAAGGGTATTGTTATTTGCTACCCAACAACTACAACACTTACGTTTCTTATTTTAGTAGCTTATTTTCTTTGTTTTACATGTAGTCGGTAGTCCTAACGATAGAATAAAGGCGTTATTGTCATTTTACAGCTTTAAGCCTTATAAATAGGTTGTTTAAGTGTAGAATTAGTCAGTTTTTGATGAAGTATATTTCTGTAACAGAATTGTAAGAGCAAGTTTTCTCTACTTTCTCTCTCCAGAATAAAGATTCTAATTTTCCTTCACTCTCTCTCTCATTTTCTAGTGTTTTCTTGCTAGAATTGCTTTGGTTTTCTAGTGAATCTCATCATTTAGTATCAGAGGCTATGAATTGAGTATTGTATAGATGCAATTTGCCACTGTTTTTCTGTTCACGTGAGTCGAGATGATGTTTGATCCCTCCGCCTTGATCGTCACCCCTAGGGTTTGCTTTTGAGGTGATCACGGATAGCCATAATTGAAGCTCTCTTCTAAATCGGGATGGAGAAATTGAGCGTAACTTTGATCGTAATTGGGATGTAGGACAACCCTAAAAATTGAGATTAAGGTTTCCTACAATTAAGTTTAGGTGGGCTAAAACCTTGTTTTCTTTCGATTTATGAAAGGGGTGGTGGTATTAGGGTTTATGGATAGAATAAGGGTAGTTTTGGTGAAGGTTTAAGGGTGAATATAGGGTGGAATCAAAAGAAAAAGGTTTCTGGAAATTCTGGACAAAACGGGTATTTTAAGATTTTTCAATGGTAAAGTCTGGAAAGGAAGGGTTAGGGTTTATGGTGAAAGATAGAGGTTTTAGGGTTGAAATTGAAGCTAAGGAGAGGGTTGATAAATTACAGCAGTGCTGTAAATAAAATTAAAGAAGAAGAAGAATATAAACCCTGGAGTCTCACCAAGGTTTTCTAGGAGTCTCACCTAGAAAAGATCAATGGATTCACCATTAATTGAAGCAAAAGCTGCAGAAAATTTCATTAATCAATTGTTGTTATTGTGTTTACAAGCCTTGCTTATGTAGAGAACTCTTACTCGTCAAACAAGGACTCTTACTTTCTAAATTCTATTACTTGTCAAACAAGGACTCTTACTGGAAAAATTCAAAAGGACTCAACTAATTCATAACAAGGATAGGAATTGACCCTAACTTATAACCAAACACCTACTAACTTAACTACCAAACAAACCAAAATCTGTAAGTTACTAAAATACCCCTAAACTGTAACTAAAATACCCTTAAAATATGGACTTTTCACAATTCATCAAATTCAAGGAGGCTTGAACCAACATGGTTCAATCTTACACCCACGAGAGATACTCCTCTTCATGTGCCACCTATGGTGGGGTGATTATTGCATTGGTGGGGCCCATGTGACCTTTGCAAATTTTCAAAATTCTATCCACATCAAACTGTCTAAGGTTTGATCACAGCACAGCAAAAGCAGCAATTGGACCTGTTCGAAGCTCTCTCTTGGTGTGAGAAGCATTTTGGAGCCTTGATCTGGTGCGACAATGGAGTTTTGATGCTCTGCTGACATTGCCAATCCTTATGTGACCTGATCAAAGTCTGGAATGCATTTTAGTTCTCATCGCAACTTCTTTCTAGGTTTGACAATGAAGATTGGAGGTCTGTATGAGTGTCACAGGCCTTACTAGCCTTTGTTGAAGTCTGTTAGGGCTTAATTTAGTTCTCTAGAAGGGTTGCAGAACAATCAGGAGGTTCATTGTAGTTTGCCATCTGCTGAGACTCTGTTCGGAAGCTGCTTGAGGATCGACTCCTCTTTTCTGCCAACGCTGCCTGAATTGAAGTGTCACACCTGATCTGCCATTAAGATTGCAAGCGTCTAAGGTCTTGATTGCCACCAGTGAGCTTCTCCAGGCTTAGTTAGTCTCTAATTGGCTTCAATTGTCCTGTTTCCTGCACGCTCTTCTATACCAGCTGCTGTTAGCTTCAATCCTTTCGAATATTCAGACCTTTATTTGAGTTTTATTGGGGTCATGGCTCAACGTGGTCGTGGTAGAAGAGGTAGGGGTAGAAGAACTTCTGTGGACATGGACTTAAGGGCTGAAAATCACCCTCAAATGGGTAGAAATGATGACAACCAATAAAATCAGCAAAATAGAGATGAGATTGATGGGTTAAGAAGGCAAGTAGAAGCTTTAACAAAGAAATTCCAACAACTCCAACCTCCTAGTGAGGTTGATTATGAGTCTGAGGATACCAATACTTCTTTCCACCTTAAATCCCATCATTTTGTAAAGGATGCCAATATTTCTTTTGAGAATCCCTTTGGGATTCACCAAAGAAGAGGACCATTTACCGTGAAACAAGATTCCAAGTTGGAGTATAATTTCAAGATTGACATTCCAGACTTTAAAGGGAGCCTAAATCCAAACGAATTGGTTGATTGGCTCTACGCTATCGAAAGAATTTTTACTATTATGAAGTGTTAGATGAAAGGAAAGTAAAGTTAGTTTCTATTCTCTTCCAAGGAAGTACATCTTCATGGTGGGAACAACTACAAATGGTTCGTCAAAGAAGTGGGAAGGCAAGATTAGAGAGTGGAGCAAGATGAAAAAGCTAAAGCACTGTTATATTCCCTACAATTATATGCAAACTTTGTATAAGAATTTGCATAACCTTTGACAACTTGGGAGTGTTGATGACTACCGAGGCTTTTTATCAACTACTTGCAAAGGTTGATCTCAATGAGAGTGAAGAACAAATAGTGGCAAGGTATTTGACTAGTCTTAAGCCTTCCATTTATGATGTTCATGTGTTGCATACTTTGTGGACCATTTCAAAAGTCTACAAACCGAGCTCTGTTGGTGTTGAAGCAAAAAAATTGGAGTGTTTCTAGAACTGGACAGCAACTTCAAGGCACTTCCAAGGCTGGACAGCCGTACCAAAGCTACTCTAGAGGTGATAGTTCAACACAAGTTGAAAGAGAAGTCATGTGGGTGAAGAGCAAGGACTTAAATATCGATATCGATGGATAATTGATAGTCCAAAAACACAGATATATCGACGGATATATGGAAAATATCGATATCGATTTAGAGATATGAATATGATGGATATTATTAGTTAAATATGTAAATTTTGATTGAAACTCTGGAAAACATTGTTTTAGATCCTAATACACAGTTTAGAATCAAAAGATTTCAATTTGAACGTGTATAAAACAAGTATGTATTGTGTAGGGTGGAAAAAACATGCGTTACGAAGTAAATAAAGGATACAAATTTATACCAATTTAATATTTAAATGTTAAAGTTCATTAATATATATTATACTATATAATTTATAATTTCTAACCTTTTTTTATTTTTATTTCTTTGCTCATATGTTAGACTTCAATGTACATGTATAACATCTATATATATATATATACACACACATATATATGTCGTATATATAATAGTTTTGCAAGGAAGCCAAAGACACACAAGATACATTTTTTTGGGTACTGAATAAAACAAAGCTAAGGCTTTTGTTTGAAATTTAACATATAGTACAATATATATGTCATATATAATAGGAAGGACAAACCCATGTGAAGCTTGGCAGACTTCAACAGAATAAAGTAGATGCAGGCAACAGGCTTGCTTTATAAAGTGTCATAATTGCAGCAGCCTTGCAAGCTTTATCAGAAGGCTAGGGAAGATAAAATAAAGGGGCAAAGCACAAATTATGTGTTTATATATCGTTCATAACAAAATATCGCTGATATATCGTCAAAATATCGACGATATTTGGCTAAAATGTCACAATAAAATGAATAATATCGCGATATTTTCGATAATCTCGATATATAGTCAATAATCTCGATATATCCAATGATAAAATGAGAAAATAACAGCACGATATCGTATTGATGCCCTCCGCTATCACAATATATCGCTGATATATCGGCGATATCATCAACTTTTAAGACCATGCTTCTAATACAAATTTACTTCATAAAAACATATATATTGAATTTTCATAAATTTGTATCCTTTAGTTGCTTGGCATGGCACACTTTTTGTACCTTACACAACGCATACTTGTCTTATTCATATTTAATTTTCACTTTTTTTATTCTTAATTGTTATTAGAATCTAATTCATTGTTTTCCATTGTTTCAAAAAAAAAAAAAATTTCAAGTTTAATTAATCATATTTGTCATATCCCTAAATTGATGTCAACATTTTCAATACCATCGATAGATCCATTGATATATCCGTGTTTTTGGACTCTCGATATATCATTCGACATCGATATTTAAGTCATTGGGTTTCAGATATTGGAGTTGGGATACATGAGACGGCGGCTTGGCAGCACAGGAGACGTAGGAGGTATCATGGGGCGAGAGGTAGACTATGGGTTGGTACCCACATGCGGATAAGGCAAGTTTAATGAGAAGCAAATTTTCCCAAGTCTCTCTAAGTTGGATAGATTTATGTTCTCTAACTCATTGGAGGAGCCCCAGGCTTGTTTAGCCAGCCTTTCGTGTCCCCTTTCTAATCATGTTCCATTGGTCTTGGATAGCAAAGGGTTGAGATATGGGACCGGGCTTTTTGTTTTGAGAATATGTGGCTAAAAGAGGAGGAATTCAAGGACTCAGTTGATGAGGTTTATCAGAAAATCAAAGCAATTCTAGCAGGATAACACTGAAATGGGAGAGAAAGTGAAGGAAAATTAGAATCTTTATTCTAGGGAGAGGAAGTAGAATGAACTTCCTCTTACAATTCTGTTACAGAAATGTACTTAATCAAAATCTGACTAATCCTACCCTCAAACAATCTATTTATTAGAAATAAAGCTGTAAAATGACAATAATGCCCTTTTTCTATCAGTAGGACTAGTAATTACATGTAAAACAAAGAAAAGAAGCTACAAAAATAAGAAACACAAGTGCTGTAGTTGTTGGGCAGCAACTAACAGTACACTTGAGCACATCATGACGCCCCCACTTAAAGAAACTTGCCCTTAAGTTTAAAGTAGAAGCAGTTCATGATGTGACCAGTATATTCTCCCTTAGCACCATCTAAGAAAGATCTCGAACTTCAAAAAGAAGCTACTTCCGTCAAACATCCGCATCAAACTTGTATTTGAGATCAAGTTTCATAATCATGAGCCGCTTAGAAGCATAAAAATCTTGCATAAAGCCATGCACATGCCTTCCATGCACATGCCTTCCCTCATAGTTCACCTTCTTTGGAAATAGAAAAGAAGTGTTATCTAAGCCACTAGGAAGCTTAGATGCCAAATCACCGCAAAGGAAAATCATCACTAGATGTATCTTCTTGATGCTGCCAATAAAAGTCAAACCATTGTTAAAGGAGTCATTTGATGAGTAACTTTGGGAAGAGAAGCTTCCTTCGATCTTCATCAAATATAGGTCTCATATCTTGCATAAGAGACAATTTGGAAGACAAACTAAAGCACCAAAACCATCATTATCAATACTTGCCATCATGAGGTCCTTGGAAGTAAGTAGCAATGTGTATTGATGATTATCCTTTGAAGGAGTGTAGGTATTGCTCTTCCCATCATGAATGGTTTGATGGTCATATTGCCAAGGTCTTCCAAGAAGTATGTGGCATACATCCATAGGCACCACATCACACCAAACGTCATCAAAATACTTCTTTCAAATGGAAAAATATATTAACCATCTCTCGGAAGCTTTAATCTCACTCCCCTTTTTGAACCAAGAAAGCTTGTAAGGATGGGCATGTTTGAAGATGCAACTTGTTTACCACTTCTTGAGAAACCACATTTTCATAACTTCCCCCATCTATAATCATGTTGCAAACTTTTTTTTGATCAGCTATAATCATGTTGCAAACTTGATCACCAATGCTACAAGTTGTGTAGAAAACATTGGTTCTCACCTAATCTTCCTCAATCTCATGCTTGGGAACAAGAAGAGTCTTTCGCATCATAAGTGCCATGCCCTCTTCATGATCAAAAATCACCACCAACCTCTTCACATAAGAGCTGGTCATATATTGGTGCTTCATCAAAGTGCACTCCATCAATCACTTTTTCCATCAAAAGTGCTTTATTTTGCTCCCCTGTGGCCCTTCTACAATCCAAAGACTTGTGACCGGTTCCCACACCTAAAACACTCAAACCCTTGGAATTGATTCCCAACCCATACACGAAGTGTATTAGGCTGATTTGGAGTAGGAACAGCAGCTTGAGCAACTTTTGCTTGTTGTCCTTCATCCATGGTCTTAAAAGTCGATGATGTCGTCGATATATCAGCGATATATCAAGATATCGGAGGGCGTCAATACAATATCATGCGGTTATATCTTTTTCTCATTTTATTGTTGGATATATCGAGACTATCGAAAATATCGCGACATTATTCATTTTATCGTGACATTTTGGCCAAATATTGTCATTATTTTGACGATATATCAGCAATATTTTGGTATAAATGACATATAAACACATCATTTGTGCTTTTGCCCCTTTATTTTATCTTCCCTAGCCTTCTAATAAAGCCTACAAGGCTGCTGCAATTATGACACTTTATAAAGCAAGCCTACTGCCTGCATCTACTTTATTCTGTTTAAGTTTGTCAAGCTTCACATGGGTTTGTCCTTCCTATTATAAATAACATATATATTATACTATATGTTAAATTTCAAATATATAACAAACAAAAGCGTCAGCTTTGTTTTATTCAATACCCAAAAAAATGCCTCAGCTTTGACACGTGCCTTTCTTGTATTTAATATATCTTGTGTCTCTTTGGCTTCCTCGCAAACCTATTATACATATATTATACAAGTATGACAATAGACTAAAATTTCTACGATATCTTTGATATATCCACGATATGTCCGTGTATCCGTACCCCTCGATGCGATATCTAACTGACATCTTTTTAGCAAAATATCTTTACGATATTGTCGACATTTTCAAAAAAATCTCGATATATCTCGATATATCCATAATATCTTTTTTCTTTTACATGGTATCATTAATATATATCTAATATATATCGACGATATCGAGATATTCATTTTTTTGTTATTGTGTCAAAATTATCACCTCTTACTCTTTTAGTATTGATTTATATAAATATTTCAATTATACTAATGGCTTAAATTAGTGTTATGAAGTAACAACCTTCATTTACTTTGTTAAAATATTCATTTTTTCGCTTAGTGTAGCACAATTTGTATACCCTACATAATACATACTTGTTTAATACACATTTAAATTACCATATTTTGATTTTAAACTGTTTATTAAGTCTAATAATTGTTCCCAGAGTTTCAATGAAAGTATACGTGTTTAAGTATTCAACTAACAATATCCGTCATATCTTTGAATCGATATCGAAATTTTCGATATATCCATCGATATATCTGATATATCCGTGTTTTGGGACCCTCGATATATCCATCGATATCGATATTTAAGTCCTTTAGTATGTACATTTAAGTCTAACATGATTAGCAAAGAAATAAAAATAAAAATTAAAATAAAAAGGTCTAAAAAAGGGTTATAAATTATAAATTATATAGAATAATATATATTAATGAACTCTGACATTTAAATATTAAATTGGTATAAATTTGTATCCTTTATTTACTTCGTAACGCATGTTTTTTACACCCTACACAATACGTACTAGTTTTATACACATTTAAATTGAAATCTTTTGATTCTAAACGGTGTATTAGGATCTAAATCAAAGTTTTCTAGAGTTTCAATGAAAATTTATATATTTAACTAATAATATCCATCATATCTCTAAATCTATATCAATATTTTCAATATATCCGATATATCCATGTTTTTGGACTATCAATATATCCATCGATATCAATATTTAAGTCCTTGATTAGAAGCAAAGGGCATAGCCCATGTACATGAGAGATATTCTATAACTAGCCAAAAAAGGGGGGAACTCCTAATGGAGAAAGAGGGAATCAACAAAAGAAGAAAAAGAAGGGCTGCTGTCATCAAAGTAGCTACAAGCCCACCAAAAAAGTCTCAACAAAAAAGGACTAAATATCAATATGGGAGGATTCTAAATCTTCAAAAGTTCTAAGGGTTTCTTTCCTTCCAAAGATAGCATGAGGCACCATATTCCAAATAACCATGGTTTTCTTGCTTATTGACTTAACCCACCAACCCACAAGAAGGTCATGAGTGGAATGCGGTAAAACCCAACGGATTCCAAACAAATAAAAAGTTGGGGATCAAAGAATCCACGCCATCTTGTAGGGAATAAAGAGATGATCAACCATTTCCGCCGCTTCTTTGCATAGAACGCATCTATTAGCCAAGTTCCAACCTTTGTAATTTAGATGATCCAAAGTCAAGCATCTATTCCTAGCCACCAACCAGGAAAAGAAAGCAGCCTTAGATGGGATCAAAGCAATCCAAATCCTTTTCGCCGGGAGAAAGCTGGTAACTAGAATTAAGGATCAAGAAAAAATATTTCACCAAGAATAGCCCTTTGAAGTCCTTGCGCCACACCAAGGAATCATTCTCCCCCCCCAAATAAATCTTGCAATCATAGAGCCTTTTAAAAAAAATTCAGCACATCCTCCAATTCCCAATCATTGAAATGCCAAGAAAAAATGACATTCCAATTAGCATGACCACTACCCCCTCTAAGATAATCAATAACCATGGCTTCTTTGTTAGTAGCAATGCTAAACAAAATAGGAAAGGAGGACATAAGGGGAAGGTCATCGCACCATATGTCTTTCCAAAAACTAACCCTTCTCCCATCCCCAATATTGTACCTGATGCCTTTGGCAAAAGAATTGAAGCCTTGCATTATTGCCTTGCAAAGACCCATTCCGTGAGAACTTCTAACCTCTTTAGTCCACCGATCCCCATCACAAACACCACATTTCCACCTCACCACATCCCTCCAAAGGTCTTGATCTTCCTTACCGAACCTCCATATCCATTTACGGTTCATGAGGACAAGAGATCTAACACCCAATCCACCATCAAGTTTAGAAAGGCACACCGATGTCCAATTCGCAAGGAGAAATTTAACCTCTCCTCCCAAATCATTCCAAAGAAAATCAAGTTGAATTTTTTCAATCTTCGAAGCAACCAACTTGGGAATGATAAAGGAAGACATAAAGTAGGTAGGGATACTAGAGAGAGTACTTTTAATCAAAGTCAATTTACCCCCTATAGAGAGATATCCCTTCTTCCAACCACTTAGCCTTCTTTCAACTTTCTCAATAACTGGATCCCAAGCTTTCTTGTCTTTGAAGTGAGATCCCAAGCAGAGACGAAGATAAGAAACGAGTAAGCAACCAGCTTTACAACTAAGGATAGAAGCAAGGTTGTTAATCACTCTTACCAAGATTAACTTCTAAACCTGAAATAGCTTCAAAACAAAGGAGAACAACTTGAGATGTCTAAGTTGGTCTTCCCCCACTCCACAAAAAATGAGAGCATCATCCGCAAAAAGCAAGTGTGAAACCATTCCTTCACCATCATTTCCACCACTAACCATGAAACCTTCAATCAAATTCCCTTCAACCGCTCTAGAAATAATCTTAAAGCTTCCATCACAAGAATAAAAAGGAAGGGGGAAAGGAGGTCACCTTGAAGATAACCTCTAGAACTATGAAAGAAGCCATAGGGGGTTCCATTAACCAAAATGGAGAAAGTGGGGGTTGCAATACACCAAGAATTCCAATTAAGCCATTTATTTCCAAAGCCCATTCTACGAATCAAGTAGATGAGGAGCTTCCAATTGACATGGTCGAAAGCTTTCTCAATATCAATCTTTGTTAACAAACCCGGCATGCCACTACGATGTCTAGAGTGAACACACTCATTGGCTACAAGGATGGCATCAACAATTTGCCTACCTTTAATAAAAGAAATTTGGGAAGGACTAACAAGAGATCCCACAACCTTCCCAAGTCTATCCACAAGCACTTTTGCAATGATTTTATAAACACTACCAAGAAGTGAAATAGGCTTAAAGTCACGAACATCCACAACCTCACCTTTTTTAGGGATAAGCATAATGAAAGTCACATTGAAACTTTTTTCAAATTTGGCCCTTAGGATTCTTCAAAAACTTTCATGAGATCAACCTTAATTACACACCAACATTTTTGGAAAAAAGCAAGAGTCATGCCATCCGGACCTTTATCCCCACCCAGGGAATTCAAAGCTTCCAAAACTTCCTCCTTAACAAACTCTCTTTCCATCCAACCCGCCACCTCCATATTAATAGAATTAAACTCCATGTCATCAAGAAGGGGCCTTCTATCCTCCTCTTCATAGTAGTCTACAATATCTTTAGCAAAGATAGATTCCTCTTACACTAGAGCATCATTGACCATAAGCTTGCTAATAAAATTAGATCTCTTATGTGAATTAACCACACGATGGAAAATTTTTGTATTTTTATCCCCTTCTTTTAACCAAAGAGCTCTCAACTTTTGCCTCCAACTCATTTCTTCTAGACAAGCAATTCTAGCAAACTCTGCTATAGCATCAACTCTTTTGTTTTTTTCCTCTTCCAACAAAGCAACAATGCCTTCCTTCTCATCTAACATATGAATTGTCTCCAATACTCTATATTTAGATTCCCCCAAATTCCCAAAAACCTCCCTATTCTAGTTCTTTAATTCAACCTTAAGGGCCTTTAATTTTTTTGCAAAAATGAAACTCAAGGTACCATCGCAATTAAAGGAGTCCCACTAGTTCTTCACCATATCTTGACAAAGCCTTCCTCTTTAAGCCACATGTTTTCAAAACGGAAAGGCCCATAAGAAATCCTCAAACCTTCACTATCCAAAACTAGAAGGACATGGTTGGATAGAGGCCTTGGGAGAGCGGATTGAGTAACGATAGGAAAGTGGTCTTCCCAAGAAGGAGAAAAAGGAAATCTATCAAGCCTAGAAAAGCTTGGAACCTCTCCATTATTAGACTAAGTAAACCAGCCTTCGATCAACAGCAGATCAATCAACTCATTAGCATCCACAAACTCTGAGAAAAGAGACATAGCCCGAGTGGAGTAAGCACATCCCTTCCTCTTATTAGGGAATCTAACAATGTTAAAGTCGCCCGCCAAACACCAAGGTTTGCCCCAAGAAGAGTTCACCTCATCCAAATCATTCCAAAGGAAGCCCTTAGAGAATCATCATTCAGGCTGTAAACCCCAAAAAGATCCCACTCAAACCCATCTTCCAAGAGACTAAAGAGACAAGAAATGGAAAAAAATGCCTCTATTCACTGCCAAATTAATCACCATTCTGTTATGCCACATGATTAGAATGCACCCTGCAGTAAAGCTTCCCATTCCACAAAATTCCCTGGCCAAAGATCTTTAATGATGTCCCAACCTATGAATTCCATTTTGGTTTCTTGGAACACAATAATGTCAAATTTCCATTTCTTCAGAGCATATTTTATACATCTTCTCCTCTCCCTACTATTAAAGCCTCGCACATTCCAAGATAAAATTCTTATGTTCATAAAGCAACCGAGTTGAGCTTATGACCTTTCCTTGCCCCTTCACCCAAGGCATCATTATTATTTCTGGCACCGTAGTTATTGTCCGTTCTAGCTTCCATGCTCAATTTTGGAAAAGAGAGATAGAACTTCTCCCTCATAGCCCTCGTAGGATGCTCCCAAAAATCTGCTCGAACCCTTTACCTTGGAATGAACCCATTCCGAAGTGACAAACTCCCCATCCTCCCCATTTTCAATTAAATAACTCCCATTCACCGCGTTCTGGCATTCTAAGAATCTGCGGTCTAGGTCAAGGATTGCCACTAGAAGGCAATCCACTGGTTCAAATAGGTCAGAATCTCCCGTGTATCTGCTACTTGTATCATAATCACTACCAGACTCGAAGTCATCACGGGCTCACCGCCAACATCATACTCCAAAAGAGGGATAATAGAGTCACAACCCATAAAAGAATTCGAAAATCTATCAATCTCCACTAATTTATAAGATATAAAGGGGACACAACTAGCACCAACAGCCTCCAAAGAGAGGGAAGGGGGAAAAACATTAAAAGGGGTACTGATATGATCCACAAAGCAGGAGATGGATTCTTTGGAGTGAGGAGGCTAAAGGAAGCTGCTATCCTCTTCTCTGCTCGAAGAAGCAAGGAATCTTTTAGGAGGGCTTGAGAAATTCCTAGGAGGGAGGCCATCACACCAGTTTTGGTCCAAAAGATCCACATCGGAGGAAAGAATTGGGTTGTAGCAACGTTCCTCTCAGAAACCCTCAACACTAACCCCAGAAGAAGAGCCCAAAAAACAGAGGTCCATAGAGCATGAGGAATGGGCTTCTTGGCAGAGAGCCCAAAACGATTAGTGAGCAAGATAGGATTTTCCCCACAAACGTCATGTGCACCGTCCATGACCATCTTACCCTTACCATATTTGAATTTCAAAACCCCAAAACTATCTATGTCATCCCCACCTACCACTGCCTGGTTCTCCATGCTATTGTCACCACCTTGCAGTCTCTCTCCTACCACGAGTACACCACCAGAACCCACTCTCTTCCGTCGGGCATGGGATTTAGCCCATCCCCTACCTCTCCAACAACGCCCTCCACCATGAAACTGAACGCGAAGGTTCGCCCCACTACCAGGACGTTTCAAGCACACCAATCAAGGAGCTTGGATGTGGGAGGTGATAGGAGGAGTATCAAAAACTGTGATACCTAGGGGCCAATTCCTCCATGAGATGAACTCTGTAGGAGGCTCTATACGCAGCGACATCAACGAAACAAGGAATAATAGAAGGGGCTCTGACCAAAACCCTAACTTTATCCCAGCTCCCACTCCAATCAAAGAACTTATATTTCAATTTAAGTTCAAGAACTTTAGCAAGATGTATAATGTGATCTAGAGCTGGTTCTGTGCAATCCAAAAGGAGAAAAATGATTAAAAAACAAAATGAAAAAAGAATCATCTACTGATGGTCAAAAAAAAAAAAAAAAAAAAAAAAAGGTATTAAAGAGAGAAATTAAAACATTTATGGTAAATGCTTATAAGTCAATAGGGAAGAAAAGCTAGCAATCTAATTTGTAGTTTTTGGAAACCACTTTCCTCCTGCATAAGGAAAAATATTTCCCCAATCTATCCCCTCTAACCCAATTCCAAAAATCAAATTCAATATTTAAATGTCACATAACATTAAAACACATATCATTTACACACTGATAACTGAATAAATCGATATTTAAATGTTACATATAACATTAAAGTGTGTGCTCTATGTGTTAAAGGCTATGAGACTGTCTTTGTGTCATAAACTAGGAAGCACGGATACAACTCCAGAATAGCTGTGGCTGGTGCCTGTGTCTGACACATGCGGACACCAGCCCGACACACCTCCAATACGTGTCAGCCACAGTCCCAAGGTGTCCAGAAAATAAAAATAATAAAATAATTTCAAACATTATACAGACACGGCTTAGACGCTTGTAGAACACAGAACTGACACTCCATGGACACGACTATGAGCAGTTAATAGTGTACAGACACAGTACAGGCCTTCATCATCGACAATCGGAAAACTAAGCCCAAAAAAAAGGGAAAAAAAAAAAAACAACAACAACAACCTGTTGCGTTGCTGTCATCGTTGCCTACGAAGATGGAGAACCGGTCACTGGCCAATCAGCAGGTGGCGATGGCAGCGACAGCGGAAGCGACATCCGATTTGCTCTCTCTCTCTCTCTCTCTCTCTCTCTCTCTCTCTCTTGTTGGCCTTTGGAGAAGATTGGGTCCCCTTCACCTTTTATTTTGTTTTTAAATTTAACCTAAGAAAGCTGTCGTTTAGGCTTCTGCCTTTTACTGTTTAGCTCATATCTCATAAAGGTGTTTTAACCAAAGTTAGCCTTAAAGTAGCCATAGTCAGTTTTATGGATGAAAAGAAATGGGAGTTTTCAACCTCAATCAAAACAAATTTTCTACCTAAGGCATATACGCCTCTTATGATGGGTCACAAAAAATACACTTCCAACACATTTTTTAAAATAATGCATAAAACTATATATTGTATATATAAATTTGAACATCTATATATATCTATATATATATTAATATATATAATCTATATTATATTTATTTATTGTTGTATCCCCATCGTGTCGAGTCCTAAGTTTTTTAGAAATTACCGTGTCAGGGTGTCTATGTCATGTCATAACCGTGTTGCATGTCTGTGCTTCATAGGTTATAAACTATGTTAAAGTTTTTGTTAAAAACTTAAACATAAATAATAAATTTAAAATCAAATTCCTTATTACTATTATAATATTTTGTATAACAAAATTTTGACCGATATTTTCAACATATCCTCAATATTTTTGACACATCCTCAATAAATCAACATTTTTTTACTGATATTTTCAATGTATCCTCCATCTTTTTGATATATCAAGATTTATCAACTGATAAATTGCGAAAAAGATACGTAAGTTACATATCGTATCAAGGAAACTCAATACACCAAGATATTGACAATACTTTTTATAATTTAGACAACATTCAAAAATGCCCCTCATCTCCAATGTCATCTACTGATGATGGTCTCTGAACATAATATCAGACATCAAAAACACTATCAGATCAATTTCCGCCACAATCGCACCCGATAAGACAAGTCGTGAACCACCACATCCATAAAATTTGGGATGGCAACCCCTTTCTTCAGCAGAACCCAAACCCTATCCCATCTCCTTTCCCCGCCAATATCCACTTTCACATAAACCCCACAGAAATCTACTGATATTTTGAAAATTCCCAGCTCCATAACTGTAATGGCAATCCCAATACTTAAATCCACCTGTTAACATCACTACTAAGGAGTCCCAAGGAGCACGCCTTAGCACCCCAAGGCTTTAATCGCAGAGAAGCATCGTCTTTACTCTTGGGACCTCCATATATCATGCAAGCAGCCATAATAACCACTGGCCTGGTGACCCCATGCCTCGACTGGTTTGGGCTTAGGATCGTTTATGCATAAAAACCAGAAAAATCTGGTCTAAACCGGATGTAACGTACAAGTTTTCAATGAACCAGGGATAAACTGGACCAATCAAACCGGTTTGGTTTGTGAGGGTTGTGATAAAACACTAATATCCACACTGGAGAGAATCGAACACTGCAACATTTACAAAGGAACCAACACCTTAACCATGAATCCAACACTACCCTTGTTAACATAATTACACTAAATATTTATTTAAGGTATTAACTGCACATACCTATATTAAAACTCAAGTATTAACTACACATACCTATATTAAAAGTGAATAATAAAAGTTTCCGAGTGTTTCCTCATAAAATCAATATCTTGCTTAGCAAAAAAAAGGAAAATACAAAGAAAGAAATCAAAATTCCTAACATTGTAGCTTAGGATCCTTAGAATTTATTTTATTATATTTATTTAAATTTTAAGAAATTATATTTTGGTTTATTTTGAATATTTATGTGTTTATAACCATATGTTGTGGGGTTTGTCCACAGCCACTTAAATTGTCACATGCTAGGCATATGAAAACTTAAGCAACATGGCACTTTATTATTGATAAGAGGGGACGACCATAATCTAGCAGAGATTGACAGCTAGGATGGGCTAGGGCCTATAGGATTTTCTTATATGTTTTGGGTTTTTTCTCTCGGATGGGGTTCTTTTGGCAAATTGAAGAAAATCCTACAGTGACTATCTCTTTCTCTTCTCTTCTCTTCTCTTCTCTAGATCTTCTATGTCTTCATTAAGATCTTATCTCCTTTTCCTTCTCCTTCTCCTTCTCCTTCTCACTACTTCATCTTTTCTTCTCCTACACCAACTCTTTCAAGTTGTGACGAATTGAAAGCTTGCAAATCTTATGCGACATTCCTTGACTTATAGAAGAGAAGTGATTCCTTGACTCATAGAAGCCCACACAGTGATTCAGTAACATTTTTCCACTAGTTCGTTTATTTTTACAGCCTTTACCTTCTAATCTTTATCTATTGCTTCTTACACCTCCAACCTACACTTCCTTAAGCTTATGGTGGATTCCTTTTATTTGTTTACACAATTGTCTCATATATTAGGGCTATTTGATTTTCTTACCCTTCTTTTTCTTCTAATTTATTTATTTATTTTATAACTTTCTGAATTAATTAACTTTCAAGGAAAATTGCTTGCTTGTTCTAAATAATTTTCATCACAATACACTTGGGTGGAATCGATTATTTTTCTGTATTAGCAGTGGTTTGGTGATGATAGCTTTCTTATTCAAATGTTAGTTCTAGACTTCTAGGTTACCCATATAAAGTTTTCCAAATCACTAAGAACATTTGCTAAACCTAGGATTGCATTATCTTCTCGCAACTGAAGATAATAGTCATCGAGCTGAGTTTTAAAAAAGATGGTCAAGCTTGGATTGAGGTCAAGTCAAGCTCAAGCACTGCTTCACTGAGCTTGACCAGAACCCAAAGTAAGCTCAAACATCTCAACACTTAGCTAAACTTCAGGGTTCGAAGTCTCGATCATCTCGCCCGAGATCTCGCTGGGTCAACACAGGATCGTCCATGACCGAGACAATAAATGCCGCGGGTACAAGAATATATGTTTGACCCCCCTTCTCGTCTAATAACATCGAGATCTCAAATGAATCGGGACAAGAAGGTTGAGATATCAGCTTCTTGGTGGGTTTCAACTTTCCAACGATATCTCGTCTAAACCGTTCGAGATTTCTTGTACCAATTTGCAATAGTTTCCCACTTTCACGATAGCTTCTCACTTCTCAGACAAAGAGATCTAGTGAGGGTCAAAGCATTTGAGGGTGAACTGGGTTTGTAATCATCACTTCATGGATTCGGGAGTTGCTCAAGGTTCTCGAATCTAGATATGGTGGTCTTTTCTCAACTCTAGTTGTCTCCAGTCGGCGATAGCAACATCCTTCTCGTCGGCCATCGTTGCTCGTCGGCCGTCGCTGTTCGTCAACCGTTGCTGCTTGTCAACTGTCACTGCTCATCGACCGTCGCTGGGAGCACTCAGTCCGTCTCACCTTCTGTTTCTCTCTCGCTGAGTGCTTCTTCTTTTTTTTTCTTTTTTTGGGTAAGACTTGCTTGAGTGGTTTGACTATTCAAGAACCACTTAAGTGGCTGGCCCATTTGGTTTTAGTTTTAGCTTCTTCTCTTTCTTTTTTTGGTTTCTTTTTTATGATTATTGATACTTTTTTTTCTTCTTATTATTGATATTTATCGTGTATTGGTTTTTGTTTCTTTTTCTTTTCCCCATTTTTTATAAGGGCATACACATACATATATATTTTAAATGATCATGAACTTCTATATATATATATATATATATATATATATATATATATATATTTCGAATTTTCTTTATTTATAAAAGAAATTTAACAAATACAAAAAATGCATGAATGTATATGGATCTAAGATATGTCATACGTAATTAATTGGGGAACATATACGCATAATTTTTTTGCAAAATTATTTGGAAAAAAATATTTTTGCATAATTTTTTTTTTTTAATGTTGAATTTTCTGTTATTTATAAAAATAAAAAAAATACAAAAAATGCATGAATACATTTGAATCTAAGATATGTCGGACGCGTGTGGTTGGGAACCATATGTGATATTATTTACTCACCATTGATATGTGATGTTTATTTATATTCTTTACATTATATTCGATATCTAAAACTTAAAGATAGTATTCTTTCATGTTACAATAGCGCGCTAGCGCCCATTTCGATGTTTTTGACAATATTATGTGCCTGAAGTTTATTAGTTTGTTTATTTGATGGTTCTAATGTAATCATCATATTTTTTAAAAAAATTCTATGATTTTTTTGAATTTTTTCGAACATTATTTCATGCATAAAGTTACATCTCGCCCGAGACGCAACGGGTTGGACAAGACCGAGATGACCAAGATCGAAACACAACGTGGACCGAGACCGAGACTTTGAACCATGCTTAACTTGGCTCCTTTATAACCCTATTTATCATCCAATGCAAGCACATACAGCATCTTGACACCTATGGATATGATACTTAAAAAGCATAGAAATGGTGCACATGTATGCATGTAAGAACCAACACAAATAGGAAAATGTAAACTGAAAAAAAAAAAAAAAAGAATCAAACATGGAAACTACAATCTCAAAATGAAATAGCCGTGGTTGAGAAAGAATGGCACTGATAGAATCAATTAATCAAACATAGTAACCTACGGCCTTCTAGCCAAAGGGGTTTTCAAATACTTGTCTGACCAATCACGTGGACAATAAATTGACAATAGAACAGATGATGCCTCACAAATAGAAGAAAGAATTCCCATTTGATTGGACTGATATGAAAACCTTCAACACTGCTATTCAACCTCAGATGATTATACCCATCAAACTATCACTTTATTTCCGGACTGTATAGAATACCCCAAGTACTAGATGGTTAACTAGGACTCCTGATTTTGAGTCATTAATGAGCAAATCTCAAAATCTTGCATGCATGATATTTAAAAGGTGCACTTCAGATCAATCAACAGGTCTAGCAATTTTTTACAGAAGAGAAACAGTGTAATATAAGAAAATACCTGAGTGAGTTGTCTGCTTTCATGATTTCCACGCAAAAGAGTAATGTTAGCAGGGTATCTAGAGGCAAACAAAAACAGTGAAAATAATGTAAGGGTGCAGCATTAGCTTCTTAACAAGGCATGTCTAGCAATAACTGCTAATAAATCATTCAAAACAGAAGTTAATGTAAAACATTCCTTTTTTATTAACTTACAAAGTAAAAAAAAAAAAAAAAAGCACATGTTCAGATTTTTAGAGGCCCATAAGGACAAAATTATTCAATTTATCAAAACAAAAAACAATATTCATCAATAGTGCATCATTTGTATCACACACACATACAATCATCATCCAATTGTGACTACCATGAGCAATACACCATGCTCCTTCAATTTAAATTTAGCTAAAGTAAATTTAATAAGCCAAAAAACTTGTATACTTGGTAGTTGAAGTGTATGGGGCAGGGGCAAGTGGGCAACACAAGTTATGCCTGAATTTTACATTTTCATGACCGTACAGCAAGTCAATTCAATTTTGCCCTTGCTAAAAATAAAATAATCAACCCCAAGGAGGAGCTCAGTTGGCAAGGGACCACAGCTTGGGAAGCAAAGGTCCTGAATTCGACTCTAGCTAAACCACTTGGGGCTACCCACAAGGTTTTATGGTTCTCCTAGGCCTTAGACTTACCTAGTCCATATGGTTGTGGGGTCTTACATGGGCCCAAGGTTTTCCAGAAGGTTTTCTCAGCATCAACAAGGAAAAAAATCCATATAATTATTATTACATCATAGATAATTACTCCTCCATCCCTCAAAGATTAGCCTTCTTTCTTTTTCAATTGTAAGGCTTGGAAAGGTGGAGTTAGGAGTATTTTTCAGTCAAGTCATATTTTGAGGTGGTGTTTAAGAGCAATGGGTTTAAATTTCCGGTCTCTAAGATTTGGATGCATCAATTCCTTCAAATTGGCCCTTTTTTTCACTTGGACAGCAATGTAAGATCTGTTTAACTACTAATCATCTCATTAGGAGGAATTTTATAATGCCAAACCAGTGTATTTTGTGTAAAGTGGCCGGCAGACCATCTTCTGCTTCCTTGTAGATTGGCTAGTGAATTGTGGGAGTTACATCTTTAGATTTTTGGTTTCTTTGGGTTGTGCTTCAATCGGTTTTTCATAAGATTGAAGGTTGGTGGTGAGTAGCAGAGATAAATTTTCAATATTGGTTCAGAACATGGTGTCTCATGCCATTTTTCTGATGCTTTGGAAGGAAAGGAATAGGATAATTTTTTACGTGGTTGATCTCTTATTGGGAAACTTAACACTTAGACTACATATATATATAATCATTAATTGATCAAAACATAATGATAATAACCTTTGTCCATTGTAGAGGTTTGTTCAAGGCATAAAAAACTTTCACTTTCTCACATTACCTCTCCCAAACTTCAAATTTATAAAAAAAAGGTTTCTTTTCTTACAGTCTAGCCTTAAGTTATAGAAGATAATATTGGAAAAAATAAATCCTAGCAGAGAGTTGTTAATGCATTTATTAGGTCTCCTTAAACTATGTGCATTTTCAAAGTGGGAAATATTTGTGGGACTGAGGAAGCAATTTACAAAGGGATTCACAACTTACAGGGTTTCAGTCCCTTATTAATAATTTTCTGTTTACTATTTAGCCGTTTAAGATATTTACTTCCTTGACCTTTCCCTTAAAAAAGGTTATCCATATGTGAAGAACAGTTGAATTAACACCTTTCTACTACTTTTCACCTCATCTCCTTTCTTCCTTCACATAGGATCAGACCTGAAGCTTTTAACTTTAAAGACACTTTAAGCCTTTTCTTTTCCCTCATAATATCTTTACTCATTCTAGAATTCACATTAACATCCAAGCATGAGTTTGCAAACCACCTGCCTACCATTCATAATCCACGATGCTCCACAGTATGGAAGGCATCAGGTGTCACAAGAATATGAACAGAGTCTACAATAATTCTATCAAACATAAGCAGGATAGAAATATTCAGCTAGTCATACTTTTAGGTTTTAACTAAAACATGCACATTCACATAAACCAAACATTTCCAACAACACACATGTTTACCTTGCTTTTAGAAGCAAAAGAATTGTGAAAACTTCAAGACTATTGTACCCACGATCAACAAAATCACCCTGTTAAGAATACAGGAAGTTCTAAAATGCTTTGGCCATGAAATAGATCACTCCAAATTAAAGCATCAATACACAACAGAATGTAACAAATAATGATTTGAGGAAACAAATTTTACCATGAAAATGTAATTTGTTTCTGGTACATGACCTCCTGTCTGAAAGAGTTTCATCAAGTCATGGAACTGGCCATGGATGTCACCACAAACTGTAACTGGACTATTGACAGGCTGCACATTGGACTCCTCGATCAGAATTTCCTTCACCTGAGAAGTTCAACACGCATAAAAAAAATATCACCAGACAGGAATGGTACCCGATGAAAAAAATGATACAGAGACTACAGCACTATCATGCAAACCAAACATTTGTTGCTTGAAATTTGGAAAGCTACTTGATCTGTGAAGCACTCTTTAATTTATTTTAGTTTGTAGATACCAGATATAACTCAGTTGACATAATACTAAAATAACACAATTGAATAAAAATTCCGCATCAAAAACAATTAAGAGATGAAGTCCATTAAGGTTATCAACATAATTTAAAATGTCCAATCCTGGTAAGGTATCTGTATCATCACGAGGGAAGATATACATTGCCCAATGTATCAAATGAATTTTTAGTACCATCCAATTCTGAATGGCAGAGCCAGGCATCGCCTGAATCTCTATCAAAATAAGAATGCTTTGTGATTTGTACTTTGCATATCAGACACATAGTGCAAATGACAATAATAATACCTCGCTTTCTCATTTTCCGTTTATCCACAATTTTCTAATCCCCCTTCCATCCCAAGCCCAAATTTGTCAATATCTCAAACTCTGAAGTTTGTCAAAGATCAAACTTTAATAAGTAAAGCCATGGTATAAAGAAGAAAAGAGAGTGGTAGAAAGAAGATTTTGTGTGTGTGTGTGTGTGTGTGTGTTTGGGGGTGGGAAGACCTATGTACACAAAAGGTATTTGTGCAATCTGCCTTGAGAGGGATGTTAGATTTTTTGAAGATGAACACCCCACTCTGGAGGTCATCTGGAATATGATTGTCTTTTCCTACTCTGCACAGATTGTCGAAGAATTGAGGCTAAGTGAATGAGTGGAGATCATTGAATGAGAAGGAATATCATTTTGGGTCTACAGTCTACTCTTTAAACTTTTATAGAGCAATTTAATTTCCCCCCCCCCCCCCCGGCACAACATGGTGATTTGAAACTGGACTAAGCTTAGCTTTATGTATCAAGATATATACGGACTTGAGTTTATTTATGTTACAAAAATGACATGTACAATTCTCTTAGTTTTTATATACTTGGGCAGTTAAGTTAATGGGTTTTGTCTGGATTTATTTTAGAATGTATGTTTCTTAAGAATTTTGTTTTCTAAATAAATTTGGACAGATACAAATGATTACAAGTGGTTTTTTTCTCAATTGATTTACAACCGTTTTAAAAATTCACAATTTCCCAATATTCTTTTTTTTTTTACAAAATTATATAAGGTGGGTTAGACCTAACACATGGTGGCATTAGCCAACACTTTCTAATAGTGTTTCATTAGACACAGTACAAACTTGAAACTGGAGGCAGTGTTTTGAGGGCCAAATACAGTGGGGCAAGAATATTTAACATTTGAGGTGAGAAAATAAATTGAGAGAGAGATAGAGAGAGGGGGGCAATCTACATTTCAAAACCCTAGTTTAATAAGTCTGCTGAATATATTAACCAGTAAATTGAATTGAATAAAAATTTTAAAAAAAATGTAAAAATGAAATTGGAGAGAATGAATTGGGTTGTGCTTACGTATTCGCATAAAAGCTGAAGCTCGTCTTCAGACAAGTGTTGGCCTTCTTTAACATTTGAAATCCACAGATCCAGATCCATTGTCATCACCCTTCTTCTCTATGTTACAACGAACGCACCAAACCCAATTACTCTGTCTCTCCCTATGCGTTGATACTATAGCTCTGTTTCTTGCCCCCTCAACAGATGGACCCACCCGTGGGAGGAAGGGTGGTGAGGTCGTCTCTCGTGGAGGAGAGACAGTTTTTGATGTTGGCTTGATGGAGAGAGAGAGAGAGAGAGAGAGAGAGAGATTGATCAACCCCTTTTTGGAAAAGTCGAAAAATACTAATAAGGACGAGGTACAGGCGCTGGGACTCGAGGGCGGCTAGAAAACGAAGAGGCACCCCAAGGTTTGGTTATCTTCCACACCCCTGCCGCAAAATTATTCCCGTGTATACACACCATGCACTGCCAGGCCCCGTCCTTCTGTTTTTTTTTCTTTCTTTCTTTTTTATAATTTTATGGTTAAGTACCCCCGTCCTCTTTCATGGATTTGGATTTGGCATCATTTCTTAACTTGTTTTTCTTTTTTTTTTAATATTTTTTATTACATTGGTTATGGCACACATGTGTATATGTAATGCATGAATATTTTTAAATAAAATTAATCATATTTTAAAATTTTAAAAATCACCCAATCACAAATACTTGTAGACTTTGTGTAGAGAAAGAACTGGTCCCATCTTATTCTCTCTCAAATGCGGTCATATATATCCTGCTACTAGAATATGTTTGCATAAAATCTGATCACGTCAAACGCGGTCAGATAGCAGGGCCCGTTAGACTTAAAGGCAACTAAGGCCTTCGCTTGGGGCCTCGTTCGGAGATGAAAAGTATAATTGCTATTTATTGGTAGTACTGTGTAAAATCTTTTTGGGTAAATTACATTAAGACCCCTCTAAAATCTGACAATTACAAATAGACTCCCTCATGTTTCTGAAATTACATTAAGACACCCTCTCTCTAACTTCCGTCTATAATCCGTTAAATCACTTTCAATTTTTTTCAAAATACCCTAATTATCCTTATTGGATGACAACTTCCATGTTAATGCATATAACTCATCAATCCAACACATTCATTCAGTACATTTGATTGATTTATTTATTTATTGATAAACAACTAAAAGATTATATATATATATATAAAAGAAAAATGCCAAAAAGCTTAAATTTTTATCCAATTGATGTGGTAGCCATCAGATTTGCTCATTAGAAACAATTATCCATTTAATTGATGTGTAAAAATAAAATAAAAAAATTAATTTGCCAAGTTGCCACCTCATTTGCCACCTCTATACGTGCATTTCCATTGTAATAATTCTTTTTATTTATTTCTACATATGAGTAATGCTACATAGCTCCTTTTTTTTTACTCAAATCTACTTACTCAAATGAGGTGACAACTTAGCAAATCAATTTTTTTATTTTTTATTTTGCAAATTAATTAAAAATTTAATTAAATAAATAATTGTTTCTAAAGAGCAAATTTGACAGCTATCACATCAATTGGACAGAAAATTTAAACTTTTTTTAGCATTTTTCTTATATATATTATCTTTTAGTTGTTTATCAATAATAATTAAAAAAATTCAAAAGTATTTGATGAACTATTGGACTGGTGAGTTATATGCATTTAACATGGAAGTTATCATCCAATAAGGGTAGTTAGGGTATTTTGAAAAAATTTGAATATGATTTAACGGATTAATGGACGGAAGTTAGAAGGAGGGGTCTCTTTGTAGTTTATTTTGTAAAGTAAGGGTGTCAGTGTAATTTTAAAAACGTGAGGGGGTGTATCTGTAATAGTCAGATTTTAGAGGGGGTCTTATTGTAATTTACCCAATCTTTTGTATTTTTTTTAAATGTTTTTTTTTTTTTTTTTTTTTGGGTTTACAAAATACAATTGTATTTCACTTCAAATGAGTTTTCTTGCTTTCATTTTCCTAACTTTGCTTTCTCTTTTTCTTGTTTTCATTTTATTGTTTGTCTTATCTTTCAATCACCCCTTCTTGTCACTTCTTTTTTATTCTTTCCTTACATTTTTCTTTGTACATAGCGTAACGACCTGCCCAAAAAAAAAAAAAAAAAACGTTCATATCTATGAGCTTCATAATAAAATAAAAACTCTCCCAAAATGGATTCCTTTGAAATTACAAAATATTGTACAGTTATGAAAAGTGGTGGTTAACTCAAAACTCACGTGAATGTACATTGCTCAACTCATTAAATAATATTTACATCAATTTTTGTAAAATAACAACTAAAATAAATGAACACGATAATTTCTCCAAATCTTAACTCCAATTTTATTACGTGCCCTAGCGACAATGACCTGAAAATATATTGGAGTGAGCGACAATAGCCTACCAAGAAATCTAATTCATATGGGAACGCCTATTACAATCCCCCAAAAGATTAAGTTGCCTCCTCTAATTTTTTAATTAAAAAAATTATTACACAAAATTACTATAAAGGACTTAAGTACCCCTCGCTGGAAAACACAAACCCTTGCCGAAAAACACAGATCTGACTAGCTCACCGGCGACGGCGAGGGTAGCCCCCCTTCCTGTCGGTAGCCTCTTCTTCTCTTTCTTTCTTTTTTTTTTTTTTTTTTTTTTTTTTTCCTCCCAGCAGCCCTATTTTTTTTCTTTCCTTTTCTTTCTCTTCCCTCCAGTCGCCGGCACCCTACCCCACCGGAAAAAATGGAGGTTTTGAAAAAAAAACCTCCTTTGCCGGAAACACACAGATCTAACCAGCATCAAACGAAAAAAAAAAAAAGAGGAGAAGAAGAAGGAAGAGGAAGAACCTCCCCTTGCCGCCACCCCACCCCACCCACCCCACCAGGAAAATGGAGGTTTTGAAAAAAAACTTCCCTTGCTGGAAACACAAGGATTTGACCAACAACAAAGGAAAAAAAAAAAAAAAAAAAAGGAAGAAGAAGAAAGAAAGAAAGAAATAAGAGGAGAAGAAGAGAGAAGAAGAAGAACCTCCCATTGCCGGGGCACCCCACCCCATCAGAAAAAATGGAGGTTTTGAAAAAAAAAAAACCTCCCCCCACAGATCTGACCAACAGAGGAAGGAAAGAAAAAAAAAAAGAAGAAGAAGAAGAAAGAAGAGGAGAAGGAGAGAAAAGGGGAAGAACCTCCATCGCTGTTACCGTTCTCCTGTCGCTATCTCGTGTGGGGGGCGGGGAGTGGGGTGGGTGAGGGTTAGGGTTATTTAGAAGAAGGGTGTTTTAGTCTTTTAAAGGGGTGGGTTTATATATTTGGGTGGTGGGGATATCAGGTAGGGGTAACTTAACCCTTGGGGGGTTGCAATAGCCGTTCCCAATTCATATACAATAAATAATGTAGGCCTCAGCATCAGGCGGGCTTGGGCTTTTTTCCAAGTCTCAGGTTGGGCTTTTTGGGCTTCCACTATTTATCAAGCCAAGGCTATGAAGGAAAATGTGAAGCCCAAGCCTAGCCCACGTGCTTGGGCTTTTTTGGGCTTCGGGCTTTGGGCCTTGGGCCTAAGCCATATTACCTACTGTTAGTCTATAACAAAAGAAAAAAAAAAGTAAACAAAATTACTTTTTGGTGAGTACTTCCCATCATAATACCAAAATGGAAGACATTTGTAGTCACTTTGTATTAAGTTGACTATCTATTTGTAGTAAGTTGATATAGAATACTCTTTTATTGGTATTAATCTAGGAAGTTATCACCAAAAATAATTTCTCAAAAACTGGAAAATATTCATATTGCTACCGTGTCAGGCTTCGGGCTTCAACTAAAAGCCCAAGCCTAGCCCAAGGGTATTCTGGCTAGGTAATTATCTTTCGTTTTTTTAATCATTTGGTGGAGAGATAAAAAAGGAATGATGCATAAGGAGAGGATAAATGTCACTTTTTTAACTAAAATAGTTTAGCTAGCGAATGTTCACTAGCTAAATGTAGCTAGCCAAAATAAAGATAGTTAAAATAGTTAGCCCATTGGAGAAGGAAAAAAGCGCTTTAACTAGTTAAAATAACTAGTCCATTGGAGATGCTCTAAGATCTCTCAGAAACTTGAAAGGAATGTAATCAGCCTTTGAATGTAAAGGAATTTGATCCCCGATATCCGGTGACACAGTTTGATAATATCGAATTTAAGAAATTTATTGGAATGCAAATAGGGCATCATATTGCTAGTCGAGGTCATCATCTGTCTGAAACTTGTTTATGGGATAGACATTTTCCTAGAACATTTTTCAGGCGATATATAAGGTGCAATTTTTCCACTCACATTTTTGCTAATAATAATTTATAAAAAAATTTTCAAAGAGAAAAAAAAAAAAAAAAACATAGAAAGAAAAAGAAGTGAAAGTTTTGCTCAAATCCTTGAGGCCCAGCAGGAGCCCAGTATTTTTAGCAAACCCGTTTCGCCTTGTGCATCTCACGGGCTGGAAGCAAGTGAGGGCAAAAGTTGGGTATGGGGCCCATCACTTACCCAGTTATCTAACCACGACTTTATTTTGGAAAGGGAACGGCTATTACCCCCCTTTTTTATCACACCCCTTCTTTAGTTTAGGTTTTTAAGATTTTTTGCACAATATAAAAAGTTTATACGAGAACCGGCCCATTATCCACTAGAAAATATCATTTTAAACAACTTTACAGTAGAAAGTTTTTCCAAAATTCATAATTTAAGTAGATTTTTTGGAAAATAAATGAAATAGAGATTATAAATGGCTAAAAAGATTTCTCTTTGGAAACCGTCGCATTAAGACTCGTTTCATATCAAGGGTAACTATGGCACTTGGATACCCTGACATTTTAGATGTGGCAACATTATCATCCGATTGCGTAATTAAGCTCCTTTATTATTTTCAATCAAGCCATCAAAATTAAATTTGAACCACCCCTCATAAGAGGAATCTAACGAATAAATCTAGCACATTTCAGCACCTTCTTATACAACTTGGCCATGCAACTAGATGAATCATAGTTAGCATTATCCACCACAAAATCAGAGAAATGATTTGTTGTTCTCAACAATTTAAAATTTTATTAAAATAACAATAACAGTGTTGCGTGTTGCTAGTACACCAAATTTGCCATCATAAGTTCGTGATTTTTTCTATCGTCTTATTTTGATTATTCCCTTTATAGTTCTTTTGAAGAGGTAACAACATTAAATCGCCAAGTATGGATTCATCACAAATTTTTCAAGAAAAAAGATTTCTCCCCAACAACACTCCCCCCCCCCCCCCCCCCCCCCCCCAAAAAAAAAAAAAAGGGAAAGGAAAAGAAAAAAAGAAAAAAAAAGAAAAAGAAAGAAACGAAAGAGAGACAGAGTGACAGAGAGAATTAGTTTGTCTTACTCAGATGAATTTAAAATAAATCATCATGAATAGGATAAAGTTGTAATTCACCATTATGGTATTATTGTGAAACATTAACTAGGCAAGCTTAGTATGCAGACTGAACCAATAAAGTAACATTTATTCGATCTCAATCTGTTGCGGGACTTCTTCTTCTAGTTTTGACCCTTCAGCATCAATTTCTTCCTCTGTAATCCCAGAGGCTTCCACAGTCCTCGTAACCCATTCCCTAAGAGGATCTTCATTCAGATCAAGTCTCAGAATACCCGCAAACATTCCACCCATGAAAGCAACCGGTTCCTAGAGTGACAGCAATAATATTCAAATAAAATGTTGGAAAGAATATTACAAATTTTGAATATAAAATATGGATCCTTATGGGTAAATTGTATAAACAGATCAAACGTATTATGGTGAGTGCAAAAGCTAAAACAGATACATAATTTAAAAAAAAAAAAAAATGGAAAATGGCTAGTTGATAACAGAATTACAAAGACAAATTGCAGTTTTTTAAACAAATCACACAGGAAGTATGTCAAAAGCAAATGATTTAGGAGGTCTACTTCCAAATGACAGTGTACCACTGTGGCGAAGACACCTTGCCTGTTTCTTACATAATAGTCCACTCACTGAGGGCTCTATAATCCTCTCTAGTCAATGATTTAGGGAGGCACTATACTAGCTAACAGCCTAACACAGAATGAATGACATGCCAGGAAAATGGAATTTGGTGGTCTCTGCTTCAAATAATTTTCATGCTGAGTCAGTGAGCATTTCTATATTATGATAATCATTGCTACAACCCTATGCAATATATGAAATGGGTAGAAGCAAAGACATTAAACTACCATTCCAAGCTGACAAGTGCTCCTTGTCTCTTAATAACTATTAGAATATCCATGCTCTAAGAGAGGCATTGGATTGCATGCCTAAGTAGAAAGAATATCCCAAGACTTCTTTGAAACAAGAAACAAGAAACGTGATCTCACAGACATAAAGACAACCAATTATAGCAACTAATCCTATAAGAATTTACTTTGCTAACGGTACTAGAATCCTAAAGATCCTCTTCTCTTCACCTCCTCATTGTTGGGCTTTCATGCACTCCACTATTATAGACAACACGAATCACATTCATAAAATGAGGGAAGAGAGGGCGAGAGGGGGGAGGGGGAGTTCATTAAAATTTCTGAAACTAAAAATTGAAAAGAATGCTAAGGAGAATAGATGATTTTTCCCCATTTTTCCAGATATACAAGAACTATGTGAAAATTTGAAAGCTAATGTGGCAGAGAGATTAAAAAAGATGAGCATGTGTAAAAATTTAAGCTTGTGTTTACGGATGTGTTGATATAAGTTATTTACCCATCATAGTTAAAAGTAAGCAAATATAAGTCAGGGAAGGAAATACTCGCAATGAAAATTCTCTTTTCTTCATACACAGGAAAAAAAGATGATTTCAGCATTTTGCTGTACACTGAAATCTGACAAAAGTTGCGAATTTGTGAAGTACAATATGGCCATATGGGTAAGTGATCCAACATCTTCAATATCTACTACCGAAAACATACACATGCACATAAACACAATAGAAAAAAGAAAAAAGGAAAAAAAAAAGGTAATGATGTCGATGCAAAGATTGGATTTTCTCGTCCATCATATATTAGCAAGTGAATTGCATTCGAGATCTAATGGTAAATAAGCCCCTAGACCTGTACTCATGGCCATAACCCTTCACCAATCACAAAAAAGTGAACATTGAATGGATACAAATTCTAATAAGTCTTTAACAAGCTTAAATTGTACAGGAGCATGGAGTCACAGCACGCCAGAGCTTCACCATGTCAACCACATGAAGTTCACCTGGGGTTTCAAGGTCAACTTCAATGGGCTGCTATGCATAACCAAATAGCTTCAAAAAATTGGAAGATGGATGGTGCAAATAAATCATTACTAAAGCTTTTACTTTCCCAACTGAATAGTTTGTTTGGTTAAGACTGTTTTAATAATTGGCTGTTGATTATTTTAAGAATTTTACAACTCGAAGGGGACATAATACAATGTTGGTTGTTTTCCTCTTGCTCTCTCCTTTTTTTTTTTTTTTTTTTATATTTTACGTGGGTTTCTACTCGCTTACAGAATCGTTTAGAAACTAAACAAGGGGTTTACAGTACCAAGAAAAATGTGAATATTAAATGGAACAAAATGCAAAGCAGCTCATGTAAGTGTGCAATACCCTAATCTAAGGCATACATGATGGGAAGCTACACCAAATTGCTATTTTTGTTTATATAAATAATTGCATTCTCTTATTATCTTGAGCAATAACGTGTGATTTGTGGTAATTCAGGAATAAAAAAATTATACATTACTGCCCAATGTAAAACAGCTGATGTAAGTGTGCAATACCCTCCTGCTCTCGCACTATAGGGTTTTGATTCTTCTAAATTCTCCCATGGATTTCATTACAGATTCTCTGCACACTTCTTCTCCCATGATTACTCATGCTCTCCGGAGTACGAATGATCAACCCTCTCTCTGGGATTTAGATTCTCAACAACATCATGTTGGATTGAAAAAGACCTCACCTAAAATCGCTCCGGTTGCACAGGCCCAATCTGTCAAACCCTCCTTTGCCTCAATGGTGAGAAAACCCTCAACCTTATTGTAGCCCTTGGATATTCCCCTGAACTCCATTACTGCACCAGTTCTTAAAGGCAACAAAATATCTGTTTCTTTGGATGAGGAAATCTACCAACTAATCTCACAGGGCGTCTTCTGCTACCTAAAGTCACTATTCCTTTGAAACTTGATGATCTGAAAGAAAAATTGGCTGCTATATTGAAACCTACGGGAGATTGAAGACTAGTTCCTAATGGGAAAGGATATTTTGACATAAATTTTTCTTCTGAAGGAAATGAATCACATCTGGGCTTGAAGGGCTTGTTATATTGATGCCAGTCTAATCCGCCTATCCCCTTGGGTTGCAGATTTCAACCCCTCAGATCAAAAGAACACTCATTGTCCTGTCTGGATTCGTATTTACCATTTAAGCCAAGAATATTGGCATGAGAAGCAGCTCCTTTCCATTGCTCGAGGGGTGGGTGCCCCCCCTGGAATTGATGATGCAACTAGGCTCCACCATTTTAGACATTTTGCTCGTATTTTAGTGGATGAAGATCTCTTAAATCCCTCACTTGAATCACTGCGGGTAGAGTGCAAACACCATAGATTTAATGCTGAAATTATGTATTAGAGATTTCCTTCCTTTTGTACTTGTTGCCATACAATTGGCCATTTGGTTACTCAATGCAGATGGATGGAAAGGAGACACAATTTGGCTACTAAAACTCATGATTTTGTTGATGGGAGTAAAAAAAAGAAAAAACATAGGGAGATCTCAATGTAGAAAACATAAAATTACATCCACTTGGGTTAGGAATGATAAGCCTCTTAATGATGTTTCAGGCAATGCTGCTAATGGGTCAAAACCAGGCACTGTTGATTCTCATATTCAGATATGGCTGCTCTAGTTAATGCTGACTGACAATATTATTCCTTCTAAAATCGATTCAATTGACCCTTCTAATGACACTAATCCTATTAAGGAGGACATCCCCCTGAAGAGACAGAGACTAAATCTTCTTCAATGAATTCTGTCACCACTAATATTGAACAGTTCAATGTGGGTACTAATTCTGTTGCTGCTGTCAGTTCTGGTAAGCAGCCAATGGAAATGGGCCATCAGTTTGTCCCTGCTAAAGCTAAGTCTTGGGGGGAAATTCTTGATATGGAGGATTCTGACTCTGACAATGAAATTAATGTGGAGATGTCCCCTAATGCCAACACTTATGCTTCTTCTCCTGTTAATGCCATTAAACCTTAGCTAGAAAATTCCTTTTCTACTGCTGCAGCTTTACGAGGTGACCTAAGACTATCAGTTTCATGTCCGGAAATACTTCTAATTCTAATTCAGCTCTTATAGAAAACATTGTTACTAATGATGCACAAGCTACTGTTGCTTCTCCTTCACAGGAATTTCAACTTGTAATGTCCAAATCTCAAAAGAAAAGAATGAGAAAGAAGGCTCAAGGTCTGGTCAGAGCTGAAGGTTATCCCAAGAGAGAGAAAACTTCAAAACTTAATCTATGAAAATTATCTTCTGGAATGCAAGAGGGTGCTAATGCCCCAACTAAAAGAGATACAAAATCTGTCTGCAAAATGATTAAAACGAGATTTATTCTGCATAACTGAACCCAAGACTTTTATTTCTTCTTTTGGTCCCACCTTTTTTTTGGTCCTCTTTAGGGCACTCTTTGGTGGCTTGTGAGTTGTAACAATAGAGGTGATATGTTGCCTTCTATTTGGGTCTTTGCTCCTCTCTCTAAGTTTTCATTGACTTGTGTTAGCATTGTTTTTATGTTTATTTTGCTTATGTTACAAGGGCACTTTTGTAACTTCTTAACTATTAATATAATGAGGGCTGATAGGGTTAGAGAGAACTAATTTTTGGCTCTCTAATTCCTATTCCCGTTTGGTTTTCTTCTCCTTCTCTTTCTCTTCTTTCTCTCTTCTTCCTTCTTTTTCTCCACTTTTAGCCTAAATCTATAAAGATTTAAAACATACCTGGGATTGTTTTCTTTGCATATTGTCATTGGAGGACCTCGGCAGATAGCTATGGTGTGCTAACGTCAGTTGCCGGTTGATGACGTCAGCATTGGGACCACCTCCGGCAACCGGCGACTCTCTCCCTTGGCTCGCCGAATTTTTCTGAGAATTATGGTACCCCTTGTTTGGCTGTTTGAGACCATTTGGTATGTTTTTTCGATTTTCCTTTGATTTTCGCTGGATTTGACCCATGGTTCAAAGTCTCGGTCTCGGTCAACGTCTCGTTTCAGTCTCGGTCATCTCGGTCTCGTCCAACCTGTCGCATGTCAGGCGAGATGCAACTTTAAGCATGAAAAAGTGTTAGAAAAAATCCAAAAAAATCATAGAAATTTTTAAAAAAATATGATGATTATGTTGGAATCATCAAATAAGCAAAATAATGAACTTAAGGGACATAGTATGTTTAAAAACATAAAAATAGGCGTTAGCGCGTTACTGTAATATTTTTTCCAAACAATTTTGTAAATTAATTATGCGTATATGTTACCCAACCACTCATCTGAGATCCATGGCCATCCCTACAATTTTGCTTTTTTTAAGTTCTTTTTATAAGAAACAGAAATTTCGAAATTAAAATAAAAAAAGGAAAATATGTTTTCAAAATTCGTTTTGGAAACAATTTTCTTTTCTAAAAAATTTGTATTTTCGAAATTTAAAAAATTATCATTTTTAGAGAGAAAAAAAATTGGTGTACAATTCATTATCTCAAAAAAAAAAAAAAAAACAAAGAAAAAGGGAGAAAAAAAAATACACAAATGTATAGCCACATAGGTTCATTAAAATTCATGGTTCAAAGTCTCGGTCTCGGTCCCCGTCTCGTTTCGGTCTCGTTCATCTCGGTCTCGCTCAACACGTCGCGTCTCGGGCGAGATACAACTTTGCGCAAGAAAAACAACTTGAAAAAATTCAAAAAAATCATAGAAAATTCCTAAAAAATATGATAATTACATTGGAACCATCAAATAAGCAAAATAATGAACTCAATGCACATAATATGGTATAAAAACATAAAAATAGGCGCTAGCGCACTAATATATAATGAAATAACACTATATTTATGTTTTAGATTAGAATATACACCCAAAGAGCATCAATAAATATCATATATCATTAATGGGTAAATAACATTACATATCATAAAGAAATTGATAAATAATTTTTTGGTAAGTAACATACCGATTTAAAAGTTACTCTCATATCAGTATTTTTGAAACTAAGAAAAAAATATCATTTATTAAAAAGATTTACCATTTATTAAAAAATCAGTATTTTCGTGATTTTTTTTTTTTAAATCTGTATTTTATGAAAAAGAGTTAGCATTTACAAAAAAAAAAATTCAAATTTATAAGTACCAAATAATTTATGCTTAATTATGAGTTCATGATGATTAAAAAATGTGTAACAATTTTCTAAATCTAAAAATTAAGATTTTAGTAATTTTTTATCATTTATTAAAAAGATTTACCATTTATTAAAAAATATTCACACTTATAAATGTATGATACCTGATGTGGGAAAAAAAGCTAAAACTATAGGTATTCAATAGCATTTAAAAAACCAAAAAAAAAAAAACAAAAAAAGAAACCAAAAAAAATCCCGGAACCCACTTTAAAAAATGTCTCACTCTCCACACTCCCCAGCACTTATAAAAAAACAGAACAAAAACAAATTAAAAAAAAAAAAAAAAAAGGAAAAATAACCGTATGAGTCGGTGGGTCTCGACTCTCGAACCCAAAGCCCCAAAGCCACTGCGATTGTGAGGGCGAGAGAGGAAAGAAAGAGTGACGCGATGGAGAACCGAAGCTCCACCGCCGACCGCCGACCGTCGACCTGCCTGATCTGCTGCTTCTCCCGGCGACTACAGCGGTTGTCGCTACCGCCGTCCTCAGCTGCCGTTGCAACTATCGCCGACCACAGGCACTACTGCCGCTGCTGCTCTCGCTGCCAGCCACCGGAGACACCCACAGCAACACCACAGGATCTGGATTCCACCGACGGAGACGACGACACCCACCAGCTATAGGTGCATAATTTTCTCCATTTCAAACAACTTTCTGCAAGATCACATGGGATGCTCTCGTACGAATTGGACGAAATCTCTTTCGATTCGTCCCGAGATTTCGATTTCTCGCCTGTCTCGTTTCGTCTCGTCCGAGATCTCGACATTCTCGGCCGAGAAGTGCTCATCTGACGTATATGCTTGTAACGGCCCTAGTTCTCGTATCGGAGGGCGGCGAGACCGGATTGTCTCGGCGAGATCTCGGCCGAGACAACCGAAACTTTGAACCCTGTTAAAATTGGGGTGGGGTGGGGGAAAAAGAAAAAAACAAAAAACCACATACCAAAGGAAAGAAAAGAAAAGTAAAAAAAAAAAAAGGGGGGGGGGGAAAAAACCAATCAGCACTTCAAAAAAAAAAAAAAAAAAAGAGTAACTCTGCTTTTTTTTTTTTTTTTTGGATAAGTGAGCTCGTAACTCACTACTTGAGAGTGTGTGAGAGGGGGAGAGAGAGAGAGTCGCACAACCAAGACGACCAGCCACTACCGGCGACTCTGGGAGGCAAGGATCACTGCCAACACCAGATCTGAAGGAGACGAACACCTTGTCATTTACAACTAAGGAGAAGAACCAGATCTGAGAGAGAAAGAAGCCAGAGATGCTCTCAATTGACGACGCAAACCGTAAGGTGTTCCCTGTGCCTTCTCCATCTTCTTTTTCAAATTCAAGCATCTTTGTAGCTTTCACATGGGGCGTATGGGGTTGGGTGATTAGAAAAAGAAAAATCTCGTGCGAATTGCACGAGATTTCGACCGAGAACAGTCGAGTGAATGAGATCTCGCGTAACTCGTTTTGTCTTGTCCGTGATCTCGAGTTTCTCGATCGAGAGAAGGAATTCACCCTATATATCTGTACCGGTAGGAATTCTCGTCTCGGGCTTAGACAATTCCGAGTTGACCCGGCGAGATATTGGACGAAACCACCGAGACTTCAAACCCTGATTTGACCCTATTTTTTGGATCTATACTTCTGGGCTGTTTGAACCCTTTGCGTTGGCTGGGATAGCTTCTATGGGTGCCGACTAGACCTTAAGAAGTGTTTTTTTGATTTGGTTAGCTTCAGTTGCTTGTCTTGTGACATTAATACATGGTTTAGTGGTTGTTTGAGATGGCGGCACTGTGAAAGGAGACCAGGCTTATCTTGTCTTGGATTGTTCCTCTATTTTTCTGGTATTTTTTGAGAATTTTTGGTTGCTGTTTGTGGTGGTTTTCTCCTGGTTTATCATGGCTAGGTTGATTTTCTGGTCTATTGACTCCACAGTGGCTGCTTTGTGGTTTATGGTTGCTGAGTTGTGAGATTTGTGGCTGTTTTGGGTTGTCTCGTGAGTTGTTTTTTGTTAGTTGGCATTGTTACTTGGTAATTTGGTCTAGTATTAGTTCGCTATGGCTAAAGAGTAGTCTACCCCTAGTGCTGTACCCAAACTTCCACCCCTTAAGGATGATGATTCCCCCAAGTGTATCACTTCAAGGAAATTAGATGGAGTAAACTATCTGTCTTGGGCACATGCAGTTCAAGTTTATTTGTGTAGTAAGTGTCGATTGAAGTACATCACAGATAATCCACCTCCTTCGACTGATCCGACCTATAAAGATTGGATATGTGAAGATTCGGCTATTATGGGTTGGTTATGGCACAGTATGAACCTCATATTGCTGTTACTGTTGAGTTTTTTGATTCCTCCAAGAAGATTTGGGATTCTATTTCTGAATCTTTTTCCTAAAAGAGTAATGTTTCCCGTGTTTATGAACTTTATAAACAGATTTTTACTACTAAGCAATCTGGGAAATCATTAGCCGCGTACTATAGTGTTCTTAAGAGCTTATGGGATCAGTTGTTGCAGTATAGGCCTTTTACGACTGATTTGGAGCAACAAAAACGTTACTGGGAGGAGTTTATGATCGCTTCTCTATTGTATGGTCTTGACTCTGATCTTCTTAGCTTTAAAGATCAGATTCTTGCTAGTGAGACGCTTCCTACCGTTGCTAATGTTTGTTCTCGCTTGTTGCGCTCCTCACTGGAATATACTTCTTCTACTTTGCCTCGTCCTCCTCCATCTTCATTGGATTCTACGGGTTTGCTTTCTAATAGTGGAAGTCGCGGTGGTTTTCGTGGAGATCATGGAGGCCGAAGTCTTCGTGGTGGACCACGTGGAGGTGGTCGTTCTAGTGGCCGTAGTGATCAGAAATGTGATTATTGTGGGAGTACTAATCATATTGAACCATATTGTTACCAGAAATATAGTAAGCCGAATTATGTAAATCAGGTTAGTGATGGTCCTGGGTCGTCTTCCTTATCGCCACTTCCTAGTCATGGGTCCTCCTCCTCTACAGACTCTACCTTTGGTTCTCGTGATGCACTCGCACCTCAGCTTGGTGAGTATCTTGTCCAGCATTTGCGCATTGCTTTTTCTTCTGCCCAGCCATCTTCTTCTACTGCTACTTTAGCTCATTCAGGTAATTTTGCGTGTGTAGCCTCTTCTCCCATTCCTTGGGTCATTGATTCTGGTGCTAACTACAATATCTCTAGTTTATCATCTTTTTTTTTTGACTTGACTCCTGTTGATCATACTATTGTGTTAGCTGATGGTTCTTCTCGGCCTGTTCACGGTAAAGGTGTTCTTCATCCCACTTCCTCCTTATCTTTACCTTCGAGTCTTTATGTTCCTAATTTTCCCTTTAACTTGCTTTTTGTTAGTCAATTGACAAAGGCCTTGCAATGTAACATTATTTTTACTCCTACCTCTTGTATTTTTCAGGATCCAAAGACCAAGAAGATGATTGGTTTGGGGCATGAGAAGAATGGCTTATATTTTTTGGATACTGGAGGTTCCATCTCTTCATGTTCATCTATTTTGACCGCTGCCGTTTCGCCTCTCTAGTGGCATTTTTGCTTAGGTCATCCATACTTGGCTCACTTGAAGTGCGCTATTCCCTCCTTGAGTTCTGTGTCTCGTTTAAAGTGTGAAGCTTGTCAATTGGGCAAGCATCATCATAGCACCTTCTCTAGTAGTACTCACGATCGTGAGTCTGAGTCTTTTAATTTGGTTCATATGGATATTTGGGGACCTTGTCGCACTTCTACTTCGAATGGATTTCATTATTTTGTTATTTTTGTTGATGATTATTCTCAGATGATTTGGTTATTTTTTATGAGAGAACGGTCTGAATTGTCTATTATTATTCTTCAATTTTATAATGAGGTCTTCGTTCAATTTAATAAGCGTGTTAAAATTTTTCGCTCCGATAATGCATTGGAATATACTCAGCATGCTATGAATTCTTTTTGTGTTGATAGGGGTATTATACATCAAACTAGTTGTGCTCATACTTCATAGCAAAATGGGGTCACTAAGCGCAAACATCGTACTTTACTCGATGTTGCTCATACTATGATGTTTAATATGCATGTTCCTAAGCATTTTTGGGGTGATGCTATTCTTATCGTTTGTTATCTTGTTAATCGGGTGCCTTCTGTTGGGTTAGGTAATAAGTCTCTCTTCTCTCTCCTATATCCAACTCGTCTTCCTTTTACCCTTACTCCTCGTGTGCTTGGTTGTGTCGCCTTTGTCCATGTTCTTGACTCTGGTCAGGATAAATTGTCTCCTAAGGCTCATAAGTATGTCTTTCTTGGGTACTCCCATACTCAAAAAGGCTATCGCTGTTATTGTTCCGTGACTCGCCGCTACTTTGTCAGTGCTGATGTTACCTTTTTTGAGTCTACCTCCTTCTTTTCCTCTTCAGGTCAAAGTTTATCTTTTAACCTTATCTTTTGTCGTGAGGGGGAGCGTTTTTCTACCTTTCCTACTCTCTTGATGCCAGTGTCTCCCTCTATGGCTCTGTCGAGTCCTCCTCCTCATCCTCCATTGCAGGTATATCGACGATCTCATAATAGGCATGTTGTTTTTGTTGAATATTGGTCATATTTTATGTGTTTTATTCATGCTTTATTACTTCTACTTAGTTGAAGGGTATTCTTGTAATTGTAGCATATAGGAAGTATAAATAATATGCTAGTAGAGAAGGAACCCTATGGTTCACTCTATTTTTCTCATTCTTCTTCTCTTCTTTTCTTATTTCTTCATTCATTTATATATAAACCAACTTGGTATCAGAGCATCTTTCATCGATCCTAGGCATTACAAAAAAAAAACTGCTGATGTCATCCGTACGGATGCTGACGTCAGCCGTACGGACGTTGATGTCAGCACAAAGCTGATCTGCCCATCTTAGTCGCCTCTTCAAGGAGAATATGTCCATGAAGTTTCAGGCCAATCGGAGTTGATTTGGTATGGTTTTCTGATTTTTCTTTGATTTTCGTCAAAAATAGGGTGTATTTTCAGATTTGTTTTTGGGGGCACTTTGAATGCAATCTATCACTTGGGGTTGGACCAAAGGGCTATGAAATTGACCCTAGAAGTTTGCCATTGGGGTTTGCAACCTTGTATAAGGGTTTAAGATGTGTTTTGTCTTCAAAAAGTGGGTCGGCACCCCTATTTTTGTGCTGTCGAGTCAGTGTTGATGTGTTCTACAACTTTATTTCTTGTTTTATGCTTTGATAATTGATCTAGACCCCTACTACTTCGTTGTTGGTGCTGTGTTAGCGCTGTTTGGTGGTTTAGGAGCGTGTTTGGGTAGTGCCTAAGATATTCTAGCATGTCTGAGTCTAGTGTAGTCAACCAAACCCAACCTAAGGAGGTTATGGGTCAAATTGGCACGAATATTGAGAACCCTACTCTTCAAATCACAACTTCGAAGTTAGATGGGACTAATTATTTGGCCTGGGCACAGTCAGCGAGACTTTTCCTTACTGGCAAAGAAAAGATGGGGTATGTCACTGGAAAGACTGTAGAACCACCATGGGATGATCCTTCTTATGAGAAGTGGGATGCTGAGAACTCTATTGTTATGTCTTGGTTATTGAATTCGATGACACAGGAAATTGGTAATGGATATCTATTGATGCGAACCGCAAAGGAGATATGGGATACGGTAGAGCAAATGTACTCCCAAAAGGGGAATCTTGCACAACTCTTTGAGTTAAGAGGCAAGATCCATGATACACATCAGGATGATAAGTCCTTGACTACTTATTTCCACACACTACATGGGCTTTGGCAAGAATTTGATCATTATCAAAATTTTCAGGCAGTATGTCCTGCAGATGCCTCGAAGTTTCATCAGCTTGTGGAGCAGGAGCGTATTATGGGGTTTTTGGCTGGTCTTAGAGATGAGTATGATTAGGTGCGTATTCAGATTCTTGGTAAGGAGCCACTTCCCTCTCTTCGGGAGGTTTTTGCCTATGTAAAGCAAGAGGAGAGTAGGCGAGGTGTTATGATGAGTACTACAGCACAAGAGAGATCTGCTATGGTTGGTACTTCTCAGAGAGAGAGAGTCATGGAGGTCAGAAGCCACGAGACTGGAATAGACCAGGTGATTCTAGATTAGATGAGAAAGATAAACTGTTCTGTGACCACTGTAATAAGCCCAGGCATACTAGGGAAACTTGCTGGCGACTCACAGGTCGGGGTCTTCTAGAGGTAGAGGAGGTCGCTCCGGGAATGCCAATAGACCTCGAGCTCATCATACCACAGCTGCTGATTCTATGGCTACAGTTACTTCCTCATCTGGTTCTCAAGCTCTACCATCTGACACATTCAGTCTTACTAGGGAAGAAGTTGAGTAGTTCCGGCGTCTTATGTTACAGATGGATACACCCACCCCCAGTGCTTCTACTTCCTTTGCTCATTCAGGTAACCTTGCTACTTCCATAGGTGCATTCTGTACTTTGTCTTCCAAACCTTGGATCATTGATTCAAGGGCTTCTGATCATATGACTAGTGCTCCTACATTGTTTACTTCTTATCAAACTTGTTCAGGTAGGGAAAAAGTTAGAGTAGCTGATGGTTCCTTATCTTCTGTGTCAGGTAAAGGTTCCGTCCCTGTTACACCTACTTTGTCACTTTCTTCTGTTCTCCATGTTCCAAAATTTTCTACCAATTTACTTTCCATTAGTCGCATAACTAAAGACCTTAATTGTTGTGTGACCTTTTTCTCTTCTCATTGTGTCTTTCAGGACCTAGTTACGAGGAAGATGATTGGCAGTGGTAGGGAGAGTGGAGGCCTTTACCTTCTGAATCATCATTCTAAAGAACTGCAACACCTATAACAAGCCCATCATTCAGAGAATCTTATTGACCCAGTAGAGAGAATTTGGCTTTGGCATAAACGTTTGGGGCATCCTTCTTTTCTGTTATTACAAAGGATGTTTCCTTCTTTATTTTCTCGGACTAATGTTTTTAAATTTCATTGTGAGACGTGTGAACTTGCTAAACACCATCAGGTGTCATTTCCTTCCAGTAATAATAAAAGTTCTGAACCTTTTGCTATTTTTCATACTGATGTTTGGGGCCCTTCTCGTATTGTTACTTTATCTGGGTATCGATGGTTTGTTTCTTTTATTGATGATTTGTCCCGTACTACTTGGGTGTACTTGTTGAAACAGAAAAGTGATGTCTTTGTTTGTTTCCAAAATTTTCATAAAATGGTGTTGACTCAATTTAATCATCCTATTAAGGTTGTTCGGTCTGACAATGGTGGTGAATATATTCATGGGGGCCTTGGTTCATATTTCCAAGAGCATGGGATAGTTCATCAAACTTCATGTACTGATACTCCTCAACAGAATGGGGTTGCTGAGCGAAAGAATCGTCACCTCCTAGAAGTGGCTAGGGCATTGATGTTCTCCACTCATGTTCCTAAGTCTTATTGGGGGGATGCCGTTCTCACTGCCACGTATCTCATCAACAGAATGCCCTCTCGGGTTCTCAACTTCCGTAAACCCATTGATGTGTTGCCTCACTCCTCACCTACCTCACCTCCTTTTTTAATTCCTCCCCGGGTTTTTGGGTGTGTCTGTTTTGTCTATATTCCGGGTAGAGATAGGGGTAAGTTAGATCCTCGTGCCCTCCGATGTGTGTTTTTGGGGTATTCTCCTACACAGAAAGGTTACAAGTGTTACCACCCTCCATCTGGGAAAAGGTTTGTCTCTATGGATGTCACCTTTCTTGAGTCTTCTGCCTATTTCTCTCCTCCCCAAACTTCAAGGGGAGAATACTAGTGAAGAGCAGTCTTGGTCTCAGTCTCAGTCTCCTTTTCCTTTAGTGCTTCCTATAACGGATACAATTGTTCCTACTTGTATCAATACGAACCAAGGGGAACCAATCAAGGAAATTCAAGTATACTCGAGGAGACAGAAGGATAAGGCTCTTCTTCTTCCTATTTGTCAACCGGCTTCTTCTGACTCAGGTAAGTTCAGTGATAGGGTTTCTAATCCTCTCCTTAATGCTTCTGATACTCTCATTAATGATATAGATGTTCCTATTGCCCTTCGTAAAGGAGTTAGATCTTGTACTCAACATCCTTTGTCTAACTTTGTTTTATATGAAAAACTCTCACCATCTTATCGTGCTTTTGCTTCTCAGTTATCCTCAGTTTCTGTTCCAAAAGATTTACAGGATGCACTTAATGACCAAAAATGGAGGGAAGCAATGAATGAAGAGATGAGAGCTCTTCAAAAGAACCATACTTGGGATTTGGTGAAGTTACCAAAGGATAAGAAGACAGTGGGGTGCAAGTGGGTGTTCACTGTGAAGCATAGGGCAGATGGTTCTGTGGATAGATATAAGGCAAGATTGGTGGCAAAGGGCTATACACAGACATATGGGATAGATTATCAAGAAACATTTGCTCCAGTTGCAAAAATGAATTCCATTCGAGTCCTATTATCCTTAGCTGCTAATTTGGGTTGGTCACTCCAACAATTGGATGTAAAGAATGCATTCTTTTATGGAGATTTGGAAGAAGAGGTGTATATGGATGTTCCCTCTGGGTTTGAGAATCCATTGACGATTGGTAAGGTATGCAAGTTAAAGAAAGCTTTATATGGGTTGAAACAGTCCCCCAGAGCATGGTTTGAAAGGTTTACTCGAGTTATGCTGAAGTGTGGATATAAGCAGAGTCGGGGTGATCACACTTTATTCATCCGTCATTCCACTTAGGGTAAGATCACAACCCTTATTGTATATGTTGATGATATTGTGATAACTGGTGATGATGTGGAGGAGATACAAAAATTAAAACATGACTTAGCCAAGGAGTTTGAAATCAAGGACCTTGGGAATTTAAAACACTTTCTAGGCGTTGAAGTTGCTAGATCTCATAAAGGTATTTTTATTTCCCAAAGGAAATATGTTCTTGATCTTCTTAAAGAGACAGGGATGCTTGGATGCAAAGCATGTGATATTCCTATAGAACAAAATCAGAGACTGGGTGAAGATATAGAGGGAGCTATGGTTGACAGGGGGAGATATCAACGATTAGTTGGTAAATTGATTTACTTGTCTCACACTCGCCCAGATATTGCATATGCTGTTAGTGTGGTGAGTCAATTCATGCATTCTCCTCGTGAGTCTCATTTGGAGGCTGTTTATCGGATCCTTCGCTACTTGAAATTTGCTCCCAGAAAAGGAATATTGTTCTCAAGACATGATCATTTGAGAATAGAGTCGTATACAGATGCAGATTAAGCAGGCTCTATCACTGATAGAAGATCCACCTCGGGTTACTGTACTTTTGTAGGTGGAAATCTTGTAACTTGGCGGAGTAAGAAACAGTGTGTAGTTGCTAGATCCAGTGCAGAAGCTGAGTTTAGATCCATGGCTCATGGGGTGTGTGAGTTACTTTGGTTAAAGATATTGCTACAGGAATTAGGTTTTGAATGCAAAGTGCCTATGCGGTTATATTGTGATAACAAGGCAGCTATCAATATTACACATAACCCAGTTCAACATGATCGAACTAAGCATATTGAAGTTGACAGGCATTTTATCAAAGAGAAGTTGAGTTCTGGAGAGATTTGCACTCCATATATGAGAACTGAAGATCAGCTTGCTGATATCTGGACCAAAGGAGTACCTAGCAAAGTGTTTCATGATGTGCTAGCCAAGTTGGGCATGAGGGATATCTTTGCACCAACTTGAGGGGGAGTGTTGAATATTGGTTATATTTTATGTGTTTTATTCATGCTTTATTACTTCTACTTAGTTGAAGGGTATTCTTGTAATTGTAGCATATAGGAAGTATAAATAATATGCTAGTAGAGAAGGAACCCTATGGTTCACTCTATTTTTCTCATTCTTCTTCTCTTCTCTTCTTCTTCTCTTCTTTTCTTATTTCTTCATTCATTTATATATAAACCAACTGTTTTTTATGGCCCCGCTCCTTCTTCTTCTAGGTTAGCGGATCCAGCTTTTCCTTCTTCCTCGACACATCTAGATGATTTGCCTATTGCTCTTCGTTGAGGTAAGCGAACTTGCACTCAACATCCTATTGCTCATTTCTTGTCTTATAATCATCTTTCCCTTCGCATGTTTTTTGTCTTCTGTTTCTATTCCTTCCTCCTATAAGCAGGCGTTATCTTCTGGCTGGAAACAAGCTATGGATGAGGAAATGAGTCCTCTTCATCATAATCAGACATGGGAACTTACTTCCCTTCCTTTCGGGAAACACATTGTCGGCTGTTGTTGGGTGTATAATGTCAAATACCTTCTTGATGGTTCTGTTGAGCGCCTTAAGGGGCGTTTGGTGGCTAAAGGATATACTCAAACTTATGGTGTTGACTATTTGGAGACCTTTTCTCCTGTTGCTCATCTTAACTCTATTCGCATCTTACTCTCAGTGGTGGTTAGTCGCTCTTGGCCTTTATACCAGCTTGACATCAAGAATGCTTTTCTTCATGGTGATCTCCATGAAGAAGTCTATATGGCTCAACCACCTGGCTATGCTGTTGTTGGTCATGAGAATCTTGTTTCTCGCTTGAAGAAGGCGTTATATGGTCTAAAACAGTCCCCTCGCGCATGGTTTGATCGTTTTAGTTCTGTTGTGTTGGCATATGGTTTTTTGCGCTCTACCTCTGACCATTCTCTATTTGTTCATCGTTCTTCTACTGGTACTATTGTTCTCATTGTCTATGTTGATGATATTATCATCTCTGGGGATGATTCTATAGGCATTGCTGATTTAAAATGCTATTTGGGTATCCACTTTCAAACTAAAGATCCAGGTTCTCTTTGTTATTTCCTTGGCATTGAAGTTGCTCATTCTTCTTAGGGCATTTCTTTGTCTCAACGGAAATATGTTCTTGATCTTCTATCTAAAACGGGTCTTTTGGGTTCTCATCCAACTGACACCCCTATGGATTCTTCTATTAAGCTCGATAGCGATCAGGGGGAAGTGTTTGGTGATGTTGGTTGCTATCGTAGATTGGTTGGGAAGTTGATCTATCTTACTATTTCTTGACCAGACATTACTTATGCAGTTGGGGTTGTTAGTTCATGCATGCTCCTCATCAACCCCATTTTGAGGCAGTTTGTCGTGTTCTTCGTTATTTGAAGGGTACTCCTGGTCAGGGTTTGTTGTACAAACCATCTCGTACCTTGTCTGTAACTGGTTTTAGTGATGCTGATTGGGTCGGTTCTTGTTTTGATCGGCGGTCTACTTCTAGTTATTGTACCTTTGTTGGGGGTAATTTAGTTACCTAGCGTAGTAAAAAGCAGACTGTTGTTGCGCGGTCTAGTGCTGAAGACGAATATCGCGCTATGGCTCATACTACTTCTAAGATGCTTTGGGTTCGCTCTTTTTTTATTAATTTTGGCCTCAACATTCCTACTCCTATGGATATGTATTGTGACAATCAAGCTACTATCTTTATTGCCAACAATCCTGTTTTCATGAGCGGACAAAGCATATTGAGGTTGACTGTCACTTCATTCGAGATTTGCTATTGCGGCGCGAGATTGCTACTCCTTATATTCGCTCCGATGATTAGCTTGGAGATATTTTTACAAAGCCTTTATCTCATGATCCTTTTCAACGCCTATCTTTCAAGTTGGGCATGTTTGATCTCTATGCTCCAGCTTGAGGGGGAGTGTTAGACTGTTAGCATTATTCTTATGTTTATTTTGCTTATGTTACAAGGGTACTTTTGTAACTTCTTAACTATTAATATAATGAGGGCTGATAGGGTTAGAGAGAACTAATTTTTGGCTCTCTAATTCCTATTCCCGTTTGGTTTTCTTCTCCTTCTCTTTCTCTTCTTTCTCTCTTCTTCCTTCTTCTTCTCCACTTAAACCCTAAATCTATAACTCAACTTTACCAATGATGCACAAGCTACTATTGCTTCTCCTTCACAGGAATTTCAACTTGTAATGTCCAAATCTCAAAAGAAAAGAATGAGAAAGAAGGCTCAAGCTCTGGTCAGAGCTGAAGGCTATCCCACGAAAGGGAAAACTTCAAAACTTAATCTATGAAAATTATCTTCTGGAATGCAAGAGAGGTGCTAATGCCTCAACTAAAAGAGATACAAAATCTGTCTGCAAAATGATTAAAACCAGATTTATTCTGCATAACTGAACCCAAGACTTTTATTTCTTCTTTTGCTCCCACCTTTTTTTTGGTCCTCTTTAGGGCACCCTTTGGTGGCTTGTGAGTTGTAACAATAGAGGTGATATGTTGCCTTCTATTTGGGTCTTTGCTCCTCTCTAAGTTTTCATTGATTTGTTCCTCTTCTCAACATCACAGTTAAAGCTACTTTTGATATGCTAATATCAAAAGTAGCTTTGTATATGCTAATATCACCTTTCAAGTTTTGTATATGCTAATATCACCTTTCAAGGCAGAATGTTGCTTTGGGGAGATTTATCTGATATCAGAGCTGGTTGGAATTGTCCCTGGCACTTGATTGGGATTTTAATGCAGTGCTGGGATTTCAGGAGAAAAAAAAGGAGGAATTTTGCCTAACCATACATCTTGTGATGATTTTATGTCCTTCTAGGATAGCTGCAATCTAATCCACCTCCCTACAAGAGGCTCTCAATACACCTGGACTAACGGAAGAGGTATCCAACAACACATAGAAATGATATTAGATCAAAGTATAGTATCTCAAGACAGGTTTGATTTCTGGCCTGCCACAAATTGCAACACTCTTCTTAGGCTCTGCTCTGACCATAATCCCAATGTGTTTTCTGCTGAAAATAATATCTGCCGGGGCCCTATTTTCCTCTTAAATTTCTCAATGTGTGGTGCTCTCATCCTTCCTTCTTAGATTTGGTAAAAAACACATGGAATGCTACACCAATTTCAGGCTGCCCAATGTTTGTGTTAGTTAAGAAGCTTTAACATTTAAAGTTGGCCTTAAAGACATGGAATGTTGAGGTCCTTGGTGATGTTAATGCCAGAGTATATGCTGCGCTTTGTTCTCGAGGCCATTCAACAGGACATCTCAGATGATGGTTTTACTAAAGCCAAATTTACCATGGAAACTAATTGATGTTGGACAACCTCAAAACACGTAAGAGCGCAAAAGAAATAGAGAAAGAAAAGAAATGAAGCTTAAAAAGAAGCTAAACCCCTAAGAGTCGGCACCTAGGGGGGTTTTGGAGTTAGCACTTATGGCATATGGAGTCCGCACCACACCTAAAAGAAACTCAAATATTTATTAATCTATGGCTGATTTTATTAAAAAGATATGGAGTCTTTATATAGACCCCAAGTACATCAACCATGGAAATTACTTGGCCCTAAATTCATGGAAATTAAAAAGGTAAAAATTCCAAAACTCCAAAAATAAAATAAGGCAATTCCTTGGCCATCAAGCTAGTAACCAATATGTTGAACCTAGGTTCGTGTCCCCATAAAGTCTCTTGGGGTGGGAAAAACTCGACCCCGTTGAGTTTGAATATGAGTGGCCTTCAAGTAATCCCACAAGTTTGAATTGCTCCATCCTTGGTTCTAAACTAGAATAGCTAGTGGCTGCAACCAAAACTGATGCAACGATATATGGTTGCTCATGACAGGGGTGATGGCTCAATTAGTGCGATGGCTCTGTGCAGTGTTCACGTGGTGCGAGAAAATGCTTTAAGAAGTCAAAGATTTGATTGCGTGAAACAGAAACGAGGCATTGAGCTTTGCTTTGCTCTAATGTAAGACAACCTCAATAACACTTTAAAAGAAAAAAAAAAAAAAAAAGTAGCAAGAGAAGCAAAAAGAAGTAAAACCCCTAGGAGTCGGCATCTGGGGGGTTTGGAGTCGACACCAAATAAGCAAGAAAACCCTAAGAGTCGTCACATAGGGGGTATGGAGTTGACACCACACCAAAAAGAAATTCAATATTTATTAATCCATGGCTGATTTTATTAAAGAGATACAGAGTCTTTATATAGACCCCAAATACATCAATCGTGGTAATTACTTGGCCCTAAATTCATGGAAATTGAAAGGGTAACAATTCCATAATTCCAAAAATAAAATAAGGCAATTCCTTGGCCATCAAGCTAATAGCCAATCTGTTTCGTGTCCCTATCAACTCTCCCAGGGTGGGAGAAACTCGACCCTGTAGAGTTTGAATGTGAGCGGCCTTGAAGTAATGCCACAAGTCTTAGTTACTGCATCTTTGGTTCCAAACTGGAATAGCTAGTAGCTATAATCAAAACTGATGCAACGATGTATGGTTGCTCATGACAAGGGTGATGGCTCGATTAGGTGCAATAGCTCTGTGCAGTGTTCACGTTGTGTGAGAGAATGCTTTGAGGAGTTAGAGAGTTGATTGCGTGAAGCGAGGGATCGAGCTTTGCTTTGATACCAAAGCTGATATAAGAAAACCTCAAAACACTCAAGAAAAAGAAAAAGAAAAAGAAAAAGAAAAAGAAGTAGAGAAAGAAAAGAAAAGAAGCAAAAAGAAGCTAAAGCCTTAGGAGTCGGCACTTAGGGGGCTTTGGAGTCGACACCAAATAAGCAAAAAAACCTTAAGAGTCAGCACTTAGGGGGTATGGAGTCGACATCATACCTAAAAGAAACTCAAATCTTTATTAATCCATGGCTGATTTTATTAAAAAGATATGGAGTCATTATATAGACCCCAAGTACATCAATCTTGGTAATTACTTGGCCCAAAATTCATGAAAATTAAAAAGGTAACAATTCCATGATTCCAAAAATAAAATAAGGCAATTCCTTGGCCATCAAGCTAATAACCAATATGTTGAACCTAGGTTCGTGTCCCCATAAACTCTCCCAAGGTGGGAAAAACTCGACCCTGTCGAGTTTGATTATGAGCGACCTTGAAGTAATCCCACTAGTTTGAATTGCTCCATCCTTGGTGCTAAACTAGAATAGGTAGTGGCTGCAACCAAAACTGATGCAACGATATATGGTTGCTCGTGACCGGGGTGATGGCTCGATTAGGTGCGATGGCTATGTGTAGTGTTCACGTGGTGCGAAAGAATGCTTTAAGAATTCAAAATTTTGATTGCGTGAAACAGAAATGAAGGATCGAGCTTTGCTTTGCTCTAATGTAAGAAAACCTCAAAACACTTAAGATAGAAAAAAAAGTAGAGAAAGAAAAGAAGCAAGAAAGGGAACCAAAGAAGCTAAACTCTTAGGAGTCAGCACCTAGGGGGGTTTGGAGTTGGCACCAAACAAGCATGAAAACCTTAAGAGTCAGCACTTAGGGGTTATGGAGTCGGCATTCCACCTAAAAGAAACTCAAATCTTTATTAATCAATGGCTGATTTTATTAAAGTGATATGGAGTCTTTATATAGACCCTGAGCACATCAATCATGGTAATTAATTGGCCCTAAATTCATGAAATTAAAAAGGTAATAATTCCATAATTCCAAAAATAAAATAAGGCAATTCCTTGGTCATTGAGCTAATATCTAATCTGCTGAACCTAGGTTCATGTCCCCATCAACTTCCCCGGGTGAGAGAAACTTGACCCCATCGAGTTTAAATCTGAGCGACCTTGAAGTAATCCCACAAGTCTAAATTGCTCCATCCTTGGTTCCAAACTGGAATAGCTAGTGGTTGTAACCAAAACTAATGCAACGATGTATGCTTGCTCGTGACAAGGGTGATGGCTCGATTAGGTGCGAAGACTCTGTGTAGTGTTCACATGGTGCGAGAGAATGCTTTGAGAAGTCAGAGAGTTGATTGCGTGAAGTGAAGGATCGAACTTTGCTCTAATACCAAAACTGATGTAGGACAACCTCAAAACACTTAAGAAAGAGAAAAAGAAATATAGGAAAAGGAAAAAAAAAAAAAAAAAAAAAAACCAGAAGCAAAAAGAAACTGAAGCCTTAGGAGTTGGCACCTAGGGGGGATTTGGAGTCGGCACCAAACAAGCAAGAAAATCCTAAAAGTCGACAATGAGAGGCTATGAAGTTGGCACCACACCTAAAAGAAACTCAAATCTTTATTAATCCATAGCTGATTTTATTACAGAGATATGGAGTGTTTATATAGATCTCAAGTACATCAATCATGGTAATTACTTGGCCCTAAATTCATGGAAATTAAAATGATAACAATTCCATTATTCCAAAAATAAAATAAGGCAATTCCTTGGCCATCAGGTTAATAGCCAATCCATTAAACCTAGGTTCATGTCCCCATTATGTTGGTGCGAATACTAGGCCTAGACCTCCAATTACACGTGTATGAGTCGACACCCAGGGCTTGCTTGGAGTCGGCACCAAATGTGTAAGTATCAAACTTTAATTATCAATAGCATAAATCAAAACCCTAAAAGCTAAGAGTCTTATATAGACTCCAGTACATTAAATAAGGAAATATAAATAATAATCCCAAAATAAAAACCAAATAGAATAAAATAACATAAAAAGGAAATAAACTCTACTGCTCCTCCAATGCTCCATCGTGTCTAGCCATAGGATCACTGGGTATGTCGTCCGGCAGCGTTGGCAGTGCTCATATACGTGTAATTGGAGGTCTATGTTTACCGTCCGCACCATTCCCCCAAGGAGGGAAAAAATTTGACTCCGTCAAGTGTGGCTCTAGTTAACTCGAATAGTACTCCCATAAGTTTAAATCAAGCCGTTGGAGATCATCACGAGTGATCCACGAGCAATCTAACTCAAGAAACGTTGAAGTCCTCTATCCCTAGTAGAAACAATTTTCTCATTTAAAATAGCATTAATAAAATCTTTTTGTGCTTGTGGAAAATTAAGGGGTGGGGGAGAAGGAACAATATCAGCAATTTGGGGTTGAAGAAGGTAAACAAAAGACTCATCAGGTATAGCCATGGTACCCTTGTAAACAACGAGGTCTTCTACATTAAAAGTAGAGCTAATCTCATAGTCAGATTGTCTATAACATAAGCATTCGGTCCAACCCATGATAACACCTTGAAAGGCCCAGCACTACAAGCTTGCAACTTTCGAGCAACTCTAAAAGGAAACCGCTCAGGCCGAACTCGAATCATAACACAGTCTCCAATATTAAATTCTATATGGCGCCTACGTGAGTTAGCTTGTGTTTGATATTTTTCATTGCTTGCTTAAATGCGTTTGCTAATCTCATGGTGTAAATCATGAACATAACAAGCAAATGCCTAAGTTGACTCAGATATCCTAACATAAGGAGATGTAGGGAGGAGATCTAAAGGCCTCCTAGGTTTGTAGTCATGCATAACCTCAAACAGACTCATGCCTATAGACCTACTTACTGAGCTCTTGTATGCAAACTAGGCTGGGGGCAGGATGGAATCCCAATTCCTATAGTTGTCACCTAACAAACTCCTTAACAAGTTGTCTAGACTTCTATTGACAACTTCATTTTGACTATCAGTTTAAGGATGATAGGTGGTGGAAAATTTTAGTTTTGTGCCTAGAAAGTGCTAAAGTGTTTTCCAAAAGTAACTCATGAATTTGACATCCCTATCAAACACAATGGTTTTGGGAAGACTATATAGCTTGACAATCTCATTGAAAAATAACTTTGCAACATGGGAAGCATAACAAGTTTTGGAATAGGGAATGAAGTGAGCCATTTTAGAGAAACGGTCCATGACCACAAGAATAGAATCATGTTTCCTAAAGGTACGTGGAAGACCTAGGACAAAGTCGATACTCACATCTTGCCATGGGCACTGACTCACAATTTTGCCAGCATATGCTAATAGAAAGTGCGCAGTTTTGTCTTGCCCAAAATGTCCCAATAGGCCACCTACATGTATTTCCCACACTAAAAGGTCTCTCTTATTGACAACCATGCAATGCATGTATGCCCGTATTCTGTTTCCAATGGAGTCTTTATATAAACCCCAAGTACATCAATCGTGGTAATTACTTGGTCCTAAATTCACAGAAATTAAAAAGATAACAATTTCATAATTCCAAAAATAAAATAAAGCAATTTCTTGGCCATAAAGCTAATAGCCAATCTAAATCAATCTGTTGAACCTAACTTCGTGTCCCTATCAACTCTCCCGGAGTGGGAGAAACTCAACCCCGTCAAGTTTGAATCTGAGCGGCGTTGATGTAATCCCACAAATCTTAATTGCTCCATCCTTGGTTCCAAACTAGAATAGCTAGTGGATGTAACCAAAACTAATGCAACGATGTATGGTTGCTCGTGACAGGGGTGATGGCTCAATTAGGTGAGATGGCTCTGTGCAATGTTCACGTGGTGCAAGAGAATGCTTTGAGAAATTAGAGATTTGATTGCTTGAAGCAAAGGATCGAGGGTTGCTCTAATACCAAAGCTGATGTAGGACATGCACTCCAAATCATAACTCACAATAATAAAGCCAAAGAAATAAACAAAAGAGAAGAAAGAGAAGAAGAAGAAGAAGTTGTTACCCTAGGAGTCCACAACTAGGGCTTGATTGGAGTCAACACCAAACTTGTAAGTATCAAACTTTAATTATCAATAACACAAATCAAAACCCTAAAAGTTAAGAGTCTTATATAGACTCCAGTACATCAAATAAGGAAATAGAAATAATAATCCCTAAATAAAATCTAAATAAAAAAAAATAACATAAAAGGGAAATAAACTCTGCTGCTCCTCTAATGCTTCATCATGTCTAGCCATAAGGTCACTGGGTATGCCATCCAGCAGCGTCGGCGATGCTCATACACGTGTAATTGGAGGTCTAGGCCTGGTGTCTGCACCACTAATGCTACGTTAGAAGCTATTCAAGTGATGAGGATCCATGAAGAATTCTGGAAAGACAAATCTAAGATTTCTTGGCTTGCAGCTTGGTGATAGGAACACTCTGTTTTTTCATAGGTTAATTAAAGTCCATGGAACTAGAAATTATGTTTCATAAGTCATTTTTTTCCATAAGTCAGTTAGGATCCACAGTTTCTCTATGATGCTTGAAGCTCATCCTTTTCTTTTAAAAAATAAAAAATGGAGATAGAAATTAATTTTCTTTTCTTTATGATGGAGACATATGGTTGGAATCCTTTTTGGACATTCAATCTCATGTCATCGACTATTACTAAAAGCTTTTTTCTTCTGTTGAGCACACAGTTGACATTGAATAGGTAAACTAACTTCTATTGTTACTTCTGAAGACAACAATTCCTTTATTGCTATGCCCTCTACTCTTGATGTTAAGCAGGTTGTTTTTTCCATGAATCCTCATGGTGCTCCTAGCCATGATGGTGTAGACACTCCAATTTGTCCCTACATAGCGTGGTTGTTTCCCGATGATGAGGTCCACATTGAGCGTTGCTTATTTCGGTCATCGTTCAACAAGGAAAGTGAGCACGGCGAGTATAAGCACCACGTCCTAAACCACATGGCTCAAGAGTACGCCACTAGCTAGGGCTAGCGCGGAGAGGAGTCACCAGCCAATTTGACTTAGGAACTAACTTGAACCCTAACAGGGTCTAACTCGTTATAACCAAAGAATCTTGGTTCGGAGATAGGGTACATCATTGGGAAGGTGTAAGGCACCCAATAATGCCCGGTCGAAACCGGCCCCCACACATAATTATTGGCTTTAATTAATTAAGTATTCAATTAAATTCCACCCTAAATCATGCAAGCAAATTATGACACACACAATGATCAAAATAATGATTAAATAAAGAAAAAGAATGAAAAATATCAGAAAGAAGAGATCAGAATATACAAAAGACTAACCAGATACTAATCAACTAGGAACAAAACTAAATAAAATAACAAACAAACAATCTGTCTGCCGGAAAGAAGGTGTGTACGCACCTAATAGGCATTTCACATAGAATTGCAGAACTCCACTATTGAACTATATCATGCATTTTTAATAAATAAAATATACAAATATAAAACTAAACCTAAATCATACTAATCATGCTTTATACAAAAATAAAATAAAATAAATGTAAACATAAAAATAATAAAAGAAGAACTAGAATAAAAAGCTAAATAAAGCCAAATTTACCGACTTTATACATGTTCGTGGCCCCTCAGGTCTTTGGATTAAATCAAACCAACACAAATCCTCCTCTTCATCAAAGTGTTATCACAACAAAGAGATCAAAACTCACTCAAATTTGAAAGGAAATAGAAAACGAAAGAGAATAAGAGAAGAAAAGTGATTTTCGTCACTTTGCAACCGCAGAAACTTCGATCTAGTTTTTGGGTATGAAAACGTTGGAATTGGACGAAACTTGTGAAATACAAAGTTGTAGAAAATTGAATTATCTTTTTGAGAAGACCAATTTCATCCAATTCCGAGTTCAGAGTCAAAAGTTATGATTAAAATACGCTCGCTGGTTTTCAGAAAAACTGCTACTGAATTATGACAAATTTCACTCTCTAAAAACCCAATTCTTCCTCCAAGGCATTAATGAATATATATATATATTTGAAAATTAAGGTTTTTCCTTTTCTTTCTAGACAAGGTTTACTTGGAGAATAATCAAAAGATGTTACCAATAATTAAAAAGCCTTCTAATCTAAATAGGAAAGGGAAATTGCCTTTTCTAAAAAATTAGGAGAGTGACTACTAACACACATACGCATGTATCGCATGTGCGTATACACACCTATCGTACACATGCTAGTGGCACAAAAAAACAACTAATTTAATGAAATAATTTTCCTTTCATTTTAACAAAAAATCCCATGTTGTGATTCGCACTAATCCTTCAAGGATAATCCATAAATAACCACACTAAACTCATCATCGAGGCTCCGGGACTTAAGATGGCAACCGGTACAAAATGGGGTGTCTACAGCGATGTTTATGTTGCCAAAATGACTAGATTCATCCCATTATACATGCGCACATCATATATATGCGTACGCACAAAAACAATGATCTCCTTTTTATTCATTTCTTGCCCGTAAATTTAGTTCTTGATCCATCCTTGGTGGCTAAGGCCAAGGGAGTCGGTGAGAAAGAGTTTCCTTATAAGGTTTTACCTAAATTTCACTATAAAAGACCTACACCTAGGGTTTGGGGGAAATCTTGGAAGTGGGAGGCTAAAAACCTATGGATGGGTGAGGTTCTTGCTATTGCGATGCTAACGTATGTCAGCTACAACTACTACTAACAATACTGACTAGGACTGTAAGTGTTGAGGTGTACTTGTCAAGAGGTGAATGTAAAACAATAGTAATATAGTCCCATGGAGAATGAGTGAGGCAACTATGGAGAATGTCAATAGTAATTAGATTCGAGAGAGAGAGTGAGGCAACTATGGAGAATGTCTATAAGGAGTGACAACAAGAAGTACTTAGTTCTGAGCCATATTTTAGGCTTGTGACTTAGTATGTGTAATGTAGTTTGATAGTTGATTCTTGGAAACAAAGTAGCATAGTAAGGTTTTGTAAGTAGTATGACTTAGAGTAATTTTCAATGATCAAATAGTTTTTCCATCCTTTAAATTGTAGAGAATGAAGGCTATTTATAGTAGAAGGCTAATAGCAAGGATTCATGTGGTTGTGACATGTGTCTCACATGTGGTTTGCATTGATTGGACCAAAATCTAGTCTAATGCATGTAGGCCAAGTGTTTGGGCAAGAGATTAACACTTGTATTGAAATGGACACATGTCATCATAAAGCTAGAGATTTGTGAGCTTAGCAAGGAAGGATTGACATGTTCCAAATAGGTGTGAAATATTATTGGTTGGTTTAAAGGCTCAATAGGAGTTAACACCTTCCAATTTGGTGAATGAATAGGGTTTTGAAATGTGTCCTGATTCTAAACATGTGTAGCCAAGTTACTTGCTCCTTAGTTCCCTATAGAAAACCAAGGCAGAAGGCAATGTTTATGATTGCCCTGGTTAGCCCTCACTCTAACCATCGAGCCAAGTCATTCCACCAGTGTAGTTAAGATAACATAGTGCGACGTTTTAACTTATCAACATTAGGTCCTAAGATACTATAAAGACTTCCCTAATCCTGTCTTAGCCTCAGGTAGGCGTCAAGCGTTAGGAAGTACATCAATTATGGACAAGGAGCACACACTAACCATGGAGGGGGAAACTTCCCTTAGATAGGGGCTTCCTTGGCGCATACTGAGTATCTTGCCATGTATATTGATGAAAGAGGCATATCTGGGATTTATATGCATCTCAAGTGACCTTACTCTTAATGGGAGCTATCTGAACAATTGGTTATATATAAGGCCAGCGTAACGCTTTAATCATCAAAGAATGTCAAATGAGAACAATGCTCCATTATTGAAGTAAAGTTGTTTTATCGTCTTAGAAATGTTTCTTAAAGAAGTCATCTAGAGCTTAGGAATATCTACTTAAGGTGTCTCTTCCTTAAGGCATCTTATCCTTAAGCACACAGGTTCTAGGCTCTAGACTTAATTTCTTTTTAAGTAGTTTATTGGAAGATCAACAGTTTATTCAAAGTGTAGCAGTTTATTATTTGGATAAATAAAACACATAGCTGCCTAAGGTGTCATAAGCATGAGGTGGAACTTCAAGTATGAGGCTTCAAGCACGAGATGGCACTTCAAGTATAAGGCTTCAAGCACGAGGTGGCACTTCAAGTACGTAGTTGTATGAGTGGCCACGTGGCGAGGTGCTTGGCATACTTGTCACTAAATTCAACCATGCAAGGATAAAAATATTCTATACATTTTACGGAATTTCATGACGTGCTTAATGTGCTCCAAAAGATATACAGTTGAACACATGGAAAAGTGCTAACATGGTTGTAATGTATCAATATTTAGCCCCCTGTGCGCATAAATTCTTGTAGAATTTAATGCAAACATCAGATCCTTTGCTTTCTTCTAAGTAATAATTCCAGCCATGTGGATAAAAAACACACTTTCAAAATATGGATAATCATGGTAATAGCACTTCCTTCAAGCTTTTGTAGAGCCCAAGTATTCAATTGCTTATGAGCATCTTGTTAATATCGTCTTGTCACTCCAAGAGTGTCTTGTCTCTTTGGAATGTCCTGTCGTCTTAGAACCATTTTGTTATCCAGGAGCGTATTGTTACCTTAGGCATCTTGTCACTCGGATCATCCCATTGTCTTAGGATCATACCTCTGTAGAGTCTTGTTCTGAAGCCTTGATGTATTGGGACAAGTGTATAACACCACCTCTAATTCCTTTATCATAGCATGGAGGGGGAGGAGTTCACCCCTACATTGGAGTATGTTGCTATTCTCTATTGCTTACAAAATTTGGCACCAGTGACATAGAGCTTACTAAGTATGAAGCAGTCAAGCATACATTCTCATTCTTACAAGATAGCATCACCGAGTCTGGGAAGCATTGGTTGCAATATTTTATAAGTGAAGGAGATAGTAAGAGTGATTATATCATCGCTGGCCCTTGGGTATATAGCCCCCATTTCCTTAAAGCTTTCCTGTTGGTTTGGTTTTTGCTTCCTCGTAATCTCTTTCAGGTGTCCATGCTATGGACTTAACCACAAAGTCTTCCATATGTCTATAAAATGACCAACAAAGCTCCCTTTGCTCTTAACTCTACTTATATAGGTAGGTACATTGTATCATCACTTGGATATGATTGAACTTGCTATGCAAAGATCCATGAGGCCATATGTAGCTTCCAGTTGACAGATACATCCTTTTTATGCAACTATTCTTATGGGAAGGAACCAAATAACCGAGGTTTTATACTTAGCCTTAATGTTCGAACAAGGGAAAGCCAGCTTGAAGGCTAGGGAGACGTCTAAGCCATTTAGGGGACTTAATGGTGTGCCCGCTCCTTTTATGCTAATATACTGAATATCATGAGGCCGAGTGCAAGAACAGGGAAGCGCACTTGACAATTCATTGTAGGGACCAATACATTGATTCCATATTTCTCGTTGGGAGGTAGCCTCACTGAGGTATAGTTCTGCAAGAAGATTCAAGAAGGCGAGCAAAAGTAGGAATGCCAAGATTTTCTAAGTGTACACGATACTTCTCCATCATTCTTGAAATGCACATGTTAACTAATGCAACCTCAATAATAGGCTCCAAGCATTTAAAGGATCTGTCTCTGAAACCTTTCACATATACAGTCAAGTCTTCATTGGAGCGTTGGCTTTCCCTTCCAAGTTCTATAAGAGTCACTCTCTCTGTTGTGCTATAAAACTTTTCATAGAAAAGAGAGGCCATTGCATCCAAATATTTGACAGATCCTGAAACAAGATTAGTGTACCAAGTATATGCATGCTTTGTGAGAGATTTAGAGAATTCCCTACGACAAAGTTCCCTTTTTGGACTGTATATAACAAGAGCATCAATAAAACGAACAATATGCTCACGAGGATTTCCAGCTTTCCCATTGTATTTAGGGAAGGTAGGACTAACATAGTCTTCTGGATAGGGCTTGCTGGCAAGATTCAGAGGATATGGAGGACACAACTTAAAATTAGGAATAGTCATCAAAGCTTTGTTGCGTATGATAAGAACTTCAAGATCTGCCACAGTCAAGATCTGCCAGCTTCAAGATCTGCAAGCTTCAAGATCTGCCACAGTGACATACATTTGAGACTGTTGTGCCATTGTCTTAAGAAAACACCATTTGATAAAGTTGATGCAGCAGGTGCTGGAATAGCAGTATTAGCAACTCCAACCCCGGCATTTTCTTGTAACATCACCTTTGGATGTGAAGCTTGGAGGGTAGTTAGAGAAGCCAGCATTTGTTGTGTCTTTTCCATGGATGTCGTAAGAAACAATAAAACTTTCCATCACTGATGTAGCATTGGTTGGTGATGATGCAGATTCAGTTTGAGATTGATTTCCACTAGAAGCCTGCTTAGCTACAAAAGGACGACTACTACGAGTATGACGTGTGTTCACCATTCTGGCAATCAACTTCCCAGCAAAGTCGCTAAAATATGGATGGGTAGGGTTCTTGCTATTGCAATGCTGACGTATGTTAGCTACTACTGACAATATTGACTAGGATTATCACTGCTGAGGTGTACTTGTCAAGAGGTAAATCTAGAACAATAGTAATATATTCCTTCTGAAATACCAAGTCTTATAATTCTTAGAATGAAAATAAAGAGTTACTTTTGAAAGAAAGATTGAGGCAACTGCGGAGAATGTCTATAAGGAGTGATAGTAGCAAGTACTTAAGTTCTGAACCATATTTCAGGTTTCTGACTTAGTATATGTAATGTAGTTTGATAGTTGATTCTTGGAAACAAAGTAGTATACTAAAGTTTTGTAAGTAGTATGACTTAGAATTATTTTCAATGATCAAACAGTTTTACATTCTCTAAATTGTAGAGAATGAAGGTTATTTATAGTAGAAGGCTAATAGAAAGGATTGATGTGGTTGCAACATGTGTCTTACATGTGTTTTGCATTGATTGGACCAAAATCTAGTCCAATGCATGTAAGCCAAGTGTTTGGTCAAGAGATTAACACTTGTACAGAAATGGACACATGTCATCATAAAGCTAGAGATTTGTGGGCATAGCAAGGAAGGATTGACATACGTTCCAAATAAGTGTGAAATATTATTAGTTGGTTTAAAGATCCAATAGGAGTTTAACACCTTCCAATTTGGTGAATAAATTGGATTTTGACACGTGTCCTGATTCTGGACATGTGTAGCCATGTTACTTGCTCCCTGTTTCCCTAAAAAAGAACAAAGTAGAAGGTAATGTTTATGACTACCCCAGTTAGCCCTCGCTCTAACCACCAAGCCAAAATCTCTCAAGTCATTCCACTGATACAGTTAAGGTAACATAGTGCGACGTCTTGACTGCCCAAACCAACATCAAGTCCTAAGATACTATAAGGACTTCCCTAGTCTTGTCACAGACTCGAGCAGGCATCAAGCGTCAGGATATACACCAATTATGGACAAGGAACACACACAAGCCTTGTAGGGAGAAACTTCCCTCAAACAGGGGCTTCCTTGACACATACGAAGTATCTTGCCATGTATATTGATTAAATAGGCATTCCTGGGCTTATATGCATCTTAGGCAACCTTAATCTTAATGGGCGAGATTTCAACCATTGATTATAAATAAGGCCATCGTAATACTTTAATCATCAAAGAATGTCGAATGGGAACAATGTTCCATTAATGAAGTTAATTTGTTGTATCGTCTTATAAATATCTCTTTAAGACGTTATCTAGTCCTTAGGAATATCTCCTTCAGCGTCTCTTCCTTAAGGTGTCTCGTCATTAAGCACATGTTCTAAGCTCTGGACTTAGTTTCTTTTTTAACAGTTTATTTGAAGATCAGCTGTTTATTCAAAGTGTAGCAGTTTATTATTTGCATGACACATAGGCACATAACTGCTTGAGGTGTTGTAAGCATGAGGTGGCACTTCAAGTATGGGGCTTCAAGCATGAGGTGGCACTTCAAGTACGTAGTTTGTGTATGAGTGGTGTCACTAAATTTCATCCACACAAGGATAAAAACTGATAGGGATCAATGGAATCAGCCTATAAAAGTGTATAAGAGGCGTGGGAAGGAAGGTTTTAAGGCCCAAGCCTTGATTTGGCACATGTTGGATGATGTGGGCCCCACTTGGAGCCTTGCATAATTGGGTTTTGTCAAGTTTGTGCATGTATGGGCTTCACTTTTTGGGCTTTCTATTTGGATCAGTTAGTCGGGTCTTTTTTGGTGTAGTCCAAGTCCATTTGGTCCAATTCCTCTAGCTTCTCTTTGAAGCTTACTTGGTCTCCAAGTTGGCTTGTTTTGGAGGCTAAGTTAACTTGTTTTAGAAGTTTCTTTTGCTTTTAGTCCTTTATAAAGGCATGTAATAGCAGATTTTTAAATCAATGAATTATATTTACTACAATTGCTCTTGGTTGTGAGTTTTCTCTCAATCCTTAAGGAGGTGCGATGCCTTCTCACTAGGAGTGATTCCTAGGACCCTACTAGTGTGAGGCTAGTAGTTATCTTTCCTTTTCCTCCTTTCTCTATAATTTCCAGCAAGTATTTTAACCCAACACACCCTTCTCCAACCATCAATCCTTCATCGTAACACCCAAGCCTTCAAAGACCACAACAAAGCCTTGAACTCACTGCTGTCCAGAAATTCCAGCAGCTTATTCCTGAAATTCCAGCAGTATACAACCTACAATCCTTACCCAAATCCCACCCCAAACCATCTACAAAACCTACAACCCATCAACCTTTGATTTCTCCCCTATTCGTCCTGCATCAAAAACATTCTAAGCATTCTGCGAAATTTTGTGACATGTTTAATGTGTTGCAAAAGATATAGAGCTGGCCACATGGCAAAGTGCTGACAAAATTGTGATGTATCAACAAAACCATATAGGAGAGCGTGCTCACTTTGTTTGGAGAAGGAGGACTAGCGAGGCTTGCTGCAGTAGACCTAAGGGAAGGCCAAAATACCAATAGGTTCTATCTACACTAGCATCATTCAATCGTCCATTAATATTCATTTTCAAATGACAAAGTGATATAACGTCATTTTTACATGTTAAAGTAGAATGGTATCATTATCCATGCGTAAAGTGATTTGTTTATGAATGCTCTTAGCATAGATGAGAATGAGATTTACAAATATGCTCTTTGTATTACAGTTTCTTGTTATTGGATTAGTGATTTTGGGGCATATAATATGGTTAGATATATCTTTGTATTTGGAAGAAAACCTGATCTGTGAGTTGATTAAGTGAATATTGGTTACTGTTTTGTCGTAAGTTGTACTGCTGTGTGCATTGTTAGGCCTTGTTTACTACCGTTTGACAGAATACTTCTGTTGTGGTTGCTGTCCTAAAATCCACAGCTTCTTTATTTGTTAAAAACTGTCATTAGCTCTAGTGTTCACATTACCTTTCAACCCCTTTATAGCCACTAAACGGCCTTTCCAACTAGGTAGAGATATAGTCTCCAACTGAGGAGAAATCTAAACCGTCTAACCCTGGTCTTGTACCACATATTCTCTAAAGCTACCTTCAAAGTCAACTAAACCTCTTCAATTGTCGCTACCCTCTTCCAAGTTCCAACAATGCACCAATTTACTTTACTATGTTAAAAAAATTGGATCTTCTATGAGAGTTTTCCAAGCAATGAAATTTTTTTTAGTTATTATCCCCCTTTTTCAGCTAAAGGGCCCTGGACTTTTGTTCCCAAAATATCTCCCCCATTTCCACTAATCTTCTAAATTCAACATTTAAAAAGCAATAAAGTATTCTTTCTCTTTCTCCAACACTCAATCCCTCTCCCCCTTCTTTAAAGTCCAGAGACTTAATTTACTCTAAAATATTAGCCTTCTTCGCATCTGCTCTCCCAAAAATATCCTTACTCCATATTTTCAACTTTTTATTCAAAGCTTTAAACTTCCTGTGAAAATGAACCCAGGGGTGTTGATGCACGACAACCTTGGAAACTCTAGGATAAGGGCTGTCTTGCAAAGGAAGGTGGTGAGTTTTGTGTAAAATTAGGTGGGAAGGGATTTGAATAGAGAAGTGACAGGTTTAAGAGTATTAGTGAAAGAGAAAGAGGAAATTCTCGAAGAACAATATATTAGAGAGAGAAGAAGAAGAGAGAGAAGATAGAAATAGAGAGAGGATGATTGCGCTCCATGCATAATCTGATCCAGCATCCAAATTATAAAACTGACTGGAGTATTCCTCCCTAAAATTATTCTGTGGTCGTCAATTTAGTAAACTGAAGATGAATGCGCTGCTTATAGTTAAAGGGCATGAAATGTTGGGTCATGGCTAGCTTCATCTCATCCCAAGTTCAACCAATTTTTAGGACATTAAAATTAAACCATATTACCCAAATATTAATCCCTCTTACCAATGATAATATATCAACGCAACAAATAAATCAGCGGAAACATAAACAACATTCACCACATGAACACAAGAGATTTACGTGGAAAACCCAAATGGGTAAAAAACCACGGACACAAAAAAAAAAAAAAAAAAAAAAAAAAAAAAAAAACACATCCACTATGTGAAAGATACTTACAAGAGTCAATGGACGGACTCACTTACAGACTTAGGACTTTTACCAGGTCAATTGAAGTAGTCGGTCGATTTCCTCAAGTAAACCCAAGGACTTAAATATTGATATCAATGGATATATCGAGGGTCCAAAAACACGGATGTATTGGATATATCGAAAATATCAATATCAATTTAGATATATGGTGGATATAATTAGTTAAACATGGATATTTATATTGAAACTTTGGGAAACAATGATTTAGACTCTAATACACAATTTAAAATCAAAAGATAGCGATTTTAAAGGTGTAAAATACAAGTATGTGTTGTGTGGGGTATAAAAAGTATGATGCGCTAAGAAAATAAATAATCAAAATTTATGAAAATTCAACATCTAAATGTCACATGAAATTAAAATCTGTAAATATATATCATTTACACAATAATAAATCAATACAATTACATTAGTACCTCATAAAGCTTAGAAAAGCTGCCAAACCAGCCTTGAGTGATACGAATAAATTCAAATGTGTATAAATTAATGTCAATTCTAACAAATTAATAATACTATAGAGTAATTTATAGGTAATAACTGTAAAGGTGGTAAAGGTGTAAAGGAGCTTGGTAAAGGAGGAAAGGGGGCTGAATTCATGTGAAGCTTGGAGAAGCTGCCAAACCAGCCTTGAAAACTACCACTAGAGGACATTTGTTGTAGGAAAAAAAGGGGGACAGGAGTCACAGCACTCAAATTTTAGTCAATTAGTCACATGAGTCGATATTCCTTAATATGGTCCATATTCCTCGATATATCGTTGAAATATCAACGATAAATGGTGGAAAAACATCGAAATTCTCAATTTATCTCGATAATGTTGATATATTGATGATACATCGATATATCCAACGATAAATTGTCAGAATAATACCGAGATACGATATCGTTTCGCTGCTTGTCGATACGAGAATATATTGACGATATATCGCCGATATTGACGATATTTAAGACCATGAGTAAACCACGCTATATGCCCTAGGTGTGGCTCGTAAATCCCATATAGCTTCTGAAAATCATCTTCCGAACAAATCATTCACAAGCGATGTAGATGGAGCACCAAATCTCAACAATAATATCATTCACAAGCGATGTAGATGGAGCACCAAATCTCAACAATAACCTTTGTGAGGAAGGTATGTGGGTGAAGCTACAAGAACCAGCCAACAAGCATCTTGAAGATAAGATTGTAAGCTTGAAGGGTTCTTGGAATAGAAATGCTTAAGGTCAACAATGTAGTCTCTCAAGAACAAAGCTCTTCTCTTTCTCTCTCTAAGCTCTCTCTTTCTTTCTTATGAAGGCTAGGAGGCTCTTAAGGCTCAAGAGGCAAAAGGGCAAAATGTTCCTTTTGTACCTAGGATTAGATGATGGGAAAAAGGCGACAAAAATGTGCTGTCACGCATTAGCAAAGTGACTTTTCTGCTTAGTTGCATTCGAAAAAAGACCTCTAACGTTTGAATGGAGAGCATACAGCAAGTTTATAAAACTCACTATCTATTTTAACGTTTGAACATGAAGGGATTATCGTTCGAATGCAAGGTAACCTAAGGGAAACTCTCAGCCTACTTCTCTAACCATGCTACTGCTCCTAAAGGAATGATTGCTACCAATCCTTAACCCCACAAAACAATCTTCTTTGAATCACATATTTTCAAAATAGAAAGGACCCCTCGAAAAGTGCAAACCACCACAATCAAGAAGAAGCGGAGAATGATGGGAATAAAGGTCTTGACAAGAGTGATTGAATAGCTCTAGAATAATGTTCCTCCCAAGTAGCAAATAAAAGGAAGCAATCCAACTTTGACAGCACCAGATCGTCTTGATTATTTGTGAAATTCCTATTTTACCAAGCTTGTAATACCTAGATGGGGGGTTGAATAGGTATTTTAATTTATTTTACCCAATTTTTATTCAATCACTTCAAACCCTAAAAGCTATCAATCAATCACACATAAATCAAACCATAAAGTAGTAAAAATATCACAAGAGAATTTTTACGTGGAAAACCCTAGATGGGAAAAACCACGGCACCTCATCTAGTTGAAGCTAATCCACTATGAAATCAACGAGTACAAGACACACTTACAGACCACACAAGGACTCATGTAGTTGTCTTTACTCCCACGATCACACACAATCGATCTCCATCATTACGGCTTTGGTCGCAACCAACCTCTTTCACAGCTAGGTCTTCAATCACAAACTCGCAAGCTCGATCACCATCACAATGGTCTCACAAACACTCAAGGTTGTGAATGGTGTGTGGTTTGATAATCTCTAGAGCATATGAGTGAAAAACCTAAGTTAAAGTGCTCTAGAGAGGTTTTAAGAAGATGAACAATGAATAACCTTAATAGGGAGAGGCTTGCTTAACCCTCTCAATGAAAAGAAACCCTATTTATAAAGACTAAGAAATCCCAAGTAACTGGGACACGTTTTAGGGTCAAATAGGAAGGTTTTAAATAGTTTAAAAACTGATTTTTACGAACCCCGATCGATCGGTCATCAATCCCAATCGATCGGGAAAAACAATAGCAAAATAGCATTTCCAAGAGGCCTCCGATCAATCGGACCTCAACCCCAATCGATCAGGGGTGTGCCATAAATGACAGTTTTGAAAATATTTAATGAAAATATCTCCAATCGATTGGCCATCAACCCCAATCAATTGGGAGTGTCACCAAAACCTCAAAAACCACTCTTCCTTTGATGAAAACATTAAAAACAATTTTCAATGAATTAAACACCTATGAAATGGGCAATTACGGTCACTTACCTTCCTAGAGAATGAGTGTGAGCCGCATAGCTTTGAGCACTTGTTCTTTAACGCATCTTTGAAGCTTCACACATCTTCAATCAACCCAAGACTCAACCATACTTTGGCACGGAATATGACAACATTAAAAACATGGACTTTACAATTTGACCAAGTAAAGGGACCCTCTCTCAATGGAATGTCCACAAAGTTGTTAAGATTAATGAAATCTGAAAGGCCCTTACACAAGAAAGTCCTTTTGCAATTCTTCATCTCATGAGAAAAGTGGACAACTTTGAAATCTCCTCCCACACACCAAGGAGCTCCCCACCTCCCTTAGCTCCTCCCACATCAATAATCTAGTACCTTCATCATTAGGCCCATAAACCCCTCAAAAAATCCAATGAAAACTATCATCTAAAGCGATGCATCATGTGAGAAGATTGTATGATCTTGCTTTTGGGGAAACAACAGTTCACAAAAGTTTTTACTCTTATTTATTCATTTAATTTTAAAGCAAATGTTGGTTCCTCGTTAATTTCTTAAAATTCCATGACATAGTTAAACTTTGCTATACCCATTACCTGGATCAATATTCCCACAGTACCTGATACAGGCATAGTAAAAGACAAGAATGCTATATAAGTTTCCACTTCTTCAAAAATGTAGTAAGAACCATAACATGTCATGACTTAAACAGAGAATAAAATTGGAAATCACATAATAATTAATCATAAAGGTAGACTCAGATCAGCTCGAGCAATTTAAATGGATCGAACCACATAGATATACTGATTAAAGATAGATATTGCGGTTCTAATCCAACAATTATTACATCACATGTGGAGAACAAATACTCATGTCAAACGTGCAGGCTGAAGAGCGTTTTGCTGAAGGAAAAGACCCAATATACTCAGAAATCACTGAATCAAGACCAGAAATAATTTTTATGAACAGACAATCCACAACTAGTAGATGTATACTAACACCATTCTATAGAAAATCCCCAACCCCTGCCCCACATTTTTTTTTCTCCCAGTCACTGAATTTGACGCATCTTAAATAAATAAATAAATAAATAAGTAAAAAAAACCTGTATGAGAGCATCACGAATCAGGATTAGCAAAAAATAAATTGAGAACCAAGTTGCATAAATTTGATATTTAGCAAAAAATTAAGGGCGTGTTTAGCAGTCCAATAAAAGTTAAATTGCCAGTTGGTGTAATATACATATGCAAAAAGTTAAATAAAATTCATCATCATAAATGGGGTCATCACAGAAGGTGGTAAACGTCAATATATGAAACAACAGAATACCCAGAAATCCTGAAACCGTTCAAGTCAAGAATAACCATCGGTCACAATGATGGGCTCCAATTAAGGAAAATTTATTAAACACGCCCCAAAAGAAGTTCCAAGAATGCTACAAACTTACCTTAAGAGCATCTTTGAGAATGGGATCTTCAGTGGGATTGGGATTGAAGAAAAACGCCTTGACTCGGAAATCTCTACACAAAGGCGTCCGTAAAGGCAATGATGGCTTCACAACACTCCCAGTGGGCTTCTGCAATTTCCACTGAATCTAAATATTTTAAATTTTCGGCTCGATTGAGAAGAAAGCAAATGGGAAATGGGAATGATTATGAACATAAATTAAATACAAAATTATAGAAGGAAAAGGCAGAGGGAGGAGGCAGAGAGACTCTTACATGTGTATAAAACGAGGCAGGGTTAAGAGACAGAGACATTGCGCTTCTCTCTGTGTTTTTTGTGAAGATGAGAGTGAGAGGACGAGAACCACCTGTATTTTAGAGAGTTTACATTTGGCAGCCCACCAGTCACACCACTGTGCCTATATATGCCGCATCCACGCAAGTGACTCGAGTACGGATTTGGAAAGAAACCAGCACCGGTTGGAGGGATCGCGACATTTCGGGGCAATAAACCATATGGATGCTCTAGTTGCTGTCCATTTGCTTTATTGTGCCAAATTATTACAATCCGCTTAAACCAGGTGCTGGCTTTTTTGAAATCAACACCAAGTTTGAGCTTCAGTGACTCAACTGGCCCATCATTGCACAGGCTTGGGAATGAGGTCTTTAAGACCTCAATGATTCTTAGGCCTCATGCTCTTCAATTTTAGGCCGGGCTTGGCCCAATCTAATCGCTTGTTCAATTATATATTGTGTCCCGATAGAAAGGAAAGGAATTCAATTTTAAACTCGAATTCCACTATTTGGAATAAAGGGATTCATAAAGAGAAATTAATTTTAAGCGATTTGATGGGATTTCAATAACTACTACCCTTAAAAGAGAAGGATTGCTCCTTCCGATTTCTTCCAAAACGACATCTTTTCCAACATTAAATGGCACACTATTTGGGGTCATTTTCCTTCTACTTGCCACACCTGCACATATGAGGGTGTCCTCCCTCTCCTAATCCTGGTTGCTTAAAATGGTGTCATCCTACCCCCTTTTCTCCCTTGATGACACCCTTCTCTATACCTTATTTCTACTTTTTCTTTTCCTTGCTGGCACCGTTACCCTTCTCTACCTTTTCTCAATTTTTTTTTTCCTCTTTTTGTTTACACACTTCTCTCTTCCTTTTCTCTATGGGTGCATTTGGTTCACGGAATGGAAATCTCATACTTGGGATTATGGCATTACTTAGGAATGGAAATGCTATTATACATACCCATTCCCCGAATCTTGTTGTTCTTAAAAGGCTTCCGGATAAAAATTATCATTGAACTTGGACTCAAATTGCTCCCAAGTCATAGCTCTCAACTCCTCAGGTGAACCTTAGCTATTCTACCAATCCTCAGCCATGTCAGTGAACAGGCTAAAGGCAAATTCCACCCAATAAGACATGGGTATACGGGTCAAGTTCAAATCAGCTTTTACCCTACGAATCCATTTGTCAGCCTTAGTTGGGTCGTGGTCCCCGTCAAACCTAGAGGGTTTGACCTCACGAAACTCTTTCGTCAACAGTGACTTCCGAGTCAACTCCACCAACTATGGTTCCTGATTCCGATAAGTATTAGTGGCTAAGTTAGCCTGCAGCCTTTGCATAGCAGCAAAAAGGGTATCCAACTGAGCCGGATTAAAATTTTCCTATATAGGTGGAGGGTTTGCAGTTTGTTCCCCAACTGGAACCTGTGGTGGGTCTTGTACATTGGCTTCAGCCTCAACTCGTGCTTGTGCTTCGGCTTCAGCCCGAGGCCGGGCTTCAGCGGCACGATGGTTGTTATGGGTGTTCCTTGGCATCGTAATAGACATGAACAAACTATTATAAATATCATAGATAGAAAATAGTTTTCTAGTGTGTGTTATATTGTACCACGTGCACACTAAGTAATTAGTACCCAATAAATTATCTAACATGTGTGACCTAACATGTTTCTAGCTTCCCATAAAACATAAACAAGGTTCTCAATCAACATGTTATTATCCCTACATGTTAATTATAATTATACAGGTATACTCCTATATGGACCTATTAGCAGGTTCTGATACCAAAAAGAATTGTCACGACCTAAATTAATTAAGCTGTGATCAATATTAATAAATCCCGTTTAATTAAGAAAATCATTTAGGAGGCACGTGAATGGCACGTGTTAGAAAACCTGTAATTTCAATGAAAATTTCGGCATGACCCATTCGTAAATAGAGCATACCATAATAAAAACCTGTATAAAATAGTCATAAAATTCCCTATCAATCATCATCGGTATCATCACATGTTAAATAAACCATATAAGGAGACCTACGAAATTAAATTATTACAACCATAAGTTATTACGTGTCTAGCGCCTATTGGCTGAATACAAAAGTGTTTAGTTAATACATAACCATGATATTAAAATTGTTCAAGATCATAATAATGTTCCAAAATGATCTGACAATTAGCTAGTGACAATAAATTATAATGCCTCAACGAGAGGTCTCCCCAACTAGGAAATCATTTGAAAAGGGTTTATAAAATATAGGAATGAGTATAAACTCAGTAGATATAATTTTCATATAGAAATAACCAAAGCATGATAATATAATCCATTAAAATCATGCTTAAAATAATTAAAACACATGTAATGTCATGAATGATATGCGACTCATGTCTATTTAATATAATCCATAATTACCGACCACTCCCGTTGGAGTCTTCGCGCAAAAACGGAAGATTTAAACCCACCTTCAAGAGGACAACACAAGAGTTCCTACTTGGAATCGGAAACTAGCCTCTAATTCGAGAACACAAGGGTTTCTACCTGGAATCGGAAAGTACCCAGGACTAAAGGAATGGAAAACACTGCTAAGTCCCTTGACCGCTAGTAGTCCAAATCCAATGACCCCTTTAATATACTTTTACTAAGTAATTAATTAAATCCATTTCATGCATTTTATGCCAATGAATGCCATGAAAAGCACAAAAACCCATACATATGTCAGTTATTCCATAAATCAACAATATATAATTATTCCACAATTATATAACATGTGGAGGCTATGTAAAACATATAAAATATAGACCAACAAGAATTTACATAGCATATACATCCAAAATAAACCAAAATATAACAAGTATATCAACACATATACTCCCAAATGTAATATTCCTAAATATAGGGTTATGTAAACAAGACCCCCGGTACATGCATTACAAAATATGCATGATAATACACCCAAAAATCACGTAAACTCATAAATAACACCAATATACCTTTTTTATTTAACATATATGGGTTTACATCCTAACCCATTATCATCCCTACGGTTAAAACCCATGAAAATTACACTTACCTCAAATATGTTGCACCAAACGTAAAGAAAATGTGTTGGGAGGGTTGGATCCGAGCCTAGAATGCAATAACAAGCTCCAAACTCCATAGATCAAGCTTAAATCCTCTCCACATACGTGTAGATCTTCAAATCCAGTCCCTAGGACGCGAGTCCAAGCGTTGAAATGAGGTGAGAAAGTCAAAAACCCAAGTATGCAAGAGAAAAATGTGATTTTCTCTCTCCAAACACTCCTTTTCTCTCTCCTCTCTCTCTCCTTCCTCTCTCTCAAGCTCTCTAGGTGTAAAATGCTGAAAATGGGGTGTAAAATTCATGGGATAAAGGTTTTAAAAAGGGTGAGGAGCACGTGCGTCTTTTGACGCACATTAAAAAAAATTTGCAAAATCTGCGATGCTCGATCGATCGGTGTCTGAGGCCCAATTGATTAGACCATGGCAGAATCTAATTGCCTTATTTGTAGCACCTCTGATTGATCGGCCTTAAGGCCCGATCGATCAGCCCATGTCAGAAATACCCAATAACAAATACCAATGAGTCTAAACCTCTACAGCATAGACCACTAACTTATTTTCATTAAAAACATTTAAGTTTTTTCCTTTTACTTTAAGTTATTTAATGAAAATAAGAAAATAATCCCTCATTTGAATCCAAATAAAATATCAGAAAAATCAAATTCCAAGTATATCAAAATATCATTTTCAAGTTTTAGTACAAAATCCGATTCCTGACAGATTTTTCAAAAACAAACATACGAGGTGTCACACCCCATTTTTGCACCACCTTACTAGGGCTCATCATTTCATGCATGTTTTTGTTTTGTTTTTGAGTCTAGTCACTTGCATTAGTTTTTTAGAGTCACAAATACAATGGATATGAATTTTGGTTCAATTCGGAGTTGATCTTGAGGGATAATAAGAGCTTTTGTGACTTGAGGGGCATAATCGTCTTTTAAGTCCCAAACTTTTCATTTGACCTTGAAATGATCTCCAAATTGTCAATTGGAGTTCATATGGATGCATATGAGGTATTTCTAGTGTCAATTTGATAAATCAATGGCTCGTAATTAAAATGGCTCAATGTAGTTCAAGATTGGTTAATTGACCCTTCTTTGGGTTAGCTCTAATTGACTCACAATTACCAACCAAATCTTTTCAAATTGACTTTCATTAGTCATCATTTTACCCCCAAAAGTATTTTATGAAGTTCAATTTTGATATGGAAAGCATTTGGTTTGACCCTATGTGCATGCCTATGCTTAGCAAAGGTAGAGCATAGTGGTTAACCGCCTTGTTCAAACCTAACCATGCCCCCATGGTTAGTGGTTTTCACCCTAAAATGTTCAAAAACATATTTCTCATCGAAACACGGTCGTTTTGGCATTTTTTTCATCAAAATCGGAGTTCATTTGGCCCTTGAAACACTTCTAGAAGGGAAAGGAAGCAAAATAGGAGAAAAATCCGAAATGGACTCGGGTGACCACCCAGCCCCGGGCGGCTAGCCGCCTGGGCCCAGGTGGCTAGCCGCCCAGGCCCTAGTGGTCACCCGAGAGCACTATCCTAATTGCTCTATGTTTCCTTGCTGAAGCGGATTCTTCCCTATTTTGATGAACAAGGACTCTTTTGGACGGGTTTCCTTCTAGTTTTTAGTAACTTCTGAGTTACTTAAGCCCCAAGGGGGTGTCTAATAGCCTTTGGATTAATTACTAGGGTTTTAATCCCAGCCATTGGTTTATCCTAATTGAAGTCTATAAATACCCCCTTATGCTTCAGCACAAAGGGAGCCACTTTATGCCTAAAAACCTAAGTGTTAGAGAGAGAATAAGAGAGAGAGACTTGAAGGAGAGTTGGAGTTCTTGCTGTAGCCTTGGAGAATATTGATTGAAGACATCCACAAGAGCAAGAGGGAGTTCATACAGCTGCAAGGAAGGCTTTCCTCTAAGGTATTTCTCTTTCTATTTAAGCTTAAACTAGGGTATCATGTAGGATAGCTCCATTGCATGCCATGCTTATGATTTTTACCATGGATTGAGGTTTCTATTAGTTAATACATGTGATAATGATGATGTTCATGATGAGTTTTGCATGCTTTAGAGTTAGTTCATAGGTCTCTATGCATGAATGTGATTCTTGTGCCTATGTTGTCCTTGTTCTAGGATAGTGATATTGCATGTTAGTGTTAGGGTTTTTGTCATGTTTTATTGCTTTAATTAGTTAATATGTATGATTTAGGTTCTGTTTAGTTTGGTTCTAGTATGTGTGGAGTATGTTTGGTATGTTTTTAAGCATATTTGTGAGTTTAGGGCTGTTAGTGTCCTTATTTTATATTGGTTTCCATATAGCATGTTAGTTTAGGTTTTTCATTGGTTTTTCTTTATCGTTGCTGTATATGTTTTTCATATGGAGTAAATATGACATTTTTGCATGCATGTTAGTTCATTCTAGGGTTTTTATGCATGATATGGTTCTAGGATAGTGTTAGAACTTATTATTGTTCGCTGTTTTTTGCTGTTAGCATGTTTAGTGGATGATTTTAGGCCATAATACTATTCTGTCCAGATTTGCATGTTAGTGTTTTGCATGGTTTTGAGCACGTGTAAGGGTGCAAATAGGTGTGGTATTTGTCCTATGGCAAATAGAGCTGCCAATGCTTGAAATGGCTATTGCTTGGAGCTATTGCGCTCAGGTAAATGGGTGTGAGGGTGCCCCAATTCACCTCTCTTCCTTATCCTTTCTCTTCTCCCTCTCTAGGGTTAATTTTTAATATGAATCAATGGTTTTAATCAAAGGTTTCCTTCAATAATAAATTCTGTTTTTTTATCAAGGTTTCCATTTTGTGGAAGTTTTTTCTAAAATCAAACTTGGTTTATTCAATTCCCTTTCAAATAAGGAAACCTAGGGTTTTTACCATAGGTTTGTATTAAGTCTTAACCCTAGTTCTAATCGAACTACGTGGACTTTGATCCATGTATTTCGTTGCATGGTACGTAGGCGCTCTTCGTGAGGCTCAAGTCCGTTCTAGGATCCAAGCATCCTAGGTTTATTTCCTTTCTCTTTTCTTTTCTTTATTTTCTGTTTTTATTTGTTTGTTATGCATGGATGGATGAATGAAATATATGATATGCATGCAATTCTTGTGATGATATACTTGCTGATTTTTGTATGGAAAGATCTTGATTTAGCCCAAATGAACTGAGAGACCGAAAGGGTGACATGGGTGCCTATAGGCTTTGCCTAGAACCTTCCCATGTCATAACTTAGCCTCCGAATCCCCAATTTCTTTGATTTCTAAAAGACTGTTTTTGCCTTTCCTTTTTAAACATGGAGTCATTCAAATTGTTTTCCTAAAACAAACTATTTTTAGGGTTTTCCTTGTTTCCTTTAAAAAATAAGGTGGCGACTCCTTTTCTTCTCTTTCAAAACCAAACCCCCATTTTTTCTTTCCAACCCTTGTGGGCCCAATTTCCGGGGTTCACACGAGGAACCCAATCAAATCGTGGTAATAAAATCTCATAAAATCACAGATGTCTTATAATATTATAAACTTCCATTAACACCAAAAATTATTTTTTAAAATGAAGTTTTATGAAAATCCATTTTTTCCCAACACTTAGCCAAATTTCAGCAGTCTAAAAATGTGAAATCGTAAATACATCAACATCACACACATGCGATACCTATGTGTGACAATACTTGACAAATCAACTAATGTATATGCAAATCATGCATTAAAGGTGAGATTATATTAATTAAATGACACGGGCATTACATTTATTGTATGTCACATTTATTATTATTTAATAAAAGGGCTTTATTTCATTCTTTATATTTACATGATATGTCCATGGAGTTAGAGTTGAGAATATGAAATTACAATGAGTTGAGATTTTGAGACTGTATATATATATATCTCTGTACTAAACTCCTAAATCATTCATAGTTGAAGGTTCCTTGTGATGGACAATAATGAACCATAGGACTAGCACATGTTAGGTTGGCTCTATAGGAGAATAGCTAGTCTCAAGCTATTTGTGTGTAGACACAATAACCAACATGTGGGTGCCTATTACATGAATAGGTACACTAAATGGGTGCCTATTACATGAATAGGTACACTAAATGTGACCATAGAATATGAGATCAACTGAATGGAGTTTTAACTGTCTGTCAATCAATTTCTCATAGTTGCAGTGGTACAAGTAATCCTTAGATCCGAGACACTATAGTCGTCTTGTGCATATAGCCTTGGAAGTTTGATAACACCAAATGTGGATTCCTATAGGGCCTACAAAGGTGTTTATTAGCTCTATTGATATATGCATAGAGGCATGTGAGTGATCAATAAGGAATCCATATTCTTAATTAAAAGGGAGAGAATGTTTCGCATAGCATTCATAATATTACTCATAAAGTCCATGGCCATGGTAGGATGACTATGGAAAGGAGTTTTCATAGTGCATCAATGAGCTGATATATATGAATGGGTATAAAGTATTAAACTAGGGACTTGATAGATTTCCATATCATATTAGTTTAATCAAAAACATTGTATAGATAGAAGGATGTAATTGTAACCTTAAGCTATAACTAAAAGATTCTTTGTTCGATATTTATTCACCTCATTGAGGACCACACCATGAGTCATTGCTAGATGCTACTCATGGTTAGTAGAAGCCCTAATTGACATAAATGAGTTATAGTTAATTAGGGAATTGGAAAATATTCCAATTAGATCCTTAATGGAAAGTGTTCCATTATGCACACCTTGTGGTATTCCTACCATTTGATGATGTGAACTCAATGGGTCAGACACTGATCATGCAAAGAGGGACTTTAAAGTTTGAGAGAAAGGACAAGATTGTATAAGAAAAGTTCTTAAGGGTCATACTTGTATTGGATATAAATAGGAGGGGTTGAATTGCAATTTTAGGAAAATTACAAGTTAAAATCCAAAAAGGATTCTCCCCTTAGGGCCGACCCTCATTAGTGGCTACATAAGTCACAATAGCATGTGGCATGTTGCTAACACTTCATTCTCTCCAAGCCCTAGCTGAACCTAGAGGTGCTCTCTCTCTCTCTCTACTCTTCTCATCTTCTCGAATTAACAAGGAGAAAATTAAGGAAGCTGGAAGGCCTTTGCTAGGTGTGGATACCATTGGAGGCAAAACACTTGGGCTGCTCAAACCATTGCTGTCCGAAATCAAAGCTTGAAGGAAGAAGAAGACATAAGAAACTGTAAGTAATCGAACCCCTATTTTAGTTAGGGTTTATAGTTTTGTATTGAAACACAATCAGATTCATAGGCTGCATGGAATTGATAGGAAATTCTTGTTATTCAAGTTATTCCGCATTCTATTTTCCTCTAGTTCAATTCCTTATAGTGGTATCAAAGCCATGATTGTGTTTAATACAAACTGCATGTGGGCTGGAATTTATGGTAAAGTTGATTGGTTAATTAAATAAAATTAAATTCATGCATTAGGGTTTTTCTCTCTCTTATGGCCGAACTTAGGGTTTTGAACCCTAGGCTGTTTTTCCTTCTACCTCTCTTCTAATTAATGGCTAAGGGTAACTAATGATGCATGGGATGCATGGGGATTGAATTGGAGAAGAAGGAATAAGGAAACTAGGGTTTCCTCATCATGGTCGAACCTAGGATTTGAAACCTTAGGTTAAACTTCATCTTCTACCTCTTTAATTTATCAAGAACAATTAATTTACTAATCATACTTGATAATATGTACTGTACATATTAAATTCTTAATGTATATGATACACAGAATTTAAATTAAAAGGGAGAAGAAGGTTAGAGGGAGAACACCATAGAGGCTAAACCTAGGGTTGAGAAACCGTAGGGCTCTTGCATTTGTTTTGAATTAAAACTCCTGTAAAATTGATGTTAATCTAATATAGGAACATAATACATAATGTATATATCATATTCTTTAAGTTTCAAAAGAGTTTTGATTGAAAGAGATTCAAAAAGTTTGAGTTTTTTTACAAAAACAGCATAGCAAATTTTTCTGTAGAGAAGTCATCAGTGGAGTTTTGATTATAACTTTTGCTAAGGAACTCCAAATTGCATGAAACCATTTGCATTAGTTTCTTAAGACATGTAAGATAGTGGAAAAATTGGTTTGGTACCCTAACAATGTCATCTTGCTGGGTTTTAAGAGATTTTGTGATTTGTTACAAATTTCTGTAAAAACTGGGCTGATTTCTATAAAACGAATTGTGTGGGTCAATTGGAAATGATTTGATCATCCAATCTTCTTCCATTAAATTAGTAAATCATGTAGGGACATGACATAAGAGCTGGATTGAGTGGAGAAGAAGATTTACAGGTGTTTAAGCCATGAAAGTGACCTTGGAGGTCTTTCTCTAATGGCCATAGTAGCTAGGGTTTATGAAACCCTAATGTTTTGACCCATACAGCCCCATGGACTACCTCATACGTGTACCAAGGGCTTGGTCCTAACCCTAGCACTCCTCTCTAGGCTCGTCGGAGCTCCCCTTCGCCAGCAGTGGCTGTGGCAGTCCTCCCAAATGGCAGCAGCCCCTCCCCTTTGTAGTGGTAGCTAGGGGTGCAAATCGGTTCGGGAAGAGGTGTTTCTGGACCGGACTGAACTAATTTGGGACTTCAAAATTTGTCTTGGAATCAGACCGAACTAGGCTTAGACCGGGACCAGGACTGGATCAAAAAATTCGGTCCAGGCCAGTCTGGTTTTCCGTTTTTTTTTTTTTAGTTTTGTTTTTGGTAAAAGGTAAGAAATTTATTGAATAAGAATTATTATTCATTGAATAATACTTATTTAGTGAGTATAATACATTAATGTTAACATATAATTATATGTATAATCATATATATAGTTGGAATTTGGGAATTCGGTCCGGTCCGGGACTAAACCCCCTTAAATCGTGGCCCGGACCGAAGTAATTTAGGACTTAAGATTTTGGACCGGAACCGAACCGAATTCGATTAGGCCCGAACCAGGACTGGACCGAATTGCATGGAACGGACCGGTCCTTGGGTCTACCCCAACCATTTTACACCTTTAGCGGCAGCACTAGGGTTTCCTTAGTGAAACCCTAATTGATATTAAGTAAACCCTAACCTATTAATGCATTATTAATAACTAAACCTAGTAATTAATGTGCCTAACCTAGGATTAATTGACTGGTTATTAATGACCAATTATGATCATTAAAGGTTTAGTGTTTAATCATTAGCATTTAATAGGTCTAGGGTTTAGGGTTTTAGAAACCCTAATTGGTGCATTTATTAATTAGATTAATGAAACCCTAATTGGCATTTAATGAAATCCTAATTATTAATTAGCTAAAACCTATGGTTTTAATGATTAGACATTTAATGACCAATCATATGCATTTAATATTTAGGGTTTAGGATTTAATGCAACTAGGGTTTAGGGTTTTAGGAAACCCTAATGCACTAATTAATTAATTATATGATTTTATTTAATTCCAAAATTAATTATTTAATTAATATAGATTAATTTTATAATGTTTTAAATTGTTTAAAACAGTTTTTGGAATTAAATTAAATTATGAAAATTTTGCATATCTTAATGAGATTAGGACATATTAATGAGATTCATGTAAAGCAATCAAAAGAGTTACCATAATGCTTATATGTTTTATTGCTTACAGTTATTTCCTTTATTATGCAATGTGATTGTATGGATATGGATGGATGATGATTATGGACTAATGATAAGCACAAAATATTCATTGAAACTACTCCCTAATTTATATTTTCTAGTTATTTTATTATATTTAATTTGGTGTGTTTAAAGTGTTCTTGATTTATTGCAGGGCTGTGAAGTTTATACCAGAAAAGATGATAATCAGGACTACTTAAGCTAATAAATGCAATTTGAAATGGGTTTCTCACCTGCCTAAAATTTCATGGAGCTGCAACAAGAGTTGGGTCAACAATTTTGAAGATTTGAACAGCTGAAATTCAAAGTTAGGCAAAGAAATTCATGATCCCAAAATCAGCAGCAAATCTGGACAGATTGAACAAGTTTTGGTAATCTGGCCATAACTTGTGATTCCCATATCCGATTTGGGTGAAATTTGTGGCTCTGGAAAGAGGACTTAAAGAACTACAATTGTTTAGTTTATGGCATTTCCTGATTCAAATGTCTTCCAAGTCAAAAATGAGCTGGAAGTGGACTTATTTGCAAATATATGAATCTGGCAGCATTTGTTAAAGTGAGAACATGGGCAGCCAAGAATTCAAAGAAAGTGGGCATTGCTTTTAACTTATGGGATCAGCTGGATCCTTCCCCCATCTCCTATAAATACCAAGGGAATTCACATAACAAAAAAAAAAGGATAGGAAAGGAGAGGAGGAGGTACAAAGACGGCAAAGGGGAGAGACTAGTTCTTGGTTATCTACATGGCCAACTAATCTTTGTCTTATGGTGGAGATGAAGCCCTAATCAAGTATTGTGTATTTTATTGTATTGTGTTGTTGATTTGATTATTTGTGTATGAGGATTGCATAATTAGGAGGATTGTATTATTGATACAATTGGTTTTAGTGTTTTTATCTCAAATTGTGTTTAATTTCTGTGATTTTAAATACAATGGTTATGCAATGGTTTTCACTATATATATATTTGGAGATTAAGATGATTCATGCTTAGACAAGATGATTCATGCTCACAAATTAGTTTAGAATAGAGTAAGTGAGACAGTTCATGCTATATCTTTAATGAGTTATGCCTAATTTACAAATATATGAACCTTTCTTGATGATGTCATTGGGCTTGTAGCTACAATGAGTCTTGCTCGTGCCAAATAATAACTTTTTGAAACACGTTACAATAAAAGCATTTTTATACAAGATTAGTGGTGGATTCGAGACCCTAAGTATTTCCTTTCTTGAAGAAAATATAAATTTATTTTGCTTGCATTCCATAGAGTTCAAAACTACAAAAATCATCTTTGTGAATTATTTTAGTATTCAGTTTTCAAAATTAAAATAATCCCAGTACAGTCCCTGTGGTACGACACCCGTACTACCACTATATACAATTTTTTTGCATCCTACGGGTAATTGATTTTGACACGATTAACTAAAACCTAAATAAACCTATTGTAATTGGTCGTCTTATGGGTTGTAATATTTTTCAAAGCATTGTAATTTATTGTTGGTGATGTAATTTTTTTTTTTGTTTGGGCTTGCGTGCGACCTTTTCTCTCTCTATCATTCTCTTATGTACCTCACATTCCCCTTATGTATGCCCTTCTTTAAATTATGTAAATGTTATGTAATCGAGAGTGCACTAAGGAGCATGGTGGACCCAAAGGAGCATGGTGGAGACCAATAAGCCTATGGTGGACATTGAAGGACTTAAAAATTTAGAGAAGATTTTCAAGAGAGCATGCATGTTTTCAATTGAATGTTTTACAATCACTTACAACTATCTTTAGACCTTGGATTCAATCCATTGGCTTGGATTGAATCACTTGAAAGTCCATAATGGGAGCTTTATTTTATATGATAATTTGTGATAGCTCTAAAACCATAGATTGATATATGTCACCTATATGGGACTAATATCAATAAATGGATTATAAATTGCTGTTTTATATTATGCATGAGATGTATATTAATTTGATGAGATCTTTAAAACCCTTCATACCCTAAATATTAAGTTATTAATGGAGAAGACATTAGGCAATGAATTCTTCATTGCCTTCCATCATTATAGGATCATTTAGAGTCCCTTAATTAATATGGGTACCTGGCTGCAGATATGTAAGCGCTAACCATGTTAAAGATTCTACTTGAAACTATCACATATGAGATACCAAGAAACTATCATGTGAGATGTATGTTATGATGAGCACACCTGTGTGAATGATGGGTTTAACTTAACTAGAGAAGTATTCCAAGAAACTATTATGTGAGGTGTATGTTCCCTAGAGGCTAAATGATTGAAACTTGCTTATGAAGCAATATATAAAGAGTTGTCTTCTTGTTGTGGGTTAGAAGTCAAGAAACTATTATGTGAGGCTTCTAGGTCACAATAGGACCCCAATCCCCATTAGGAATGAGATTCCCGGATTCCAATTAAGGGTATATGGAATTTGATAAAATAGTGGGAGGTACCATATGATTAAAGATCCAATCATTATAAATTAAAAATGAAATATAATTCTCTGTTTTAATTTTAATATAGTTCACCTAAGTGGCTCACCTTAACCCTTTATCTAAAATTTTGCACACTAACCGTTTGACTGGACCGAATTATCTTGATTGGCTGAGGAATTTGAAAATAGTTTTAAATTTTGAGAAGCTTACCTATACAATTGATGGCCTACTTCCTGATGCTCTTATTGAGGATGCCACTCAGTAAGAGAAAGACGCTTATCAGAAGCGCATGGATGACGATCTTAAGGCAAGATGCTATATGATGGCATCTATGAGCTCAGAGCTTCAAAAGCAGCACGAATCCATGAGAAGTGTTCCTGACATTTTCCTCCACTTACAAGAGTTGTATGGGGAGAAAAGCAGGACTATAAAATACAACATTGTCAAAGATCTATTCAAGGCAAGGATGAATGAGGGTTCTTCTGTGACTGATCACACCTTGAAAATGATCAACCATATCGAGTAGCTTGAGAAGTTTGATGTGATCTTTGAAGTTGATATGGCCGTTGACATCATTCTACAATCCCTCCCTGATTCATATGGGTCATTTATCATGAATTTTCATATGAACAAGTTAGACCCTACTCTCTCTGAGCTACACAACTTGCTCAAGATGACTAACGAGACAATGAAAAAGGGGAAAAGGTTCTTTGCTCAGATTTGATGAAGCTTCTACTTCCAAGTCCAAGCCTAATCCCAAGGGCAAAGGTAAAGGAAAGGGTAAGAGCACCTAAGGAAAGAAGACGAAGAACTTGAAGGCAAAAAGACACATCAAGAAAGGTAAGAATAGTAAAACCAAGGGAACTTGTTTTCATTGAAGCAAAGATGGACATTGGAAGAGGAACTGCCGTGAGTATCTCGATACTCTAAAGGACCAACCTTCGAAAGGTATAGATCATGCTCTTATCCTTGAAACTAACTTAAATGTTAGTTCTGCTTCCACTTGGGTACTAAATTCTGGTGCAAGTTCTTATATATGTTATTCCATACAGGATCTAAGGGGAAGCAAACTTGTACTAAAATTCTATGTCCTATTAGTCCAATTGGAGATATTGTGTGGATGAAAGGATGTAATCGTAACCTATAAACTATAACAGAAAGGTTCTTTGATAACTATTCACCTCATTAAGGACCACACCTATGAGCCATATGCTAGGTGTTACTCATAATTAGTAGAAGCCCTAATTGATATAAGAGAGTTATAACCATTTAGGGAATTGGAAGGAGTTTCAATTAGACCCTTAATGGAAAGAGTTCCATTGTGCACAACTTGTACTATACCTACTACTTGATGATGTGAATCTAATGGGTCATACACTAATCATGCTAAGAGAACTTGAAAGTCTATGAGAGAAAGGGCATAAGTGAATAAAAGAATTGTTCTTAAGAGGCAAGTTTGTATGAGATATAAACTAAAGGGGTTATTGTGTAACTAGGAGTAATTACACAAAACCAATTAAGGTTAGAAGACCCCCCTTGGCCGGCCCTAGTTGGAGGCTATTTAAAGCCTCTTATGATGTGATGACATCATCAATTAAACCACAATTGTGATTTCCCAAGGGCTAGCCGAAATTCCTAATAAGCTCTCTCTCTCTCTCTCTCTTCTATTCTCCACCTCTAGCAACAACTAGGAAGAAAGAAGAAATGACTTCAAGCTTTAACTAGGTGTGGATATCGTTGGAGGCAATACACTTGGACTGATTGTTCTCTGTTGTCCGGATTCAAGCTTGGAGCAAAAAGGAGAAGACTTTTGAAACTGTAAGTGTTCTTACCTTATTCTAGTTAGGGTTTATGTTTGTGTTTAAGCAGAATTGGATTCATGGGTTAAGGAATCGATCAGGAAAAGTTTTCTTTATCAATTTATTCCACATTTGTTTTCCTTCTAGTTTGATTCCCAACAAAGATGTGGTAACCGTGGTTTAAGCATCCATATGGCCCTATTTCTATTGAAGACTCCATGGGAAATGATGATAGGAGTGTCAGCAAACCTTAATAAGCTCTCAACATTGTTCTTCCTAAGGATGCAAAAGCTTTGGATGCTCGTTTCGACATGGACTTGGGTTGCATTATGCGAGATCATTTTATGGTAAGTAATAAGTATTGGGCTTACCCCCCCACTCTTTTGACCTTTCTTCACGCTTTCAATTAGACTTATGCTTCTTTTTTTATTCTTGGGCAAAGTTTGTGAGATTAAGAAGAGGGAGGACGTCCAAGGAGAACCTTCTATAGAAGAAAGTTGAGCTTGCTAAGTCTCAGAAGGAATGTGCCAAATACGAGTCTAATGTACAAAGTAAAGCTTCTGTATTCAAGAGAAAGAGCTGTTTCACGTAAGAGAGAGATGGCCAATACTATTTGAGAGAGTGGAGTACAAAGTAAAGCTTCTCTTTGTCACGGCCTGGAAGGTGGACGAGATTTATCTTAGATTTCAAACTGGGTTTAATTTAGATCATTTTATATAAAATTTTGGAGGTAGAATTCAGGGCAAAGGAAGTAGGAATATCCTAGTTAATGGGAAGAGCATGGACAGGAAGGGGGTTAGTTGTTAGGCACCTATAGGCCATGCATAAATAGTAGGAAAATACTATTATAATGACTTCAACTGGTCATGTTTGGCTCACTAGACCAGTATGTAATATCCTGAATTTTAAAAATATAATATTTTATTATTTTTGAATGAGTTTATGATTCTATGTTATAAACCCCACCCTATGTCCCATGCACTACACCTATACACCTACACTCCAAGTGACAACACACCTATTCTACCCTACTCCCTACACTACCTAAGCCTGCACACCCCATACCTCTAGTTTGGCTTTGCACCCCCATCCCTCCTTTTTAGGCTTTATGTCTCCTCATAGCCACATAGATAGAGAGATCTGACTTCTCTTCATAGCACACATACACAGAGAAAAACTGAGAGAGAATGGAGGAGAAAGAGAGTGGTCTTGTGGAGGTTTCTGGCTGAGCTCCTAGAGCTCTCTCGGTGACGTAAGAATCTCACATTTCTTATTGTTGATGCATATATTTGTGTCTATATATATATATATATATATTACATACTGGGTATATAGAAAATTTTAATTTCTTGAGCTGTCTTTGGACATGACGACTCTATTCTATGTTTTTGCGGTCAAGGAAACCATTTATGGGGTTGGATTTGAGATTAAATGAACATAACTTAATATTTTGAGAAATTATAGATTTTTGGGTTATAAACCCAAAACTTTAGGCTTAAAAACAGTTATGATTTTGTAAGATTCTGGATGAATAATTTATATACGCATTTAGTGCTCCGCGAGAGCTTCGATTTGATACTTGAATCACTAAAAACGGTTAAGAAACAAGGGAATATTAATCGTTGAAGTTAACCCGTTGAACAGACGGTGTAATCGGGTTACACAGTGGAGGTTGAAGACGATCCCATAGGATTATAATCTAGTGTGGGTTCACTCACTCATAGCCACCGTGTTCTCATGCATTTGAGGACCTTAGGTCAACCCAATTGACTCCAAATTTGACGGGTGGATTCGTCTTGATGAGTCCTACCATGTGGGACCCTTGGTTGACCACTTTGACCATAGTTTGACCAACTTTGACTTTTGGCTTATTTTCATATTTTCTAAAATTCTGAAAAATACCAAATAAATTCCAGAAATTAGAGAAAATTTCCAAAATATAGGAAAATGGTTTCTAAAATTATATTGACATTTCAAGAACCATGTTGGCCAGTTTGATTGCATTTTGACAACATTTAATCTTTTTACCAATATCCTATTTTTCTTGAAAACTATCATAAAATTTCATAAAATGGTTGGAAATTTCCAGAAATTATAAAAGGTATTCTAAAAATTATTCTGACCTCTTGGAACATTAGCGTGACCCTAGTAGAGGCCTTAGATAATTAATTTGAGCATACTTTATTATTTTATTTGATGTGAAAACCTTAAATATTATGCATGAGCATTATCATCAGATTTTGGTTGGTCCTTGGGAGGACCTTAGGACGCATTAGCATTGCATTGGCATCATTGGTTTTGTCACAAGTGGGGACTTGGGTTTATCTTTGCAAGCGAATCGAGGTAGGAAATGTGACTCTCTTCTTATAATATAATGTGTTTTATCAAGTATGTTTTTATACATCAATGATGAATTTTAGTTTTAAATTGAAAATATGATACATGGAATATAGCATGACGTATGGTGACATTTAATTGTGAAATTGAGGCATATTGATTATGGCGAAATGATTACTTTATGAAAACTGTTTAGAGCATGTTATTGAGAAATATTGTTTAAGACCATGCCTCACATGATTATGAAATGTTTTTGGATTTATGTGGATATTTGGCTCATGATATTATTTTGTGGAGACTACGGGTCTCATATTGTATCACACGAGGTTAGGGCCTATGTTCCTTGGTTGAGAATACTCCCTGAAGTGAGCAAGTATGGGTCATGGGCCCTTGGGTGAAAGCCTTAGAACCCTCGAGGAAGAACATCGTGCAAGTATTGGGTATTTACGTGCTTGGCTAGTGCCAGAGGGCTGGTTAACCTAAGAGTCAGCGACGGGTGACGGTGATACAGTTCCTGACCCCTGTTTTAGGGTAAGAACGGATGTTGGATGAACCATGGTTTTGGAAACGATGTTTGGATATGAAATGAAAACCCACACATGATTTATTGGAAAACATGTTTACTACTCTGTGATTTTAGAACTGTTTACTTTAATATCCAATGTATTAACATTATATTATTAGTTGAGAGATCACATGTATTCCTATTAGGTTTCGTAGCTCATTCCTGTATTCCATGTAGATTCTCAAGTAGAGATTGAGGGTTCGCCTTGGGCAGACGCCTAGTTGTATGGATTTAAGGTTGGACCTCTAAGCGGTATGATAGCATGGTCTTGGATATTTATAGATGCCTATAACATGGCATCATCGTTATCATTATTACGTGAATATTTGGGATATTCAGTCGATCTCAACCTATATGCCATGATGTTGGTATTAATATTTTGAGTTCATGTGAACACTTGATATTATGGGCATGATGTATGAGCACGACATTTTATATTATTTTGTTTAGATGTTATTGATGAGCTAGTATAATCTTTATTTCCAAAGTTATTTAAAAAAAAAAAAATACGTGTGGATCTTTGACTAAGTCTTTTTCTAAATTTTTATCCTCTGATTTGTCCACGTGTATAGCTTTTCCACATTGACTTTTCAATGCTTGGACCTTCCAGGTCGAGGTGTTACAAGTACATTCCATCATGCATGCATGGAAGCAAACATAAAATAGGAGGAGGAGGGTTCGGAGTTAGGGTAAGATGTGGAAGGGGAGAAATGTTCGATTTTATTATTAGAGGGCTGTAAATTGTTGGACCCGCATAGTGTAGGGGTAAAAATTTGATTTTCCCTAAGAAATTATGGAATGTTGTGTTATTAGTTTGGCTTACATCACTGATTGCATCAACCTGCAGAACTGTAGTGTTGAATAATCGTATAAAAATATGAGAAGTTACAAGTCAGCTCTATATTTAATTTATATTTATAATTATATTTACATATGTGCAAGGAGAAGCTTCTTGTGTGTATAAGTACCTGGCTATATATTAATATTAATATTATTACTAATTAATAATTAATAATAATATATATATGTGGGCTGGTCAAAAGGTAAGATGTGGAGGAAGGCTTAGCGAACACGAAACATGCAACCCTCGTTGGGAAGTTCTATTTATAAGAAAGTCAGCTTGCCTTTCCAAAAAGCAAATGCAACTGGGCAGATGTGCCTTGCTGACCACATCACGCTTTGATGACTCAAACCACATAGTCCCTTTTAATAAAGAAAATACTAAATGTGATAGCATATAACACAATATGTTTATGTTGGGTTGAATGGAATAGAATAGAATCTGATTCCATATTCAAAATACTTTGGAATAGAATGAAATTGAAATAAATATTACTGGAATAAATATTATTATAATTCACTACTACTAGTTTGATTCTATTCCCATTTAATTAGTTCATCCAAACACGTTGTTTGGAATGAATTGGAATGTGATTACATTTCATTCATTCCATTTCAACCAAACAAACATGACCTATGTGTTTACAAAACATGCATGTGACGAGGATTTTCTTCTCTACATATTTGGACTACCATGTACAGGAAGTTCTAGTGATACTTTTAAATTGATTTGCATGTTTAGTTTGGGGATAATTGAGATGGAATGTAATGAGATTTCAATCGTGATCAACTACACTCACTGTTGAAATCTCATTCCATTCTATTCTGATTCTCCTGATTCTGTCCAAACAAACAAGCTGATCACAATATCAATTGTGATGATGCATTGAATATGATTTTGTATCATCAACACTACATTTTTACAAATGGAATATTTCAACTTTGCATTAGACAACCAAATAGACCATTAAATAAATTAAAATTATGAGCTATCAACATCAAGTTGGGTCATGCAGGGAGGAAGATGAGCTAAGCACATAAGTAGGCTTGCCGAAAACCCCACATGTTAACCCTTATATTTCTTACTAATAATTAATTAAGACAATTAAGTTTTCTTGTACAAAGGGCATGTGAGACGCTTCACTTTGAAAAATAAAAGTACCTTAACTGTCTAGGTGATTGACATATAATTAATATGAGAAATGAGCAAGCCAACTCATGAGAAGATCAAATCACTTAATGTCGGAGTGATTCTCAATATTCATTCATTTTCTTTCTACATATTATTATAATTGATCTCCTCTAATGTGTTGACCAATATAATGGAATTTAAGAGTGTACACAACCTGTGTATGCAATTAAATTAGGAATTTGGATCCTCTGTAAGTTTTTTCCCTTATAAAAATATTTAGAGATCTTGTAATGGTTGTCCTCAATGCAGCTTCACAGAGGGATTTAAGAACACCCCCCAAAAAAAAGAGGAGGAAAAGAGGAAAAAAATAGAGCAACCTCATCATGGCCATTATTTTGTGGATACCCGACTGATCTCTTAGAGAAGTGCATATATGGGGAGTATTAAATAGATGTGTGGGCTGCTATGGATTTGGCCAATATGATTATGCGTGCAACTTGGGTGGATTCAATCCAACCAACTTGAGTTTTGAACAGTCATTTTTAATGGTGCATAGGAAGGAAAATGGTCGCCCGAACTAAATCCAGATTGGTTATGGACAAAAGGCTTGGGTAATTTGTCCAACTCGAAAACTGAATGTATATTATAAAATAAAACAATTATATATATATATTATATGTTTTAATCAGGTCCTTATCGGAAGATCAGATTGCAAATCTCTGACTAAATGGATGGAATTGGGATGGGATGAGAATCTGGATCATTTGGAGGTTTACACCTCAGCCGCTTTATTGGGTTACGTACACACTCTCGAAGTCTCACTCATACAAAACCCATAATCTCATATAAATGGAGAAGAGTATGCAATTGTGACTGGTCATGTGGTATTACAAGTTAATCAGAATAAAGTAAAATAAAATTATCTAATATTTTCTGATTTCATAGTTTCACTTTACTTGACTTTAATTAACATATGAGATCACGTTACCTATGTCACAGTTGTCACAGTTGCATGAAAGTTCTCTCACACACACTAAGAGTCTCACTCGTACAAGGCTCATAATCTCATAGATGTTTGGTTAGTCCATGTTGGAAGTTGAACCGCTCTCTGGAACCAAGCTGGCTGCTTCTAGCTGGCATGTAGTGATGTATGGACCATTGTACGGATCAATCAATTACCCGGTTTTCCAAAGGAGAGGTGTTAGGTCATCATTAAAAGGCTAAATTCCAGCAGAAATTGAGGGCCTTGGGAGAAATGAGTCCTGAAAACTTGGCTTCTTTTACGTCTTTGACGGGTTTTAGTGGCTCCATGACACCCTAACGACTGCACGTACGTTTTGATGTGTCCTCACCTTTTGTCCTAATACCACTTTTGTACTGTTATGTCAGAAAAACTTCGGTGAAACCGCTGCACCACCGTGGCTGTGAGACCAGCCACTCACAGCCATGGATCACTCTGTTTTTGGCTATTGTGGGGCCCAAAAACAGAGTGATCCATGGCTGTGAGTGGCTGGTCTCACAGCCACGGTGGTGCAGCGGTTTTACTGAAGTTCTTCTCCTGTTATGTGGTGTTCACCAGTGCTGCTTAGCACTCGGAACCGATTATTTACGGACTACATAATTTAGGGGAGCAAAAAAATAAAAAAATAAAAAAATCCGAAGTTTAGAGGAATGGATCTTGCTATAACTCTTGACAAAAGAATAAAAAATTGTCAAATTGAAGGAGACTCTCAACTGTGATCAATGCGATTTATGCTACTTATCAAAAAGTTTCAAATTAAAGGAGACTCTCAATTGTGAGATGTGTTGATTTTTTTTTCTTTTTTTTATTTTTTATCTCTTGTGAGTTAGATTATAACATTTATAAGTCACCAAAATAGATAATTTTCATTTTTTTTTTCTCTTTGCATGTATTGTTATTTATTTTATTCCACTAATAATACTATGTGCTAATTAGCACATTGTTGGTTTAGTAGTGAAGTACTATTAACCCATAAGAGTTTGAATAGTCAAATCAAGGCATATCAGGCCGGTCATCATGGTGCTTAGGTGAAAGAATGAAATGGAAAGAGTTTGAGATTGCCAATAAGCCCAAGCGTCTCTCTCTTCTATGAAGCACATCTATCATGTTAGAGACCCAAATGTAGCAATACATTTTTTGATCAGCGGGTGGTAAATTAAATTAATATAATAAATTAATGAGTATAGAAATAAATCGAAGGCCCTTATAAAGAATGCAAGTCAAAGTTTCTCCAACTTTATGTAGTGGGGATCTCTTAAACTTGACTATGACTCGCCAGGTTTTATGCGTTTGCAGTTATCAAGTTAAAAATACATACCTCCTCACGTTTGAAACTTGAGATGTACCCAAAAAGGACTATTTTGGAGCATTAGAGTCTCCTATATAAGTAACTTCCCACCACTCTATCCCCCTTAGGAGAAATTAGAGTTTCTTCTTTGCTATATATAAGGATAAGGGGTCTCGATCATAAGTGCTGCGAGTAGGGTATTGAGCAGAGAATTGTTCTGCCATTAATCTTCATATCAAGGTATATAAATCTCTTTTACTACGTATTGAAAATGCATCCTTGATCGTGTCTTTTCCTTTTCTTTTTTCTTTTTTATTTATTGCTTTTTCTTTTTCAAATCAAACTTACTACACCCAGAAGATCATGTCAATTCCGTGTCCCGAATATGCCCCTCTCATGCCTTTGAGTGGTCGGAATGCTACAATTTTTCTATTGTTCTAACTAATAAACAATATTTTCTTGGAATAATGTATGTAACAGAATTTAATCGACGTGGATCTCCTAGATCTTCCAAACTCAGGTCAACTGGGCCTGTTATATAGTTAAATCATTTAATTTACATTTTTTTTTTTTTTTTTTTTTTAATGTTGGTGTTGAAGTATATATATATTGATCGATCACATTGAACTAGTTAATATATTTGTGGAATACTTCTATCCAGCAGGTTTTAGCTAGCAATCTCCCTCTCTCTCCTCAAGGCTAGGCCGGCCTCAATTGTGTTGCGGAAAATGGGAGAGAATAATTCGGGAGCTTGGGCTTTTGTGATTGCGTCGACGATACTGTTCATTGGTTTTGTTGCAAAGCTGGCACGGAAGAAGAAGAATGTAGGAAAAGGCGGTCGTAAATTGCCGCCCGGAAGAAGAGGATGGCCAATAGTTGGTGATAGCTTCAATTGGTACAACGCTGTTGCAAGTTCTCATCCGCCTCGCTTTGTTGAGCAACAGGTTAAAAGGTAAGGCCGCTTACAAGACCCATGCATATCTATGGGTCACCTGAAATTAATTACTCGTATAGCTCTTTCTTTTCTGCTTTGCTCGTCTTAATTGATCGCGATGGCAAACCAGGTCTTATTGTTTATATTGGAAGCCAATTATTAGACTTGAAAATTGTTTCTATTGTTTTAATACTCAATAATAGCTTCCTTCAATTCACCTAATTAATGGAACCAATTAAGAAGCCATTCGTCTCCAGCAGGGTTTCTTAATTCACTTCCAAGTTGGTCGATTATTTGACATTTTTACATTAAAATAGCCTAGTTTTAAGCGCATTTTATGATCGACCACTTTTCAAAAAATATGTATTATAGATTTATAATAGATAATTTGAGTGTTCTTTTTCTATTAAATTTTTTTTTTTTAATAATATTTGGGAATTTTCTTAGGGAAGTTTCACGTATTGGTTGGTGTTGGTGGAGTATATGCCTATCAATATATGCAATATATGTACGTGGTAGAGAGTTCGGTATGGTCCTGTTCGTGAATAAAGTTTCAAATTTCCTCTTATCTTTCAGTATAAATTAATTTGGTGGATTAAATCATTGGGTTTGGAACCCATGAGGGGTAGCATAGATGACAAAACCCGTAGCTTAGAAACTGTAGTTCCTGATTGAGTTTGTGTCTCCACTCTTTCACTATTGAATTGCATGGGCGTACGAGTGGTTTGTGCATATATCATAAGGGGATATTAGCCAGAGCCCAGTGACTTGGGATACCCCATTATTTGAAGGAAAAAAAAAATTTCATTGGGTTTTGTACATAGATTTAGGATCTTGATATATATTTCTGTTTTCAAAATTTCCATATTGTCAATCAAGAAACTAGTCTTAATTTCTAAGCAAGAAGCAGTATAGATTAATTGATGCTAATTGATTAATTAGATGTTAAGTTTCCAACTTAAAAGTATAATCTTATAAGTGGAGGGTCCAAACAGGTATATGAAGATATGTTTAACTCGATATTTAATCGATGTGAGATGTGGAACTTTCCAATACTATCCTCCCACGTGCAGGCTTAACAAGATACATTTTAGGTCCTCCACTTAGAACTTTAGGTATTTAAGTTGGAAACTTAATATGGTATCAAAGTATGTCGTTCTTGAGCCATTTATTTGTAAGTTCGTCTTTATTGTTCACAGTGACTAAACCTGTTTCTATCTTGTTAAGCATGCATAGGAAGGAGGAGCTTTTTCAAGTCTTCACACCTCCACCCCTAAAGTTAATCTTTTGGGGTCAAGTGGTGCCCTAACATTAGATAAAAAAAAAAAAAAAAAATCATAAAAAACTAATTAATTTATATTTGTGAAACGACAGGTATGGGAAGATATTCTCATGTAGTCTATTTGGGAAATGGGCAGTGGTGTCAGCGGACCCAAGCTTTAACCGATTCATAATGCAAAACGAAGGAAAATTATTTCAGTCGAGTTATCCAAAATCATTCAGAGATTTGGTGGGGAAGAATGGCGTGATCACGGTGCAAGGAGAGCAACAAAGGAAACTACACGGCATCGCCTCCAACATGATGCGCTTAGAGAAGCTCAACTTCCACTTCTTGAAAGACTATTCAAGTGGTTATGCTTCAAACCTTGAGCAATTTCCATGACAATCAAGTCATTCTTCTCCAGGATGTTTGTAGGAAGGCAAGATATATCCAACATGCATTTCACTTTAATTACTCTAAATAATTCTAATCCAAATCCATATCCATATACGTGCATCTTAATTAGTTTCTACTACTAATTTATTAAATCAATCTGCTGCAGGTAGCTATTAATCAGATGGTTAATCAACTATTGGGAGTATCCAGCGAATCAGAAGTCAACGAGATGGCTCAATTGTTCTCAGACTTCGTCGATGGTTGTCTCTCTGTTCCCATCAACTTGCCTGGTTTCGCTTACCACACTGCCATGAAGGTGACATCGAAATAAATTTTTTTTAAAAAACATATCATCTCATCATCAAAGCATTTTCCTTCTAGTTCCTTTTTCTTTCTGTTTGGTTTTTTAGGTACAATGGAGGGTTCCAACCCCTAACCTATCTAATCCTACCCCTTACCCCGCCTTCACCACTAGGACTAATCCTAATGACTTTTCTAGTTCATTATGACGATTATGTTACCTATCTTATTTAGGTTAGTGAATTTCAGCTTTGGGTCCAGTGGTATGGTAACCTAATAGCATTTGCCTCACTCATTCAGTGAGTAATATGAGATTATATTCAAGCTTATGAAGAAATATTAATACTCATTTGTTAATATTAAGGAGGTTAGAGATATGAGTAGATTCTATTGATTGTCAAAAAAATCTTAGCTTTGGGCATAAGCCTATGATTTGAAATCATGATGTGAAACCCAAACACCATGTATTGGGCCTCTCAGCCCAATGTTGCACCAATCTAGTTTACCCTTCTCTCTCTCTTCTCTTTTTTCCATTTTGTGTGTTTCTTAGCTCTTATTTTGTCTAACAAGCATAGGTGGTACCTTTCTCACCCTTTGAAGGGGACGTTGGGGCTCAAATATTGAAAATTTGGGTTGGAAGATCTGTCTTCTGAGATTGGGTGTAGGATTGTATGATGTCTTTGATTATACAATACAAAACCAAACAAAACAAGAAAAGGGCCCTCCACTTTTGAGGCCAACATAAGTGGACCCGATCTCTAACATAAGTTCAATGGTAGCATCTGGCCGGGCTGCCTTTAGACTTAGCCTTGGCCCACTAAGGTACTTGCTCACCATGATCTTTAGTGTGTTTTTGAATGAGGGATATGGTATTTACTAGAAAATTTCATAATGATGGGATTTAAATGAATATCCTTGTTTTGCCAAACACTTTGGCACATGAGGATTCAACTTATGATAGCGGTGGTAGCTGGGGGTAATGATGTTGGGTGATGATAGTGATGGGTGGTAGGTGGTGGTGGGCAATTAACGTTGACAGTAGTGGTGGTAGGTGGTTGTGGGCGGCGATGGTGGTGGTAACAGCGACAATGGTGGATGGTGGGGTGGTGGATGGTGGATGGTGGTGATGGCCAGTTGTGGCAACGGTGTTGGTAGAGGTGGGCATCAACAGTGGTAGACAATTAGGCCTCATCAAAAGCCCAAGGTCCATCCGTGGGTAGCTTGAAGCCCAAAAGCAAAAGCCTGACCCGAACCCAAGTCGGAAAACGGCCCAAGTCTAGCCCGAATACTGTTGGGCTAGGCCTAGGCCTTTAGTTAAAGCCTGAGCCCAGCTTGAAAAGCCTTGACCATGGGTAGCCTAGCCCAAGCCCATATCAAGCCCATCAACATATGGCATCATGATTATTTTCCACTTTTGATAATCACTTTCCAACTTAATACCAGTAAAGGGATATTTTCTATTACCTTACCACAAATTGATAGTCAACTTAATAAAAAGTGACTACTACTGTCCTCTGTTTTGGTATTACGATGGGTAGTGAATACCAAAAGGTAATTTTCCACTTTTTCTGCTTTCATAACAACAGACCCGAAGCTGAGGCCCAAGCCTGAAGCCCGAAAGAGCCCATGCCCATGGGCTATGCTTGGGCTTTCACATATTCTTCCCTAGGTCTGGATATTACAACCCTTCAAGTGATCTCCCCATCTCACTAATTTTAATTTTTAAAATTTTATAAAAAATATAAAAGATTTTTTATGGAAAGTGATCGCGATGTTCACTAAAAAACATTATTTTGAACAACTCAAAATCTATAGTTTAAGTGGAATTTTTGGCCAAAAATGAAATATGGATTATAAATGACAAAAAAGGTCTACTTAAATGATAAATTTTGAAAAAAAAAATTATTTTTTTCTTTAATCTTAAAAAAAAATAAAATTAGTGGGGTGAGGAGATTACTTGAAAAGGTTGCAATATCCAGACCTATTCTTCCATACCTCGGCTCAGCTCGGCCTAATGAATAGTACAAGCTCGAAAGGCCCAAGCCCAACTCAATGATGAGGCCTATGGACGATGTTGGGCGTCAATAATTGGAGGGGAAGTTTTCTCTTTCTATAATCTGTGAGTTAGGTGTATATGATATGATATTATGGCAGCGTGTAGGCTTGGGCATGTTATTTTGCATAATATGGAATGGGTATAAAGCAGCATAAGATGAATGCAGATATAATTTGGTTACCACAATACCGTATATAGACTTAATTGGGCCCATTAATCGTTCCAACAATGGCAGTTTAATCAAGAAGCTAGAAATGTAAGCATTTATACATAACGTACTCTTATTGTATGGTCATTTTAATTAGTAAAATTTGCAGGCAAGGGAGATCATAATAGGAAAGATCAACAAGACAATAGAGAGGTGCAGGCAAGAAGGCGGCGAAGTTGGAAATGGAGTACTTGGAAGACTACTAGAGGAAGAAAGCTTACCCGATGATGCTGTAGCCGACTTCATTATCAATCTTCTCTTTGCCGGGAATGAAACCACAGCTAAAACCATGCTTTTTGCGGTGTATTTCCTCACCCAATGTCCCAGGGCAATGAAGCAGCTACTCGTAATTCTTGTTTCAATTTGTAGTACTGCCTATTTATGCTTTCTTACTTCTATGTATTCTCTCAATGTTTTTTTCATCATTTGAACAGGACGAACAAGAAAGTCTAAGGAGCACCTTTGGTGGGCATGGAGAACAAATGCTTTCATTTCAGGACTACAAAGCAATGCCTTTCACCCAATGTGTAAGCTACTCATTATTACTTAAATTTGCTTTATTAGCCCAACATATATCTAAATTCATGCAATATGTTTTCAAATTTACAGATCTACCCTTTAATTTGTCCTAATTGTAAATTCGTAATTTTGAAAAATAATCTAAAAAATAAAGCCATATGCGGGTCACTGGTAGTTGTATTAAACAATTTTGGTTACAGGTAATTGATGAAACACTTCGAGTTGGGGGCATTGCAATTTGGTTAATGAGGGAGGCAAAAGAGGACGTAGAGTACCAAGGTACGTCTAAAAAAAGTTGTTTATTTTCCATTCTTTCCATTTTCAATTGTTGTTTAATTATGGGTTAATTGGCAGATTTTGTTATACCCAAAGGATGCTTTGTGGTTCCGTTTCTTTCAGCAGTCCATTTGGATGAGAATTTGTACAAGGGGGCTCTCATGTTCAACCCTTGGAGATGGATGGAGGCTGAAAATCAGGTTAGCTTTAGTGATCCACCAAATGCCTTTTATTTTGCCTTTTGCATTCTTCTCTCTAGGATGATGATTAGCTTAGCACGTGTTGATATAACGTAAATCAATACTTGTATTAAAAGTTGGACCTTGTGCATTAGTGGGTAATGAGATACATTAGATCAATGCAAATGGTATGACCCCAATACATGGTATCGATATAACTTATATCAATACGTGCTGACGTGATGGGAACTACTATTCTCTAATACCTAAATTTTTTACCTAATTAAGGAGAAGAGAAATTGGAGAAATAGCCCGTTCTATGCTCCATTCGGAGGAGGTGCTCGATTTTGTCCAGGGGCGGACTTGGCTCGCCTTCAAATTGCTCTTTTTCTCCACTACTTCGTAACTACTTATAGGTGCTCTCTCTCTCTCTCTCTCTCTCTCTCTCTCTCCATACTGCCCCACACACACACACTACGTTGTTTATTTATAAATTTTCCTCAACACAAAAAGTTAATAGAGAAAAATTTGGCTACTAAATTCTATAGATTTTTACAAAAAATATGGCGACTAAGTTCTATAGATTTTAACAATGAATATTGTAAAAATTAGTTTGCTCTTGAATTGATGAAACATTATCCATTGGATGGTTAATCAGGTGGACCCAGGTGAAGGAGGATCGGATGTCCTTCTTTCCATCTGCTCGACTAGTGAATGGCTTCCAAATTTGCTTAAGCAGACGACATGACCAAATGAAAATGAAGTGTGATAATTGATTTTGCTTCTTCTTCCTCTTCCTTTTTTGTTATTTTTTGTTATTTTTTTTACTTTAATCTGTCATACACTCGATCTCATTTCATTTTTAGATGATGTGTAAATTATTTTGAAATTAAAATTTGTGTGTAAAAGCAAAGTATTGGAATATAACTACAAATTTTAATTTAGAAACTTTTTTATTTACTTTGGATTATTATGTTAATTAAATAAGCTTCGAAGCTTTTGCTTGTTTGAGAATGATGACTCGAAGACAAATTTAACAGGAAAAAAAAAAAAAAAAAAAAACCTATTATCACTTTTGAGCGAAAAATTGTTTTTCTTTTTGAAATAAATTTTTACAAAGTATGATTTCACATATTTGTAGACAAATATAAGCTTCCAACAAGTTGTGACCCGTGCTTCTCACAACAACAACAACAACAACAGGAAAAAAAAAATTTCCAAAAAAAAAGAGGCTAAATAATTGAAAAGGAGAGAGAGAGAGAGAGAAAGAAGCTAAATAAATAAATAAATTGAAAAAAAATATAAAATTCAATAAAAGTAGAAGTCAAAAACAAAAACAAAAGGAAAGAAAAAGAAAAAAATATATATTATAATGATATATATATATATAGAATCCTAATCAAGTTAGCACATATTTATATATGTTATATCAGCACCATACATAGGGGTTGTACCCGTGCATTAACCCAATATACCCTATAACCCACTAATGCACAAGGAATAGCCTTAATGCGAGCGTTGATATAAATTATATCAACACATGCTTATCTCATGATCATCTTATATATATATATATATCTAAGAACAAAAGCAAAATATTCCAAGTCTATCAATTAAATTGAGTACAATATGGGGGGAAAGAATAGATAGATAACAAACCTTGATTTACGAAAATGTCTCAAGCTATATGTGTGAACCCGAGAAAATGGCTCACATGAAATCAAAAAGAGTCACCATCTCATTTTTTAGGGAAAAGAGGAAAACCCTAAAATGTTTTATTTTCCAAAACAAGTGAAAAGTCATATTTAAAAATGGAAAGGCAAAAAATCTTTTGAAAACCAAATATTGTAAATTCGGAAGCTAAGTTACGATATAGAAAGGTTCTAGGCAAAGCCTATAGGCACCCATATCGCCCTAATCGATCTCTTAATTTAATTGAGCCAAATTAAAATCTCACACACACAAAAATCAACATTATCATCACAAGAAAGCATGCATATAAGGATACTTGGTATCTTAGGGCGAACTTAAACATAAGCAAATAAATAAATAAATAACTAGATACTTGGTATTCTAGGACGGACTTGAACATCAATTGGGCGCCTACGTACCTTGTATTGAACGTATAAGGATCAAAGTCTATGTAGTTCCAATAGAGGGCTATTCCCCTCACAAAGAAATACGATAACTTCCAGGTTTCCATATCAATCAAAGAAGAAAGTTTAATAAAAAAGAAAGATTGAGAAAAAAAGAAAGATTTAAGAAAAATGAAAGATTAAGAAGAAAGAAAGATTTAGAAAATATAAACTTTAATAAAAGGAAATTTAAAGAGAATGAAAGTTTTAGAAAAGAAAAACTTTAATAAAAAGAGATTTAAAAAGAATGAAACTTGCAAACTATCATAATTCAATATGAGAAAAATAGCCCAAGGGGAAAGGGGAAGATTATAAATTAATTGACTACTCTTAACTGCCAATTAATCCAAAATCAAACATGCATCATATCACAATCATATCAAAGTTATCACATTATCACCATCATGAACAAATCATAGGATTCTAACCCTAATCATACTTGAAGCTATTATCATGCAAGAGACATGAAAACCATGACCAAAGAAACTCAAAAGGCAATAAAGCAAATCTGAACAAAATGCATAATGACCTGAAATTATTCTAAAAATCATATAAAATAATAAATAAAACAAATAAGAAAACCCTAGCATACTCTTATATGAATAAGGACTATTATCATGCATAAAACAATCCTAAACCCTAATAAAGAAACCCTAATATGATATAACCCTAAAATAGTAAGAAAACTCATGAAAAACATGTAAAGATCCTAATAAAATCATGCATGAAGAGAGCCTACAACTATACTTCAAAACAATGGCATTAGGAGAAGAAGAACATGCTTTATATGATGATAAATATCATAGTATTCATCAAAACAGTAAAACCCTATCGTCATATTATCTAAATCACACCATGAAACATGTATTATCATCATGAACAACTTATATAATCATTATAAACATACTAGAAGATCAAAACATGAGAGTTCATGTTAATAAACATACTTTCAGCAACTCCTTCGCTTTACTTCTTCTCATTTGCTGTGCTTTTTCTCCTTTGCTCTTCTTTACTTGATTCTCCTTCTTCTTCCCTCTCTAAATAATCTTGAAGAACTCCTTTAAGTCTCTTGAAACTCACAAAAGTCTCACAATGCACATAAATTTGTAGCCGTCTCCCTTTCTAGGGTTTAGAGGCAAGTCGATCTCCTTGAGTATTGAAAGGAGGCTCTTATTTATAGGGAAGTGACTTAATGATTCAATGGTTGAGATTAGTCCTTCAAATAATGATCCAAGGGTTATTAAGAACTTTCTTAGTGCTCAAGTAACTCAAAATTACCTAAAAAGTAGAAGGAAAGTTGCCAAAAAGTGGAAAAAGTCACACTGGAAGTAAAAAATTGTTGAAAATCGGAAACAAGGTAAAAAATAGGACATAAGCTCGGGTAACCATACAAGTTTGGACGACTAACCGTCCAACCCCAGACGGCTAACTGTCCAGAGTCAGATGGTCACCCAAGAGGCCCTCTCAGTTCCGTTTTTCGACGTTTCAACACTCCCGAGGGTGTATCTTGGTCATTTTAACTCCGATTTGAACGAAACAAAAGCCAAAACGATAGTGACTCGAAGGAGAATGAATCTAGAAGACTTTCAAGGTGAAAATCCTCAACCATGGTTAAAGTGTTTGGTTTTAAAAAAAGGGTCAATCGTCGAAAGTTCAACAAAAGCGATTTTGACTAAGTAAGGGTTTTACCTTCTGATTGACCTAATTATTATTTCAAATCATTATAAGACTTCAAGAAACATATTCCAATTTGAAATTAGTCTTTAAGAAATGTAAATGGAGTTTTTTGATTGAAAATTCAAGTGCAAACCATAAATTAACTTTATGAGCACCAGAAAAGGGTCAATTAGCCAACATGGACCATTATGAGCCAAAACCAATCTCAAACCATTGAATCCTTTAATTGAACCTATAAATAGACTCTAAATGTCAAAATGAACATGATTGAATACTTCAAAATGAATTCTAAGGTCAAACGGAAATTATACAATCAAAAGGATGAAAGTGCCTTCTAAGTCGCAAAATTTCTTATTGACCATTGAAACTCACTCGGATTGGAATCAAAATTCATAAACATGCTCCTCAACACTATAAAAACTTAATGCAAAAGAAAAGACTCAAAAACAAAACAAAAACATACATATGATAATAGCCTCTAACAAAAGGGATAAAAGAGCAAAAAGTGTCAACTTGAGCTTAAAGGCTCAATTTCCATTCTAAACCTCGACTAAATGCTATGTGAACCTCAAAATGATAACTCTCATAATGTGAGTAAAAAATGGGGTGTGACAGTATGTTATTGTGATGAATGGGTTGAATGCAAATGGAGGATATAAACACACATTGATCTGTAAGAAGAGGATTAAAAAGCAAAATAAGAGTAAAAATATGCAATTATATAGTGTAGACACCCCAATTTTGAAAGGATAGTTCACACTGAGCATACTATGCATGTTTATTCACAATCATACATTTCACTTGGTCCCGATCGATCAGGGTTCTCATATGATCGATTGGACCTTGGCAAATTGATCGAGGTCCACCTTATAATCGAGCAGGAGGTGGCAGAATGGCAATTCTTCTCGGTTAACCTTCGAGATCATAGCCATGAAGGATTGGAAGAAGCTTAGAACACCATAAAAGAAAATTGTTACGATCGAGTTTGATGGGCAAAGGGTGGTTGAAATTGGCAGCAAATGGGGCATATGAGGAAGTAAGGACAAAAGAAGAGGAGGTTGCCATTTGAATAGAGTGACATTAGTCTATAGGCTCTCATACCATAAAATAATCAAGAAAAATAGGCAAAAGCTACTCTCACTGTACATGTGATTGAGAGAGCTGTTATATATTTATAACTTTGTAAGCAATTCAAAATTAAGGAAGTTACATAGTTAAAGATAAGATGGGATAGGATACAACAAATATTTGAAATATGAATATTTAAAATTTAAGTTGTAGTTATCTCATAGTATCCTTAACAGCTTTTAAACTCCCTCACTAGGTCATGTGGTGTGTGGAGTGTGAATTGATTGAGGGGCCTATTTATCTACAATTGGTGATTTGGAATTGATTGAGGGGCCTATTTATCTACAATTGGTATGGTCTACGCTTCCAGATTGCTTTGCTTTAAAGTGAATGTCTTTCTAAAAAAGAAAACGTTCACATAAAAGTAGAACTCAGAGTCGTCATCAGTTATTGGTTTAAAGATGTAACTGATTGACTTTTGGCATCCAAAAATCAGCAATTAAGTCCAACTTGGATTTCAATGACTCCTAAGGTCTGTGTTACCTAAAGATTATGAATACAGAGGCTCAGTTGAGGAGGGGGAAGGTATTAGCATCCCCTCACACCCATGGATTGAAACCATAGGTGCTACATTCTAAATTGCATTCTCAATAGTATAAAACTTTAAACAAATTCCCAAAATGAATCATGCATATGATATTGACATTGGGTGTGTAAAAATATGGCCCTAACTTGATTTAAAAGAATTTATTGAAAGATGGCATTGACTTTTGCTTTAAAAGATGCATAGGTTATTAACCAATTAGTACCTTTAACTCCACCCCTAGTTTCAATGTGGTCCACAAACTTAGAAATTGCTCAATTTTAGGACAAGTTTAAATTTTTTGACTCAATGTGGGACAATCATCGACGTCTGTCAAGGAAGGTCGACGGAATATCCATGTGACCGCACGTGGTTGCTTAGTTAGCACACATGTGGCAACATAAAACCAAAATGGTGTCGTTTCAGACTTTTTTGTTTTCTTTTTTTTAAAAAAAATTTAAACAAAACAAAACACAAAACACAAAAATAACTTAAAATAGAATTAAGAAGGAAATAAAAGAAGACGATGAAGGATATGAGCGTCGCCTAGCACCTTCCTCGCCGGAAAAAAATCTATCCATAATACATACCAAAAGGCACTTGTGAATGACAACTAAAACTAACTCTTGAAGCATGTGATAGTGCCATGGCAGAGCATCCTGCTTGCTTGTCGGATGGGGTTTGGCTTGAGGGTTTGACCCCCCTTATTAGCAGAATAACGGAGGAGTTTTTTCCAAGAAACCAATAGTGTTCTTCAATGTTTCTTCACCGTGGAAAATGGAGGACTGATTATCCTTGCCGGAAAACGATCCAAAGGGGGGAAAATAAAGAATGGGAGAAGAAGAATGAGATTTATTTAGATCTATGTGATCGGCAGTGAATGATCTTAAACCCGACATTAGAAACGGTGAGCTCACGATTTGGGTAGCTCCTGATTTATGTTTATGGTTTGAGTTTTGTGCAATCTGTGGGTTTTTTTTTTTTTTTTTTCCAATATGGGTTTGGTTTAGTTTGTGATATATTTAGGCGTTTCATGACCTCGTCGAAGGTGGCGACATCGCTGTCTAAAGTGTCAATCCATTGGTGGGGAAGCTCGCTAGACTAGATCAGAGGAAGGGAAGGGGGTTTTACGTTTGATAGGAGCTTTGTGAGCCAAGGCTTTAATGGAGATGGGGTATGCGTGGGTGCAGAGGTTTTATTCAATGAAAATTGCAATTTTCTTTCTATTAATGGCTGCTACCAATTTAATCTATAAAGTTTCCCATGTTGTCTTTAATGGAGATTGTGGTTTAAAGAGTTAGATGGCGGCTGCAATTTCCCTCCATGAATGGCAAGTTGAAGGACCCCGTGATGGGGTAGACCACTATTGTCGGTGTCGAAAGAAGAAGAAGAGGAAGAGGGTTTTTCAACTTTGATCATCTCATTCAGATCGGTGTTTGGATTAGGAAAATTTGGTTTCACGGACCTACAATTGTCGGCTACTCAACGAGGAACTAGAAGAGAGAGAAGAAAAAGGACGGCATGGCAGCCTCCACCGTCAACAACCTTGCGAGATCAATTAGCCCTCCATTTTCCGGCGAAGATTTCACTTGTATATATATATATATACATCTTTTGTTTTTGTTTTTGGTTTGTTTATGTTTTGTTTTTTGTTTTTTTGTTTTTTAAGTTTTTTTTTAAAAAAAAGAAAAAGAAAAAACGCCTGAAACGACATCGTTTTGGTTGTATGTTGCCACATGTGTGCCAACTAAGCAACCACGTGCTGTCACGTGGATATTCCGTTGACCGTCCTTGACAGACGTCAATGATTATCCCACATCGAGTCAAAAAATTTAAACTTGTCCTAAAATTGAGCAATTTCTAAGTTTGTGGACCATATTGAAACTAGGGGTGGAGTTAAAGATGCTAATTGGTTAATAACCCAAGATGCATTGAAAGATAACATTTACTTTTGTTTTAAAAGATGCACTGAAAGATGGCATTTACTTTGCTTTTGAAAGATGCATTGAAAAGGGTGTGGTAACCCAATGTCAAGTGCAAGTGCGTGTCATGAAATATGGCATGTGATTTGAATTTGAAAAGATGCAATCAAAGATAGCATACTTTTTATTTCAAGAGATGCACGGCAATCATGGTATATGTGAAATGATATGAGATTGGTGAGACTTAGATGGTGCCTTGAAGAATTGAATTGATTTGATTTAAAAGCATTTTAAAGTATGGAAAATTGATCTTGAATGCTTTGAAGAATTTGGATGAAAATTGATATAAATTGAATTGAATTGGAATGAATTGTTTTGAATGAAACTTAGGACTTTCTAAAAAATAGTTTGAGAAAAAGTAGGTATTTGAGAAAGAATAGAATTTTAACTCAAATGGCCTTCCAAAATGATTTGAATTTAAAAGAGAATAGAATTCTAAATAAAAAAGAATTTTATAAAAGTTAGAAACTTGAGACTTCTAATCCAAAGTAAAGACAATAACCCTAGGGGGGAGAAGAGAATAATTCATACAAAACTTATCATAAACCACTTACCATATACCAAATATCCTGAAACATCGAGAAAACACCAATTAATCACCCCATGTATGCTGTAGGGCAATTATCATGCTCAAACCATCCAATATTATATCCAAACAATCATTAGAAGACCTAAATCAAATCTGGACAGAATACTAAATATGCATATAATAACCTAATACTTATGCAAATAACAAAAATCAAAAGAAGAACAAAAACCCTAATATGCGCTTATATGCTCTAAACACCCTAACATGCATAAAACTATCAAAAACATGCTAAATATGAATTATCATGATGAAAATATCATATAACAATCTAAAACATGAAAATAAAATCTAACATGATGCCTTAGGTAAGTGTTTTATGTAAGAATGTGAAATAACCATCCTTACGGCGAGCTTTCTTAAGTAAAACTATTTGGAGATAATTTTACATTGAAATCACCACGCATGAATGGTTTCTTCACATATCCTACGTAAAATATATACCTAAGAATACAAAGAAACTCACAGCGCACTTAAACACACTCCAGAAAGCACCTATGCACAACCTTACCCTCTGAGGACGATAATTATCCTTAAAAAGAATAATCATCCACACACCTATGAAGATGAGGCTTACACAGCAAGTGTCCTATACAAAATATGCTTAAAATCATGCATATAATTGAACCATGGAGAGAAAATGGCCTAAACACATCAGCTAATTTTCTGTGCAAAACGTACCTCTATCCTTAAGAGAGAAGCTATCCTAACAACAAGCAATTCACAACCCTACTCCACTAGCATGCTTTTCACATTATTTGAATCATATCCACTCTAAAATATAGATTATATATGATTCCTAAATCAATTCTAAGTCATAACTATGCAGAGAATGGAATAGAAGAAGAAGGAATCGTAAAATGATGCAAGAAAACTTACAACAAAGCAAAGGCCTTTGTTGTGTTCTTCCTTATCTTTGACTTGATTCCTTTCTAGTTCTCCTTTAAAATTGCAATAGAAAGCCTTCTCCAAGTAATATAGATGAGTGCAAATTCATTTTCCCTAGCTCTCTTATGAATATGAAGTGTCAAAGAGTCAAAAAGTCCCTTATGCTGAAGAATGAGTCGCTATTTATAACTAACCAACCATATGAACCAATGGTTGAAATTAATTCACCATAAAACCAATCTAAGGCTATTATTAACTCCTCTAAATGTTGGACAACTCAAAATCACATCCCAATAGGTTTAAAACACTTTTGGAAGAAGGAAATTCGGAGTAAAAGAGATCAAAATGCGTTTCCTTGAAAATAGGAGAAAATAGACGCGGGATCTCGGGTGACCAGTTGGCTAAACCGGTTAGACCAGTTGACCCAACCAGTTGGACCGGTTGGGTGAACCGGTCACCTGAGGCCAAGCCTCTATTTCACCCGATTTTGACTTTATTCAGGTTTCTGACTTAAAATGGCCATATTTTCTTCAAATTAACTCCGATTTGAGTGATTCAAAAGCCAAAAATTTTAAGAATTCAATGTAGAATAAGTCTAGAATATTATTGAACAAAAAATCCTCAACTATGGTCAAGTAGATGAGTTTTCATAAGGCGTTTAACTGAAAAAAAAAAAAAAAAAAAAAAAAAAGGGTCAATTAGCCATAAGGTAATATGGTGAACCAATCCAAAACCTATTCAATAGTTAAATTGGTACTTCAGTTAGACTCATTTCATCATTATAAGATCAATGGAACAATCCGGAACAAGTTTCGGGCTCAATTGGAAAATATAGAAAGTAAAAGACGAAATTGCCCTTCAAGTCGCAAAAGTTCTAATTAATTATCCAAACCTTTTTGGAACTGAACCAAATTTAACACACATATCCAAAATGATCCTAGAAACTAAATACAAGTGATGGGATTCAACAAAGAGACAAAAATATGCATGCAATGATGACCTATTCTCCTAAGGCTTAAAAGGGCAAAAGTGTCCTTTAAAGCTTAGGAACTCCTAAATGCTTCTAAACTTAAAAAAATGCTATCATAAACTTATGGGAGTGAAAATGGGGTGTCTACAATTACCAACACATGAAAACAACATGGTTACAAGCCACAATCTCCACTGGAAATGTACAAACAAGCACTCGAACTCAAAATGTAAAGCTAAAAGTTTGCTGGAAAATGTGATTACAAGGAAACATTGCTAAATCTAGAAGCTAAACTAATTAAAGTACTCTTATGAAGGGAATCCTGAGAAGGATGGTGGTTGAAGAACCTTTTCTTTATCTTCATTTCTAAAATTTATAGACAGTAGCCAATTGCAACTGATTGGAAGTTACCAGCGATTTCTACCTGGCCTGCAATTTCGCCTCAACTTCCATGATCATGAAGCAGTTACCTTTGTCCCGTAGCAAAACGCTAGGTGTTCCTCCATGACTTAAAACTATAACGCCCACTAGTTCCCTCATGACCCACGTCTGTAAGGTATTCCAACAAACACGCCATCCATGTGGATACTCCTCATTCACTCCATCCTCCTAAGTCCTCTGCTGACTAGGCTGCCACATGGCCCAATCACTATGCTTCTCTGCTATAACTGTTTTTAGAGGGAAACAATATCGAAATACTATGGACTATAATTTTTGCTGGCAATGTTGTATGGCGAACTAGTGATGGATATTCTTGGTATTTTACTGTCTCTTTGATAGTACTTAGCATCTGAAGTTGGCGATGGTATCAATTCTGTCATATCTAACGTTTTTATTTGGTGACAGCAACTTCTGTTGGAAAAGAAGTAAGATAGATAAGGGTTTGAAACCTTTCCATTGTACCAAAAAAAGAACAAAGAAGTTATAACCACAGTATGGTGAAGTTTTATTATATTTTTGTTCTACTGACAGTATAAGCCCATTGGGACTTTATTTATTTATTATTTTGTGTGTAGGATGTTCTCCATAATGTTTGATGTATTTGTTTCTGCCAGTTTGAAGGTTGGAGGGGCCTATTTGAACTTACCAATTTTCTTTAAGTTTTAGTATCTAATAGTTGATGAGGTGGTTGTAAATTAATTTGAAAGCTTGAAGACTGGCTACTTTCAACAATTCTATTACACTTGAACCAATTGACCATATTATCCAGAGGCTACCAAATTACCAATGTTTAGTTCAAATTTATATTTAATTATTCTATATTCTCTTGAAATAGAGAACAAATGATACCAAATTACCAATCTCTGGTACTCGTGACTGGCTGCTTTCAATAATTCTATTAGGGACTGGGGAGCTTGTAGGGGAAAGTAGGATCATTATTAAATCAAATCTAAGAATAATTATTCTATTAATAATTAGGGTTACATCATTAATGGCGATTAGGGTTTCCTAAGAAAACCTTAAGGCTGCCGCCACTACCACTACCATGGCTTGGCCATAGGGCTACCGTGGCTTGGCTATGGGGCTGCCATGGCTTGGTAAGGCCGTGGGAGGCCATGGCTAGCCAAGGGGACTCATGCTAGGGTGTGGGCCAAGCCCATTGGACACGTGTGGGATGGTCCATAGGGCTGTCATGTTCAAAACTAATTAGGGTTTCAAGAACCCTAATTGGTGCCACCATAAGAGGACCTCCAAGGTCACAAACGCAATCAAAACACCATTAAATCGAATCCTCCATTCAATCCAGCTTTTGTATCATGTCCCTACATGAATTACTAAGTAAATAGAAGAGGATTGGATGATCAAATCATCCCCAATTGATCTAAACAATTCTTTTACCAACAATCTGCCCAGAAAAATCAGCACATTATAACAGTTCAGAAATCGCTCTAAAACCCAGCAAGATGACATTGTTAGGCTACCAAATTATTTTTCCTAGTATCCTATATGTCTTAAGAAACTAATGCAAGCAGTTTCATGCAGTTTGGAGTTCCCTAGCTCAAGTTATGAACAAAACTCCATTGATGACTTTTCTGCAGAAAAACAGCCTACTGTGTTTTTCAAGAAATCAAACCTTTTTGATTCTTTATGCATCAAAACTCTTTTGAAAATTAAAGAATATGATCTATACATTATATATCATGATCCTATAATGATTTTACATCAATTTTACAGAAGTTTCTGATCAAAACAGTAGCAAGAACCTTAGGGTTCTTCAACCCTAGGTTCGGCCATGGTTGTCTTCTCCTTCCTCCTTCTTCTTCCTTCCAAATTCAATTCTATGCATCTCATACACCATGAATTTGATATGTACAGTACATATTAACATATGTATTTAACAAATTAAGTATATATGAAGAACAAGAAGAACAAAGAGAAGAAAATCAACCTAGGGTTTGAAACCCTAGGTTCGGCCACCAAGGAAACCCTAGTTTCCTATCTTCTTCTTCTCCAAATTTAAACCCATTCAACTCTTGAATATCCAGTAGCCCTAAAACATATTTTAGAAGAGGAGTAGAAGAGAAATAACTTAGGGTTCAATAACCCTAGGTTCGGCCATGAGAGAGAACAAGCTTTAATGCATGAATTGAATTCTAATTCATTAAACCAATCAATTTACCATAACAACCAGCCCATATGCAGTCTGCATTTAAGCATAATCATGGCTCTGATACCACTATTGAGAATCGAACTTGAAGGAAAACAGAGTGCGGAATGAATTGATAAACAAAACTTTTCCTAATCAATTCCTTAACTGATGAATCCAATTATGCTTAAACACAAACAAAACCCTAACTAGAAGAGGGTGGAATTACTTACAGTTTCAAAAGTCTTCTTTTTTTGCTCTAAGCTTGAATCCGGACAGTAGAGAACAAGTAGTCCAAATGTACTGCCTCCAACGGTATCCACACCTAGCTAGAGCTTCAAGTCTTTTTTTCTTTCTTCCTTGTTGTTGCTGGAGGTAGAGAAGAGAAGAGAGAGAGAGAGCCTCTAAGGGGTTGGACGGCTAGGGCTTGGGAGAGTGAACTTATGATAATGTCATCACATCACATAAAGCTATATATAGCCTCCATATAGGGCCGGCCAAAGGGGGACTTCAATCCCTAATGGGTTTTGTGTAATTACTCCTAATTACACAATAACCCCTCTAATTTATATCCCATACAAACTTGCCCCTTAAAAACAATTCTTTTATTCACTTATACCCTTTCTCTCATAGATTTTTAAAGCACTCTTAACATAATCAGTGTGTGACCCATTGGGTTTACATCATCAAGTAGTAGATATAGCATAAGTTGTGCACAATGGAACTCTTTCCATTAAGGGTCTAATTGGAATTCCTTCCAATTCCCTAATTGATTATAACTCTCTTATATCAATTAGGGCTTCTACTAACCATGAGTAACATCTAGCATATGCCTCATGGTGTGGTCCTTAATGAGGTGAATAGTTATCAAAAAGCCCTTCTGTTATAGTTTATAGGTTACAATTATATCTTTCCATCCACACAATGTCTCCAATTGAACTAATAGGACATAGAATTCTGTCAAGTCTCTGGTTTAATTACTTTATGCTCATTCATGAATATCATCTCAATAATGAACTTATGGAAACTCCTTTCCATATTCATTCTACCATGAGCCCATGGATTTAATGAGTTATATCACTGAATGATATATGAAACATTCTCTCTCTTTTTCCTGAGAGTAATGGATTCCTTGTTAACCACTCATATGCCTTCACACACATAGCAGTAGGGCCAATGAACACCCTTGCATACCCCTAGAAGGATCTACACTTAGTGTTATCAAACTTCTAAAGTTACATGCATAAAACAACTATGGTGTCTCAGGTCTAAGGATTACTTGTACCACTATAACTATGAGAAGCTAATTGACAAGTAGGTTAAAACTCCATTCAGTTTATCTCATATCTTTGGTCACATTCAGTATACCTATTCTTATAATAGGCACCCACTTGTTGGTTGTAGTGTTTCCACACAAATAACTTAAGACTAACTATCCTCCTAAAGAGTCAACCTAACAAGTACTAGTCCTATGGTTCATTACTGGAAATGCTTTAGGAGTTTAATACGGAGATATATTTACAGTCTCAAAATTACAACCCCTTGTAATTTCATATTCTCAATTCTAACTCTATGAACATATTATGTAAATATAAATGATGCATATAAACATAATAGAATAAGCTCTTTTACTAAATCAATAATAAATGTGACATAAATAAATGAAATCAAATGATTGTTCCTAATCCCTAAACAATCATCTCTATGATTGATTCTAGGGCATAATCCTAACATTGTTAAATTTTTTTTACTAGCATTTTCGTTTCCTTTCCTTCATGGTTTTCGAGATCCAAACAAAGCCTACATCTTTGCATTGGCACTGGTTGTGAAACCAAGAAAAATGATACTCCAATGATAAATAAACGGTAAGAGCCCAACTCCCTATCGTAGATGATGATGATATATTGTGAGATACATGATTACCAAGTTTCGCTAATTGTTAAATTTCAATAATAATAATAACAATAATAACAATGGAAGTTTTGAATGTGAATATTTGAAGTATGTTTTGTTGACTAGAATACAAACATAAGTATTTTTCAGACAAGACGTCTAGACTAGTGTTGATACATGAATTTTGTTGAACGGGTCAAACCAATGAGAAGGCGACACGTGTCCACTACAATAATGACGTGGCCTCATTCCCATGTCACATTAAGTCGCCAACCTTGCTCGTTACCTCGCCCCACGAAGTCGTCACTATTGCTCGTTACCTTTGCCTCGCCTCGCGGTGGTACTAAGGTCGATTCTCATATTACCATACCTAGTCGCCATTTGCCTAGGGCATGTCTCACCCATCTCCGGATGGTTACCTCCCTTGTCGGAGATGCTCTTCTCTGGAAGGATGCTTAACTCGCCATCTTAAGTCGCTATTAGCCTATGGCATGGCTCGCCAACCATAAGTCGCCAGTGGCCTTCGGCATAGCTCTTGCTTAGCGCCTTCTTCGGCCTAAGTACCCTCGATGAGTACGTCACAGCTCATCGAGGCTGCCCATCTCCGGATGGATGCCTCCTTTGACGGGTTGCCCGAGCTATCTCGGGTGGGTCCTCGTGCCCCCTCGGGTCGGATGCCTGCTGCATCGCGCAGTGGGAGCCAAGTTGTCGGCCTGACACGGTCCACTTGGAGTGCCACAGGGGCACTACACCCTGGCGCCATGCCTGCCCAGGTCGGGCAGTACCTGGGGAGCTCAATCTTGAGCTTGGTGTTTGGGCAAGGTCGTCGACCTTGACCCGGGTTCTCATTGGGATGGTTGGAGGATCTTGGTTTGGTGGCTAGAGAGAAGGTTCTCTAAGGTACGGGTCGCTCCCATAGCATTGGGAATTAGCGAACCTGCCTTAGTCAGTCTGATGGCAGTTGAGGGAACGCGACCGGTCACATCACCGCCTGACACGGCATGGTCGCCTGGCCTGACACGGTATGGGCGACCATGCACACGGCACCGGCACAGCAGGCCTATTCTGAGCCTAGACCTGCTGCCCCATTACCCTACCTACCTACCTACCCTACTCACCCTATTAGGCTACCTTAGACTCCACTATAAAAGGCCATCTTTGCCCCCATTCTCAGGGGGGACCAAGAGAAGAATGGACGATAAGACCAAGCAAGACCTGGTGGGCCAACACACCAACTTGGCAACCCACCACTAAGGCCTTCTGCCTCAACCTTCTAACATACCAACATTCCAACACTCCACCTTAACCACTATCACTTATCCAACATCACTACTATCATAAATACCATCCAACATACCACCATGACATCCAAAACCCTACAACGAGAGCGGATCTCCATCAAGGAAGGAAGGCGGGTCGACCCCACTTCCTTACCTTTCCTCCAAATATATCTCCAAGATTCTATTGGACTAGAACCCTCCGGCTGCAATTACGCCTCGAGGTCGCGGACCTCACTGCCCTCTCATTTCCCTCACACTGCTATCAGGCTGCTTCTCTCTCTCCTCCGACTTGGTCGCTCCAACCATCCCCTCACTTTACACAGTTAAAGGACGAAGTTCCTCTCTGGAGAACCTCCTACTATCAACAGCCTTCCTCCGTGTCGACCCACCAACGATCCCTCTCAAGGGGTCCTATGTCGACGACCCCCCTTTGGGGTGGCCCACTACGATTCCAACAGCTATCTAGCCACTTCGCATGGCCAACCTCCATGGACTACGACCCATGTGGGCCCTATTGACTCCACGTCGATAATCCTCCCACGAACATTTTGGCGACTCTGCTGGGGAGGTGGTACATGCGATATGGCTACCCAACATTATTGCAACTGAAGTTCCAACAACCTTCTGAAGGAAACCAATGAGTCCTAACCTCAGCAACGGTCTCCTCAGAACCAATAGCCTCAACAACTATGGTTAATGGATGTCCCTTGAGTTTATGGGGCAACATTGACTGCCCTCCATGATGGCCAGATATCAGGGGTCCTTCCAAAAAAAAAAAAAAAAAAAAAAAAACTCGCTAAGGGCTCCATCCATTTTGAGCTCAACCAAAACATCCATTCTTTATAAAGCTATCCGACATAACATACCTTCGAGGTATTTGTACATTATTGATATGGCGATCTGCGCCATCCATACCCTCCGGGGCTACCAAAACCAACAACTTTCCCATCTTTAATGAGAATACCACTCAGGATGGAAGCCTCCCATGTCGGAGATGCCCTTCTTCGGAAGGATGCTCAGCTCGCCCAGTCCCATATGGCTACTAAGCTCACCTATCCTGGATGGCTGCTTAGCATACCCAACTCTAGTTGGTAGTTTAACATGCCCATTCTTGAATAGCATCTTGGTTTGTCCATCTCCAAATGGCTACCTAGCACACCCGATTTCGGACGGCCACTTAGCATGCCCATCTCCGGATGGCTTCTTAGTTCGCCTAGCTCTGGATGGTTGCTTGGTACGCCCAGCTCTGGAAAGGTCACCAAGCATGCCTGTCCCTGAATGGCTATTTAAACTTGCCTAAATCTAGATGGTAGCTTAGCTTAGCCCAACTCTGGATGGTCGCTTAGCACGCCTATGGCTGCCAGGCATGCAGAATTATTGCTTGGTCTCTCAAATTCTGGATGACTTTTCCATCAGTTTATTTAAGGTGATCGTTGAAGCCTATCACTACATAACTCTCATAGAGAGGACAAAAAGCATTCAAAAGATGTATTCTATTTCCATCGCAAAAAGTTACAACTGTTGGCATCCCTTTTTGGGTACATATATCAACAAATATAGCAAAAAGTCTTACATATCCCTTCTGGAGAATATTGCAAAATAAAAGGTGGAAGATGGCTAGAAAAGACCATCCCCTAACAAAGTATCCACTGATAGGTCCTTCGGGATCTGAGACTGGCACTCTTTGATTGCTGTTTCTGTTTGAGATTTTTTCGCCTCATATTTCGCGATCAGGACATCAACTTCATGACGTTGCTTATAGTAAGATTCTAGCTTCTTACAATAATCAGCGTGCTCTACTGCGATGTCAGCAAGGGACAACACAGACCTAGCCTGCTCATGTCGATCTTGAAGCCAATCAACCTTAAACTGTGCAGTTTCTAGGTCCTTCAAACCATTGGAGATATAAGCTCGATCCTCAGAAGTCAAGGCCCCGACGGTCTTATAGCAAAAGAGTTGGGCGATGTGCACTAAGCAGGCTAAGTAACTACTACGAAGGTGGGAAGACTTAATCTGACATCGAGCTCCCACATCTCCATACTTGGCAAAAATTTGGTTCACTAGAGGAAGGTCGACTCCTCGAACCGCATAGCCATGAGCGTCCACGATATCATTCGGATTGAGGATCTCCTGTCTGCAACTTCCAACCGACGGCTGCACTGCAAGAGCAGCTCTGATAACTCTAGGACCAGTCGAACTCCAAGGAGTTCGCGGGACACTCATGGGAATAAAGATCGGCACTGATCCAAACAAAGAACCTGCACAAGATGAGCATCAGTAAAAGCTAACATAAGACATTAATGTAACAAGAAAGTCGCACTACCTGAGGAAGGTGTTTCCTCACAATCACTAGCCGCGATCTCGTCCTCGACATCCCTCGGCTCGCTTTCTCCATTGCATAAGTCTCCTTCAAGTCCAACAGGCTCATCCCCTCCATCCTGATGTTGGAATATCCCTTTCCGAGTAAAAGGAACCTCAATGTCGACATCTTCTTCTATCTCCCGTTGAAATTCTCGTTTACATAGCCTCTCAATCGAAACCTCAGTAGAGGAACTGCTAGTACTTTCCTCTGTTCTTTCATTAGAACTCTCAGGCGGGCTTGGCAGATGGGGAGAGGGAAGAACCCAACCATCATCTCCCGTTATTCCTGAGACAATAGCCGTGTCGCCCTCTCTAACAATAGCTGTGTCGCCCTCTCTAACATTGGCCGCGTCGCCCTTTTCGGCATTGGTCGCATCGTCCCTTCCAATATTGGCTGCATCGCCTTTTCTAACATTGGCCGTGTCGCCTGTTCCAATAAGGGCTGCGTCGCCCTTCCCAATGCTAGCTGCATCGCTTCCCACAACATTGGCCATCCCGTTTTCCCCAATCTCCTGAAAAGACAGAACCGGGACTTCTATACCAAAAGGCAAATGACCTGAATCAAGGATAGCAGGGACTACGACTGATCGAGACGATCTAGTCACCCTCCTAAAGTGTGTATCGCTATCCACCTCCGCGCGGATTGATGGACTGATTCTCATGGATACCTTTCTTTTCTTACAAGCTAAGGATGAACCAATTGACTGATCTTTTTCTTGAGGTTGTCCCACGTAAAGTGGATTTGGTTCTGGAAAAGTAGATGCTTCAATGGCGACCTGATCGGCAAGTGGATTGGACATACTCGTAGGAGCTTGGGTCGATACGACACCCGCGGGAAAGACGGCCTGCCCTTTTGCTATCATCCTAAAAGAATGGTCGCCTCTAAGGATCTCAGGCACTTGCAATTGTCGAGCAGGAGACTTCACCATTTCGCGAAGATCCGTAAGAGTCTGCATCCAAAATTTAGCGCCCTCGTCGCTGTATACCCCGATGCGTCCTCGCTCGGGAAAAACTATCTCGACAATATCTAGACGGAAGCTGGAGAAATTTGAAGATAGGAAGTCTTGAGACACTTCCCAAGGAAGAGGTTTGTTCCTTGGCATCACAGGAGGCCCCTGGTCGTAACCAAATTGGCGAACCACCCTATTGGGGCTGTACAAGGCGATGTGTTGAACCCCGTCCAGTATAGCAGGAAGATGAGTCGCGAAGGCGGCAACAAGAATCCGACAGTAAATTGGCTTTAACTCGCCTACTGCTGGTTTCCACCCGACGGCTTCGTCCAAAAAGAATTCACGATACTTGATTGCAGTAGGACGATCTATGTACGGTTGCGCAACAAAACAGGATTCTTTATCGACATAGTCATAAAATCGTCTGGACGTCGCCTTCCCCCATCGCCACGATCGAGGAATTTCTTGTGCGACCTCCTTCTCGACCCGGACACCATCGACTAGATCCACCTTTCTTCTAGTAGCTTGGAACACCTTCGGAGACGGGCCATAGCCTTGGAATCTTTCATGCATAAACATCTGGAGGAAAGCAGCTCCCACAAAGGAATTCACCGAATACCGTCCCATTGATTGCTCCATATTCCATTTTATCATATCAAGGCGACGATATAGCGAGCCAAGATACACCGGGGCTAGCGCAAACTGCTCTTTCTTTGCAATCTTGATGGCTATAGGAAATACATACCAGCTTATCGCGTCCTCTGGATTGCCTTCAAAGACATACCGGCTCAACCAATAGCTCAAGAACGCCACAAAGCTGTAATCATGGCTAATATATGCTCCGTCGATTGGGGCTTCTCCTTTCTTTGAGTAGTCCCTCCACCATAGTCGCATCCAACTAGCAAAGTTGGACTTACGAGCTGGGTCAGAACTTCTCCCCTTGGCAGATTTCAACCTCGATGACACGGAAAAAGCATTTCGGAGAAATTCCTCCACGACCTTCTCATCATCATCAAGCTCTATTTGAAATAGATTTTTTTCCCCAAAAAGCTCGAGGCGTGTCAACACCACGACATCTTCCAAAGTGGGGGTGAATTCCCCCCACACTGCAACAAAAGTATGTGTAGTCGAGCACCACCTAGAGATTAAAGACGTAAGAGCTTTCCTATCTCTATGTAAAAATCCACCAGTACTAAGACGGATAGCATTTAGTACGGCTGCCTCCTTCAAAACAGATCGAGAAACTGGGTCCCTCAAAACCATTGCAACCCAATCTGCCCAACCTACAGCTGGAATTGAATAAGAAGCATATTCCACTGGTGACTCTGGGAAATCCCCTCTCTCTACACAAAAACGCATGATGGCGTCACCTGAAACCTTAACACCTTCTTCAGCCAAAGTGGGGCATTGAGGCTCCAACAGATCATGATTTGCCGCAGCAATCAATTTGAGTTGGTTCAAGTCAGCAACCTCCCAAAAAGAATCTTGTAATAAAGGCGAGCTCGCCCAAATATTGGAAGGTGGAACCTTAGGCACCGATCTGTCAGCTCGACAAAGCACTTGGTGCGCCATGATCCAGCAACAAAATGACAACTCGGTCGATCCAGCAAAGACGATTTTCGATCCAGTGGCTTTAATTAATTGTTCGAGACAAAAAAAAACTAGAAGCTCGACTAGAGAATTTGCAGGAACTAAGGGTCCTATTTATGGTCCAAAAGCTATCATTGCTCTGCAAAAACGTAACCATCTCCATCAGATCGTGTTTAGTGCAATTCACCAGCTCAAGAAGCCAGAGGACGAAATGTCAAACAATCACACTGGAGGTCGATTCACAATAAATGCCGCAATTAATGCAAGTATACCAAAAAGCGGTTCAGCTAGCAGAATAGCTGAAAATCAAAGCAAGGACAAACCTGCGTCACTGCATCTCAAAAAAAAAGAAAGAGATAAGTCTACTTGCACTGACTCCTTTTTATTTATTGTTTACCAACTTTGTCGTATATCAGTTTTTTTGCTGAAGTTCGTCACATGTTGATAGCACTATCCATATTTCTATGATTATTTTAAAGGTGCATAGACTGCTAGTTATCACGAAGTGAGAAAAAAAGACACCATACTTTCATCAACTTTTCAAAAAAATAATAATAATAGATCTTGTAATATAAAAAATTAATATAAAAGTCATGATAACCTACTTTTATTCATGTCAGTTGTAAAAGTCCTTTACTTTTTGTCCATTAAAGTAAATAAATAAAAAGTACTTTTTTATAATTAAAAAAAAAAAAAAAAAAAAAAAAAAGGTGCTACTCATGACTTTATGTGTATTACGTACCCAACACCCACAACTCATTCCAACCTTTTCTTTATTACATATATATATTAATTTATTTGGGTACTCATTACAAAAGTGCTTTAAACAATATATTTGTATTTATTACCTCACTTCTGGGTTGGAAACCAAGGATTGGAATATTTATTCAAATGATTAAGGGTATTTATTTATCACATTTAATTATTGTTTTAATATACATGGCATGGGCATCAACCAGGCTATTTGCATGGAGCTTAATTATTCTCATTATATGCAATTAAGTCTCCACCATGATTATAATATATTTTGTATATGCTACTTTGTTTATTACTCTCACGTAATACTAGCCCACAACATTTCACATATCACCATCAACTCACTTTTACCTATTATATTTATATTGTCTATTGGTTTATGACCAAGCTTCCATCACAAAAAGTAGCTATACACACTGCCCATGTATGGGTTAAAACCCAACATTAAGGGCGACACGACTGAGATGTCTCTGCCAAGTCACATCGACCCCTCCTTTTATCTCAATTTTTATTATCAAAATATTTAAAGTACCCAGTCCATGCTCTAGCTTCTATTTTTTTTTTTGCAGCCTTTCATGTAATTGCCCAGGCAAGTGAGGGCCACGTGTCTCAATATGCACTACTCTAGCTCGCAAGATTATCAGTCTGTGTTATAGGTCGATGATGGCACACAGACTACCACGTGATGGCACAGAGGTTACTTCTTCTACAATTCGACAGAGCAGCTCATGCAATACAAGTTCTCACACTTGTTAAAGTCACCAAATTTTCAAGGATTGGTTTATGTGGGACCCTTGACCCATGTAAAGTCTAGCACGGAATTCATTACTTGCTCCATTTGAACACTCCAGCTAGTACAATCATACCCATATCAACTGAGGGGCAGCTCGCCTATAGAGCTAGCAAGCAGCTGGGGCATTACCTTAAGCACGGCATATGCACGAGCCATCATAGCCGCGGGCGGCACACTAGCATTGAATCTTGACTATAGCAGAAAGGTCACCTTCCCGAGGCGGACACAAATTACGTTGCTATGTGTGGCCCACTAATTCACGGCCGTAGGTGTAACTCCTTTGCTTAATTCGACCACCCCTACTGAGGTCAGAACTGTCACTCCTACACCCATTGAATGGAGTGCGACCTCAACAAAGGAAGGGAGACCTAACATTATATGTTCACACGGGGCCCTCGCCTCACGTCAATACGACCTATATCGACATCCCAGTGATGATCATGTTAGATAAACTTCGAGATCGGCCTCCATTTACTACAGCATGCTATTCTAAAGATGTCGCCAATATGTGGTTTGGTGTGGGGTCCACTTCCATGGTCAAGACTCTCTCGGCGTCGCCACAAGCTTCCAAGAGCGACATGAGCCAACATAATTAATATCTAAAGATCGTTCAAGCAATGGTGGACTAATTCCAAACAGCTCCCAAGCTTGTTATCACACACACCTTCATTTGAGGATTAGACATTTTCCACCTCAGCAAATTCTTCACCATCATCTGCTATTTTAAAAATAGCCCACAAAGATGACTACATGGACATAGCCATAATTTGGAGAACATTAATTAATCCAACACTAAGGCATGCTCACACGAAATCCTCATGATCGGCTCCCGTGTGTGCATGGGGGCAAATGTTGATACATGAATTTTGTTGAACGGGTCAAACCAATGAGAAGGCGACACGTGTCCACTACAATAATGACGTGGCCTCATTCCCATGTCACATTAAGTCGCCAACCTTGCTCGTTACCTCGCCCCACGAAGTCGTCACTATTGCTCGTTACCTTTGCCTCGCCTCGCGGTGGTACTAAGGTCGATTCTCATATTACCATACCTAGTCGCCATTTGCCTAGGGCATGTCTCACCCATCTCCGGATGGTTACCTCCCTTGTCGGAGATGCTCTTCTCTGGAAGGATGCTTAACTCGCCATCTTAAGTCGCTATTAGCCTATGGCATGGCTCGCCAACCATAAGTCGCCAGTGGCCTTCGGCATAGCTCTTGCTTAGCGCCTTCTTCGGCCTAAGTACCCTCGATGAGTACGTCACAGCTCATCGAGGCTGCCCATCTCCGGATGGATGCCTCCTTTGACGGGTTGCCCGAGCTATCTCGGGTGGGTCCTCGTGCCCCCTCGGGTCGGATGCCTGCTGCATCGCGCAGTGGGAGCCAAGTTGTCGGCCTGACACGGTCCACTTGGAGTGCCACAGGGGCACTACACCCTGGCGCCATGCCTGCCCAGGTCGGGCAGTACCTGGGGAGCTCAATCTTGAGCTTGGTGTTTGGGCAAGGTCGTCGACCTTGACCCGGGTTCTCATTGGGATGGTTGGAGGATCTTGGTTTGGTGGCTAGAGAGAAGGTTCTCTAAGGTACGGGTCGCTCCCATAGCATTGGGAATTAGCGAACCTGCCTTAGTCAGTCTGATGGCAGTTGAGGGAACGCGACCGGTCACATCACCGCCTGACACGGCATGGTCGCCTGGCCTGACACGGTATGGGCGACCATGCACACGGCACCGGCACAGCAGGCCTATTCTGAGCCTAGACCTGCTGCCCCATTACCCTACCTACCTACCTACCCTACTCACCCTATTAGGCTACCTTAGACTCCACTATAAAAGGCCATCTTTGCCCCCATTCTCAGGGGGGACCAAGAGAAGAATGGACGATAAGACCAAGCAAGACCTGGTGGGCCAACACACCAACTTGGCAACCCACCACTAAGGCCTTCTGCCTCAACCTTCTAACATACCAACATTCCAACACTCCACCTTAACCACTATCACTTATCCAACATCACTACTATCATAAATACCATCCAACATACCACCATGACATCCAAAACCCTACAACGAGAGCGGATCTCCATCAAGGAAGGAAGGCGGGTCGACCCCACTTCCTTACCTTTCCTCCAAATATATCTCCAAGATTCTATTGGACTAGAACCCTCCGGCTGCAATTACGCCTCGAGGTCGCGGACCTCACTGCCCTCTCATTTCCCTCACACTGCTATCAGGCTGCTTCTCTCTCTCCTCCGACTTGGTCGCTCCAACCATCCCCTCACTTTACACAGTTAAAGGACGAAGTTCCTCTCTGGAGAACCTCCTACTATCAACAGCCTTCCTCCGTGTCGACCCACCAACGATCCCTCTCAAGGGGTCCTATGTCGACGACCCCCCTTTGGGGTGGCCCACTACGATTCCAACAGCTATCTAGCCACTTCGCATGGCCAACCTCCATGGACTACGACCCATGTGGGCCCTATTGACTCCACGTCGATAATCCTCCCACGAACATTTTGGCGACTCTGCTGGGGAGGTGGTACATGCGATATGGCTACCCAACATTATTGCAACTGAAGTTCCAACAACCTTCTGAAGGAAACCAATGAGTCCTAACCTCAGCAACGGTCTCCTCAGAACCAATAGCCTCAACAACTATGGTTAATGGATGTCCCTTGAGTTTATGGGGCAACATTGACTGCCCTCCATGATGGCCAGATATCAGGGGTCCTTCCAAAAAAAAAAAAAAAAAAAAAAACTCGCTAAGGGCTCCATCCATTTTGAGCTCAACCAAAACATCCATTCTTTATAAAGCTATCCGACATAACATACCTTCGAGGTATTTGTACATTATTGATATGGCGATCTGCGCCATCCATACCCTCCGGGGCTACCAAAACCAACAACTTTCCCATCTTTAATGAGAATACCACTCAGGATGGAAGCCTCCCATGTCGGAGATGCCCTTCTTCGGAAGGATGCTCAGCTCGCCCAGTCCCATATGGCTACTAAGCTCACCTATCCTGGATGGCTGCTTAGCATACCCAACTCTAGTTGGTAGTTTAACATGCCCATTCTTGAATAGCATCTTGGTTTGTCCATCTCCAAATGGCTACCTAGCACACCCGATTTCGGACGGCCACTTAGCATGCCCATCTCCGGATGGCTTCTTAGTTCGCCTAGCTCTGGATGGTTGCTTGGTACGCCCAGCTCTGGAAAGGTCACCAAGCATGCCTGTCCCTGAATGGCTATTTAAACTTGCCTAAATCTAGATGGTAGCTTAGCTTAGCCCAACTCTGGATGGTCGCTTAGCACGCCTATGGCTGCCAGGCATGCAGAATTATTGCTTGGTCTCTCAAATTCTGGATGACTTTTCCATCAGTTTATTTAAGGTGATCGTTGAAGCCTATCACTACATAACTCTCATAGAGAGGACAAAAAGCATTCAAAAGATGTATTCTATTTCCATCGCAAAAAGTTACAACTGTTGGCATCCCTTTTTGGGTACATATATCAACAAATATAGCAAAAAGTCTTACATATCCCTTCTGGAGAATATTGCAAAATAAAAGGTGGAAGATGGCTAGAAAAGACCATCCCCTAACAAAGTATCCACTGATAGGTCCTTCGGGATCTGAGACTGGCACTCTTTGATTGCTGTTTCTGTTTGAGATTTTTTCGCCTCATATTTCGCGATCAGGACATCAACTTCATGACGTTGCTTATAGTAAGATTCTAGCTTCTTACAATAATCAGCGTGCTCTACTGCGATGTCAGCAAGGGACAACACAGACCTAGCCTGCTCATGTCGATCTTGAAGCCAATCAACCTTAAACTGTGCAGTTTCTAGGTCCTTCAAACCATTGGAGATATAAGCTCGATCCTCAGAAGTCAAGGCCCCGACGGTCTTATAGCAAAAGAGTTGGGCGATGTGCACTAAGCAGGCTAAGTAACTACTACGAAGGTGGGAAGACTTAATCTGACATCGAGCTCCCACATCTCCATACTTGGCAAAAATTTGGTTCACTAGAGGAAGGTCGACTCCTCGAACCGCATAGCCATGAGCGTCCACGATATCATTCGGATTGAGGATCTCCTGTCTGCAACTTCCAACCGACGGCTGCACTGCAAGAGCAGCTCTGATAACTCTAGGACCAGTCGAACTCCAAGGAGTTCGCGGGACACTCATGGGAATAAAGATCGGCACTGATCCAAACAAAGAACCTGCACAAGATGAGCATCAGTAAAAGCTAACATAAGACATTAATGTAACAAGAAAGTCGCACTACCTGAGGAAGGTGTTTCCTCACAATCACTAGCCGCGATCTCGTCCTCGACATCCCTCGGCTCGCTTTCTCCATTGCATAAGTCTCCTTCAAGTCCAACAGGCTCATCCCCTCCATCCTGATGTTGGAATATCCCTTTCCGAGTAAAAGGAACCTCAATGTCGACATCTTCTTCTATCTCCCGTTGAAATTCTCGTTTACATAGCCTCTCAATCGAAACCTCAGTAGAGGAACTGCTAGTACTTTCCTCTGTTCTTTCATTAGAACTCTCAGGCGGGCTTGGCAGATGGGGAGAGGGAAGAACCCAACCATCATCTCCCGTTATTCCTGAGACAATAGCCGTGTCGCCCTCTCTAACAATAGCTGTGTCGCCCTCTCTAACATTGGCCGCGTCGCCCTTTTCGGCATTGGTCGCATCGTCCCTTCCAATATTGGCTGCATCGCCTTTTCTAACATTGGCCGTGTCGCCTGTTCCAATAAGGGCTGCGTCGCCCTTCCCAATGCTAGCTGCATCGCTTCCCACAACATTGGCCATCCCGTTTTCCCCAATCTCCTGAAAAGACAGAACCGGGACTTCTATACCAAAAGGCAAATGACCTGAATCAAGGATAGCAGGGACTACGACTGATCGAGACGATCTAGTCACCCTCCTAAAGTGTGTATCGCTATCCACCTCCGCGCGGATTGATGGACTGATTCTCATGGATACCTTTCTTTTCTTACAAGCTAAGGATGAACCAATTGACTGATCTTTTTCTTGAGGTTGTCCCACGTAAAGTGGATTTGGTTCTGGAAAAGTAGATGCTTCAATGGCGACCTGATCGGCAAGTGGATTGGACATACTCGTAGGAGCTTGGGTCGATACGACACCCGCGGGAAAGACGGCCTGCCCTTTTGCTATCATCCTAAAAGAATGGTCGCCTCTAAGGATCTCAGGCACTTGCAATTGTCGAGCAGGAGACTTCACCATTTCGCGAAGATCCGTAAGAGTCTGCATCCAAAATTTAGCGCCCTCGTCGCTGTATACCCCGATGCGTCCTCGCTCGGGAAAAACTATCTCGACAATATCTAGACGGAAGCTGGAGAAATTTGAAGATAGGAAGTCTTGAGACACTTCCCAAGGAAGAGGTTTGTTCCTTGGCATCACAGGAGGCCCCTGGTCGTAACCAAATTGGCGAACCACCCTATTGGGGCTGTACAAGGCGATGTGTTGAACCCCGTCCAGTATAGCAGGAAGATGAGTCGCGAAGGCGGCAACAAGAATCCGACAGTAAATTGGCTTTAACTCGCCTACTGCTGGTTTCCACCCGACGGCTTCGTCCAAAAAGAATTCACGATACTTGATTGCAGTAGGACGATCTATGTACGGTTGCGCAACAAAACAGGATTCTTTATCGACATAGTCATAAAATCGTCTGGACGTCGCCTTCCCCCATCGCCACGATCGAGGAATTTCTTGTGCGACCTCCTTCTCGACCCGGACACCATCGACTAGATCCACCTTTCTTCTAGTAGCTTGGAACACCTTCGGAGACGGGCCATAGCCTTGGAATCTTTCATGCATAAACATCTGGAGGAAAGCAGCTCCCACAAAGGAATTCACCGAATACCGTCCCATTGATTGCTCCATATTCCATTTTATCATATCAAGGCGACGATATAGCGAGCCAAGATACACCGGGGCTAGCGCAAACTGCTCTTTCTTTGCAATCTTGATGGCTATAGGAAATACATACCAGCTTATCGCGTCCTCTGGATTGCCTTCAAAGACATACCGGCTCAACCAATAGCTCAAGAACGCCACAAAGCTGTAATCATGGCTAATATATGCTCCGTCGATTGGGGCTTCTCCTTTCTTTGAGTAGTCCCTCCACCATAGTCGCATCCAACTAGCAAAGTTGGACTTACGAGCTGGGTCAGAACTTCTCCCCTTGGCAGATTTCAACCTCGATGACACGGAAAAAGCATTTCGGAGAAATTCCTCCACGACCTTCTCATCATCATCAAGCTCTATTTGAAATAGATTTTTTTCCCCAAAAAGCTCGAGGCGTGTCAACACCACGACATCTTCCAAAGTGGGGGTGAATTCCCCCCACACTGCAACAAAAGTATGTGTAGTCGAGCACCACCTAGAGATTAAAGACGTAAGAGCTTTCCTATCTCTATGTAAAAATCCACCAGTACTAAGACGGATAGCATTTAGTACGGCTGCCTCCTTCAAAACAGATCGAGAAACTGGGTCCCTCAAAACCATTGCAACCCAATCTGCCCAACCTACAGCTGGAATTGAATAAGAAGCATATTCCACTGGTGACTCTGGGAAATCCCCTCTCTCTACACAAAAACGCATGATGGCGTCACCTGAAACCTTAACACCTTCTTCAGCCAAAGTGGGGCATTGAGGCTCCAACAGATCATGATTTGCCGCAGCAATCAATTTGAGTTGGTTCAAGTCAGCAACCTCCCAAAAAGAATCTTGTAATAAAGGCGAGCTCGCCCAAATATTGGAAGGTGGAACCTTAGGCACCGATCTGTCAGCTCGACAAAGCACTTGGTGCGCCATGATCCAGCAACAAAATGACAACTCGGTCGATCCAGCAAAGACGATTTTCGATCCAGTGGCTTTAATTAATTGTTCGAGACAAAAAAAAACTAGAAGCTCGACTAGAGAATTTGCAGGAACTAAGGGTCCTATTTATGGTCCAAAAGCTATCATTGCTCTGCAAAAACGTAACCATCTCCATCAGATCGTGTTTAGTGCAATTCACCAGCTCAAGAAGCCAGAGGACGAAATGTCAAACAATCACACTGGAGGTCGATTCACAATAAATGCCGCAATTAATGCAAGTATACCAAAAAGCGGTTCAGCTAGCAGAATAGCTGAAAATCAAAGCAAGGACAAACCTGCGTCACTGCATCTCAAAAAAAAAGAAAGAGATAAGTCTACTTGCACTGACTCCTTTTTATTTATTGTTTACCAACTTTGTCGTATATCAGTTTTTTTGCTGAAGTTCGTCACATGTTGATAGCACTATCCATATTTCTATGATTATTTTAAAGGTGCATAGACTGCTAGTTATCACGAAGTGAGAAAAAAAGACACCATACTTTCATCAACTTTTCAAAAAAATAATAATAATAGATCTTGTAATATAAAAAATTAATATAAAAGTCATGATAACCTACTTTTATTCATGTCAGTTGTAAAAGTCCTTTACTTTTTGTCCATTAAAGTAAATAAATAAAAAGTACTTTTTTATAATTAAAAAAAAAAAAAAAAAAAAAAAAGGTGCTACTCATGACTTTATGTGTATTACGTACCCAACACCCACAACTCATTCCAACCTTTTCTTTATTACATATATATATTAATTTATTTGGGTACTCATTACAAAAGTGCTTTAAACAATATATTTGTATTTATTACCTCACTTCTGGGTTGGAAACCAAGGATTGGAATATTTATTCAAATGATTAAGGGTATTTATTTATCACATTTAATTATTGTTTTAATATACATGGCATGGGCATCAACCAGGCTATTTGCATGGAGCTTAATTATTCTCATTATATGCAATTAAGTCTCCACCATGATTATAATATATTTTGTATATGCTACTTTGTTTATTACTCTCACGTAATACTAGCCCACAACATTTCACATATCACCATCAACTCACTTTTACCTATTATATTTATATTGTCTATTGGTTTATGACCAAGCTTCCATCACAAAAAGTAGCTATACACACTGCCCATGTATGGGTTAAAACCCAACATTAAGGGCGACACGACTGAGATGTCTCTGCCAAGTCACATCGACCCCTCCTTTTATCTCAATTTTTATTATCAAAATATTTAAAGTACCCAGTCCATGCTCTAGCTTCTATTTTTTTTTTTGCAGCCTTTCATGTAATTGCCCAGGCAAGTGAGGGCCACGTGTCTCAATATGCACTACTCTAGCTCGCAAGATTATCAGTCTGTGTTATAGGTCGATGATGGCACACAGACTACCACGTGATGGCACAGAGGTTACTTCTTCTACAATTCGACAGAGCAGCTCATGCAATACAAGTTCTCACACTTGTTAAAGTCACCAAATTTTCAAGGATTGGTTTATGTGGGACCCTTGACCCATGCAAAGTCTAGCACGGAATTCATTACTTGCTCCATTTGAACACTCCAGCTAGTACAATCATACCCATATCAACTGAGGGGCAGCTCGCCTATAGAGCTAGCAAGCAGCTGGGGCATTACCTTAAGCACGGCATATGCACGAGCCATCATAGCCGCGGGCGGCACACTAGCATTGAATCTTGACTATAGCAGAAAGGTCACCTTCCCGAGGCGGACACAAATTACGTTGCTATGTGTGGCCCACTAATTCACGGCCGTAGGTGTAACTCCTTTGCTTAATTCGACCACCCCTACTGAGGTCAGAACTGTCACTCCTACACCCATTGAATGGAGTGCGACCTCAACAAAGGAAGGGAGACCTAACATTATATGTTCACACGGGGCCCTCGCCTCACGTCAATACGACCTATATCGACATCCCAGTGATGATCATGTTAGATAAACTTCGAGATCGGCCTCCATTTACTACAGCATGCTATTCTAAAGATGTCGCCAATATGTGGTTTGGTGTGGGGTCCACTTCCATGGTCAAGACTCTCTCGGCGTCGCCACAAGCTTCCAAGAGCGACATGAGCCAACATAATTAATATCTAAAGATCGTTCAAGCAATGGTGGACTAATTCCAAACAGCTCCCAAGCTTGTTATCACACACACCTTCATTTGAGGATTAGACATTTTCCACCTCAGCAAATTCTTCACCATCATCTGCTATTTTAAAAATAGCCCACAAAGATGACTACATGGACATAGCCATAATTTGGAGAACATTAATTAATCCAACACTAAGGCATGCTCACACGAAATCCTCATGATCGGCTCCCGTGTGTGCATGGGGGCAAATGTTGATACATGAATTTTGTTGAACGGGTCAAACCAATGAGAAGGCGACACGTGTCCACTACAATAATGACGTGGCCTCATTCCCATGTCACATTAAGTCGCCAACCTTGCTCGTTACCTCGCCCCACGAAGTCGTCACTATTGCTCGTTACCTTTGCCTCGCCTCGCGGTGGTACTAAGGTCGATTCTCATATTACCATACCTAGTCGCCATTTGCCTAGGGCATGTCTCACCCATCTCCGGATGGTTACCTCCCTTGTCGGAGATGCTCTTCTCTGGAAGGATGCTTAACTCGCCATCTTAAGTCGCTATTAGCCTATGGCATGGCTCGCCAACCATAAGTCGCCAGTGGCCTTCGGCATAGCTCTTGCTTAGCGCCTTCTTCGGCCTAAGTACCCTCGATGAGTACGTCACAGCTCATCGAGGCTGCCCATCTCCGGATGGATGCCTCCTTTGACGGGTTGCCCGAGCTATCTCGGGTGGGTCCTCGTGCCCCCTCGGGTCGGATGCCTGCTGCATCGCGCAGTGGGAGCCAAGTTGTCGGCCTGACACGGTCCACTTGGAGTGCCACAGGGGCACTACACCCTGGCGCCATGCCTGCCCAGGTCGGGCAGTACCTGGGGAGCTCAATCTTGAGCTTGGTGTTTGGGCAAGGTCGTCGACCTTGACCCGGGTTCTCATTGGGATGGTTGGAGGATCTTGGTTTGGTGGCTAGAGAGAAGGTTCTCTAAGGTACGGGTCGCTCCCATAGCATTGGGAATTAGCGAACCTGCCTTAGTCAGTCTGATGGCAGTTGAGGGAACGCGACCGGTCACATCACCGCCTGACACGGCATGGTCGCCTGGCCTGACACGGTATGGGCGACCATGCACACGGCACCGGCACAGCAGGCCTATTCTGAGCCTAGACCTGCTGCCCCATTACCCTACCTACCTACCTACCCTACTCACCCTATTAGGCTACCTTAGACTCCACTATAAAAGGCCATCTTTGCCCCCATTCTCAGGGGGGACCAAGAGAAGAATGGACGATAAGACCAAGCAAGACCTGGTGGGCCAACACACCAACTTGGCAACCCACCACTAAGGCCTTCTGCCTCAACCTTCTAACATACCAACATTCCAACACTCCACCTTAACCACTATCACTTATCCAACATCACTACTATCATAAATACCATCCAACATACCACCATGACATCCAAAACCCTACAACGAGAGCGGATCTCCATCAAGGAAGGAAGGCGGGTCGACCCCACTTCCTTACCTTTCCTCCAAATATATCTCCAAGATTCTATTGGACTAGAACCCTCCGGCTGCAATTACGCCTCGAGGTCGCGGACCTCACTGCCCTCTCATTTCCCTCACACTGCTATCAGGCTGCTTCTCTCTCTCCTCCGACTTGGTCGCTCCAACCATCCCCTCACTTTACACAGTTAAAGGACGAAGTTCCTCTCTGGAGAACCTCCTACTATCAACAGCCTTCCTCCGTGTCGACCCACCAACGATCCCTCTCAAGGGGTCCTATGTCGACGACCCCCCTTTGGGGTGGCCCACTACGATTCCAACAGCTATCTAGCCACTTCGCATGGCCAACCTCCATGGACTACGACCCATGTGGGCCCTATTGACTCCACGTCGATAATCCTCCCACGAACAACTAGCTTAGCATTCTCTCACTACTATATTTGATTTTAGTATAGGTGTTATATATGCATCAATCACTCGTGCCCTCTAGCTCACATAAGATGATCAAATGCAGGGCCAACTTTGTATTGAGTAGAACCAAAAATTTCATATTGACCAAAATGAATTCCAACTCCGTAGCTATTCTTGTTAATAGTATTATATACAAACTAGGTCGTGTGCTACAGCAGATGATGATCTGTGATGGTGGATTAAAAGGGAGGGAGGGAGATCGAGTGTGAGAGTGTGCGTGTTGGAAGTCTATTAATGAATATGAGGGGATTAAGCATTACCATTGATACTTGTTGTGATTGAAACAGCCAAGCATTGGGGTGTCGGGGCATCAGTTCTTCATTTTAAGCATGAACATAGCGTAGCTTTAGAAAATGGGGTGTAGGCTATATTAATAACATTGTATCTTGGTTGGTTTGATGCTTTAGGAGCTTGGAGAACTCTATTGATGGTATTATTGTTTGTGCCAAATATATTCTTTATTAATTAAACCATCTTCGGTCAGTTGGTGCTTAATCTCTTCTTTCGTAGAGGGCATGAGTTATTATCGTTATGTTTTTTTTTAATTGTGGTTGATTGGTTTGTTGTGTAGGAATTCACACGAGATTTAATACTTGAATAAGCTTCATGAATACTGTCTTGATTTAGCATTGAGAATCAAATACAAAATTCTTATTATTTCATTTATTTTGATACAATGATTCTAATTTTAAAGCCAAGTTTTCTATATATACATAAAGATAGATTGACGATGGCAGACCCCCAATTCATCAAGAACGTGAAACATTGGCTCCTATCTTTCGACACCCAAGCACAGGACGATTTCAAAGAAGCATTCGGCCTCCCATGTCTATTTGACTACTGTCAAGTGAAGATCAACTACAACTTCCTTTTTGTCGCTGTTGAATATTGGAGACCAACACGGCATATTTTCCCCTTTAATTGCAATGAGTTCTGTTCCATTCTTGAAGATTTTGGCGGGATCATAGGGCGAACTAGGTTCAATGGTTTACTTTTTCCTTTATTGAAAAAGTCTTTGCCAGGGAAGTAGCTCAGTTTTTAGGGCTTTTGGTACGGTGAGTCCGAGGAAGGACGTTGGATTTCAAGGTGGACGTAGCAAAGCTTGCGGAAGACTTCATATCCCGCCCCATGCCCCTGCCGATCAAGCTCGGGTTTACTACTTGATCAAGAGAGGCCCCTTCCATTGTACCCAAAAAAGAACAAAGTTCTATCCACGGTATGATGAAGTTTTATTATATTTTTGTTCTACTGACAGTGTAACCTCGTTTGGAGTACCCTTTTATTTAGTTATTTATTTATTATTTTGTGGTGTAGGATGTTCTCCATAATGTTTGATATATTTGTTTCTACCAGTTTGAAGGTTGGAGGGGCCTATTTGAACTCACCAATTTTCGTTAAGGTTTTTTTTTTTTTTTTGATAAGTAATTTTCGTTAAGCTTTAGTATCTAATAGTTGATAAGGTGGCTGTAAATTAATTTGAAAGTTTGAAAACTGGCAGCTTTCAACAATTATATTACAGTTGAACTAATTGACCATATTCTCCAGAGGATCCCAAATTACCAATCTCTAGTTTAAATTTTTATTTCATTATTCCATATTCTCCTGAAATAGAGAACAGATGATACCAAATTACCAATCTGTATTCCTCGTGACTGGGTGCTTTCAATAATTCTATCAGGGACTGGGGAGCTTGTTGGGGAAAGTGGGATCATTATCAAATCAAATCTAAGAATAATTATTCTCTTAATAATAACTAGTAATAAGAGAATTAGTTCTTTATTTTTTTATTTTTGAAATCAGGAGATTTCATATGCTTTGCACCTAATTAATCTCCTTGGTCACATGTAACCTTTCCGTTCCATATGCACAGGGCAATTACAGGACAAAGTCTAAGGGTGACTTTGAGGGGAAGTGGTGAGAGTTAAACCTAAGACCTCTTACATGGCAAGAGGCCCTATGACCACTCGGTGGTATGATGTTTTGATTGCAACAATTACTCAATTACCAACACATTCTTGTCAATAAAATAATTTTTGCACCAAAAAAATAAAAAAGTTAGAAAGCATCAAAATAATTAAACAACACTTAAAGTCTTAAAGAATTCAAAACATTGACAAATATATAATTGAGTATATAAGCAACCATGTTAAAAGATACAGTACTATTCAATATATTTAATATTTAAAATATATATTATATAGGATACAGTCCTATTCAATATATTTAAAATATATATTATATAAGTCATGTTCGGGTTGCCCGAATTGAAATCGGATTGAGATTTTTCAACCCAAGCCTAACCTAATGTATAGAAAACTATTGTTCAAGCTTGTCTATTGAGCGGGTTGGGCAGGCTCAACCCATCCAAATTGCAGCCCTATTCATAACTTTGCCAATTGCAGGATGACAAGTGGGGAAGATGGAAGTTAATCAGGCCTCAATTTCCAAATAAGATCATTAATTTCATCCATTGGTTAATGTACATTTTTAAAACAGGATGACTTATTTTTCTAAATTTTTACTACTTCCGTTTATCAAAGATTATCCCCCTTTTTAATGTGAAAAATATCCAATATCATTTTGATGTATAAAGTATTGATGTTCGTTCATCTACGCGGCATCGATTACCAATTGGTGAAATAGCTGCCTCACAAATGTGCATTTTTTATTGCTGCAAGCCAAGCAACGCAACGCAAGCTCGTAACCAAGTCGGGCAATAAGTACGTTGGATTATTTGAGATGGACGAGCAGTAACAAGATGTTGATAGATATAAAAAGTTACTAGGATATATGATGAGTCATTAGATTTTTTTACAAGACAGACATCGTTTCACGGGGTACAAGACGTACAGGCAGAATTAGCTTACACATTTACTAATTTTCATATTTATTTATTTGTTTTCAATATAAAAAAAACTCACCTTATCAAGACAAATTTGCAGCGGGCAAAAGCATTATCTTTAAACAACGACAGTTAGAAGCAATGGCAAACTGTATTCATCTATATTTTTGTTTTCTTTTCTAATAAATTTTCATCATGCACTATGCTTCGGTTGTATCATCATTTTGAAATTTCCCCCCTTTTTCCAATTGAATATTTCCCATTTATTGAAACTTTTGTGCTGAATAATCGGTTGTTCCCCTACCTCACCCCCAACGGAATGTTCTTTTGGGGGAAATTAACAATTACCCCTAATAAGAGATTACTTTTAACAATAACTCCCACCATAAGAATTTTTATCTCCATAATCATTTTTTTTTTTTTTTTTAGAGATTCTTCCAACATAAGAGAAACAATTTTTAAAATTTTCCTGTTTTAGCATTTTATATTTAGACCGTAGATTTTTTAACCGGAAAGGGACCTTCGAGGCTTTGACTATGGAACCAGATCTGGTGACAACATCATGAAGAAGTGGGAGGGGGGGAAGAGAGAGAAGTAGCAGCAGCTAATGCAGAAAGGATTATTGCAATAGCGCCGGCGATGCTCGTGCAGCTGCGAAGAAATCAAGCTACAAATTCATCGGTATTGCCCCAATCAATGCTGGAGAATAAGCCGGCGAAATGGGATGAGTCGGAGAAGGAAGTCATGGAATTGGAGAAGGAGATGAGGGATTCGTTTACAGTACTGGGTTCTAAAGAATTCCTTCTCAGAGGAAGTAATACATAATGGTAAGTAACTGTAAAACCAAACCAAATGGTTTCAACTATTGTGTTTTTGCTTCTTAAATTTTGTTTTTGTCTCTGTGTTTTTGTTTTTGGTTTTATGTGATGGTGGTGTTGTTGCGGATGTGATATGGGCAAGCAAAGAGGGAATGGGGTTTCTTTGTCTTCTTCTTCTTCTTCTTCTTCTTTTCATCTCCAAAATTCAGATCTGTGTTTTTTTTTTCAAAGCATACAATAGTAAACTGTTACGATTGTTTGTATAAATTTTTCAAAGCCCACAATATTAAATTGTTATTATTGTCTGTATAAATTTTTTAAAGCACACAATAGTAAACTGTTATTATTGTCTATATAAATTTTACAAAGCACATAATATTAAACTGTTACTATTTTATGTACAAATTAAACAATTTTATTAGTCGACAAAAGTGAAATCACAATGGGGCTGGTCAGCAACAGTGGATTCAATCCTCCATTTTTTTTTGTTTTTGTATAGATATAGTAAACTGTTATTATTGTCTATATAAATTTTACAAAGCACATAATAGTAAACTGTTGCTATTTTATATACAAATTAAACAATTTTATTAGTCGACAACAGTGAAATCACAATGGGGCTGGTCAGCAACAGTGGATTCAATCCTCCATTTTTTTTATTTTTTATTTTTTTGTTTTTGTATAGATATAGTGTTTACCCCTTTTTTTGTTCTAAAACTAGTGCCCACTTCCCTTTTCCTTCTCTCGCCCCCCTTTTCTTTATTTTTTCCAAATCTAGTCAGCAATGGTTGAAGTATCTTCAACGGCGTCACGATAAAGCACATCGACGACTGCAACGGTGATGATGGAAGAGGTGGTCCGACGATCTCATGGCTGAGATGCTTGACTAGTGCGCCTTAATCTGATGGCTGCAACAGTGATAATGGAAGAGTTGGTCGTCGCTCTTGGCCTGGCATGGTGGTTTTGATGTGTTTCACCGGACAAGGGAGACTGTCGGCGATGAAGTTTTGCGTCTCTGTCTTCGTGATTGACTGCAAATGGCACAGTTGCAATTTTGTCACTACGGGGTGAAAAGGGATTATCACAAAAGTGTTTTTATTTGTGGGTTTATTGTAAAAAAACTCTTATACTAGGGGCTATGACAAGAAATCCTTAGGAGGGGGTTTTTTGCATTTTACCCTTTTTAATTTTTTTTTTCCCTCTTCTGCCAAACATATAACAATTTAATTGAAAAGGATTTGAACGCCCATGAGTAAGTTAGGTTTCGAAAAAGGGGAATTATACAGTAAAAACTTGGGCATTATCAAAGAAGAAATATGGCACTCCGCATTGTGTGTTTCGATTGGGAGTATTTATATGTATGCCTTGTCAAGTAAAATAGGACAATGCTGTGATTTTGTGAGAAAAAAATAGAAAAGAAAAAAGACACTAAAGGTAGGAGATCCTATGAACAGTACTTTGGTTTTTTAGAAACTTAGGGGTTGTTTGGCAAACCTGAAAATCTGGCCAGCTGAGGATAAGTTTGGTCAATTTTGATTTCACACTGTTTGGTATGTCTCTTTTTCTTGTTAAACCGTTCAGCTTTATTTTGAAAATAAAGCATAAATATAATTTTTTTCAAACCAACTGTGAGTTGGTTTATTTAAAAACCAAATTACAGTTATGAACTAGACCTAATCTGATCCAATTTTTAAAATTTCCAAATAAACCCTTAGTTTTGCGATAACCCACCTTTCCTACCTTATTTTTACTCCCTTATTATATAACAGATTTAGGGTGATTCTTTTTTGTTGAGTCTTGGTTTTAACCTTTCGTATATGTCTCATGTATGAGGTTTAAAGCCCTTTGTTTGCAATGCATACCATTATTTTATAATTAAAACAAAAAAAAACAAAAAAGTGGAGTCTTGGTTTTGACCTTTTGTATATGTCTCGTGTACAGAGGGTTAAAGCCCTTTGTTTGCAATGCATACCATTATTTTATTTTTTAAAAAAACGTGAATAGGTGATGATTAGATATGTATGTGTGTATCCACTCTTCAAAAGGTATAGAACAAGCCAATACAAGGGCTGATTGTATTCTCAATTTTTAGAAAAGGTGCATTGTCATTTAATGACTTGAAATCCTCAAACCGGGGAGTTCTTATAAAGCCGTTTTCAACACCACAACTCTTTCTTTCTTTCTTCCTCCTTTTTCTTTTTTTTCTTTTTTTGGGTTGGGGGGAAGAGTGACGAATTCATTACTAGAAAAAAAAAAAAAAAAAAATTAGTTTTTGCTTTCCAAAATCAGCCTAATAATGAACAGAAATTAGAGAAACCTTTTTATGGATCTTAAAGAATGACAAATAGATAGATAAGTATATATACACAGTATAAGATAAACTTTATTTTGAAAAGTCAGGGAAGAATTAGAAAATAAGCTACTGTTTTATTTTAATTTTTTTTTTTGGGGGGGGGGGGGAGGGGGCATGCGGAGGTGGTGAGAATATTAAAGAGACTCTTTAAATTTAAGAGAGAGAGAGAAAGAGAGAGAGAGAGCACTTAAATATGTGTAATGCTGCCTCAGTAAAGTTTGTGTACTATTCTTTCTTTCTTCCACCTATTTTTTCTTCTCTTCCCCTCATAGAACTTAAAAGCAAACTTTCATGAAGGGTGGATGAAAATTAACATGCCATATCATTAATTAGAAACCTAAGTCGAAATATGAAAGATGTAAAAAAATATTTAGGACTAAAATCATGTTGTATGATGATATAGAATGTGCATGTGCGTCAGGAGTACTCAACCAAAAGGACTCCATCAGCTAAGTCTCCACTTCCAGGGAAACTTGCCGATCAATGTCCTCAGTGCGAGAACTGCTTCAACGAAGATGATACTCACAAGAAACTTCACGAGCGCTATATAAAGTTTCAAAGCCAGAATCGTCATGTGCATCGGAATTGCGAGCATCAATGCAAGTATTGTGGTAACGTTTTTCAAGATGAAGTCTTTCGTGATGTCCATAGGACAAGTGCAAAGAGAAATTTCTAGCGGAAATGAGAATTTAGGAAAGTGCTATGTATCCTTGTTCTAAAAATTGAAGAAACTTTAGGTGTGGTATTTTTTATTTTTTTAAAATTAAATATTGTGATTTTGAGATAAAAAAAGTCTATAATTAATTGATAAATCATATTTTAATAGGAGATATCGAAAAAAGTATTTAGTCTTTCTTAGTGAAATTAGAAATTATGGGAATGGGGACTTCTATAGGGATGAAAAAAAAAAAAATAAGAGGGGTCAGAAAAAAAAATAAAAGGGTTAACAAAATTTAAGTGAACCAAATCTGAAACATCAAAAAAGTTCAAAATACAAAATTTTTATTTAACAAAACGAGGGGAGGCAACAAACCCCCTTAAAAGGCTTGCCTCCGTCCTTGACGGCACTTTGTGGTCTATTGATTTCTTTTGATGATATTGAATAATTTAAAGGATATTTTTGTCCACTAACTTAATGTCACATCAAGTACTATAATTAAGTATATAATTTGAAGCTGGTTATAGCATTTCCATTTTTGTTTTTTGTTTTTCTTTAAAATGGAGTGCGTCCATTACTCCAGTATGGTCTATATTCCAATAGTTTTAAAAGCATGGGTAAATTGCAAACAATCCTTGAAGTATAAGGTTAGTTAATAATCACCCTTATGTTTTAATTTTACTAATGTGCCCCTTAATTCAATTGGAGATTTAATTGATTTAACACCTTTAATGATAAACGTGAAAAAACTTATATGCCCTATATCTTCCCCATTACGTGTACCCTCTAGTTAAGGGCATTTTAGGCAACATAGGTACGTTAACAATGTGACTGATTTTTGTTAAATTTCATTAACGATGAGTGGTGATGATAGGATACATTAACAAAAATTAAAATATAAAAAAACACATTGATAAAATTAAAATATAAGGGAGTTACTGTTGATCCCTTATACTTTAGGGTTATATGCAATTTAACCTAAAAGCATCTTTGTGATGAGTGGACCTATTTCACTCTCGGGGGTTAATGTAAAAAAATTCTTGAAAGGAGTGGGTTTAGCCCATTAATAAGAAAAAAAAAAAAAAAAAATCCTTGTTGGAGCTACAAGGATTTTTGGGTAAACAAGGATTTTTGGTAACTACTGTATTCTTGGACCCTCAAACATAGCTTTCGGGAATTAGACCTCCCTAGTAGAGAGCTTTTCTGTCCTTGTTGGAGCAACAGTGATATCATATGGTGTTCTCGTTTTTCTTTTTATTTTGGGTAGACCTGAAGAAAATCCTTCAAAGTATAGGATCAGTAGATAATCTCTTTAATATTTTAATTTTACCTAATATATCCCTAGTTTAATTGGAAGACAAAATCAATCGTCAATGGCCATCCAATTAGCCATGACGCTGGTGAAGGTTCCGACGATTATAAGAGAGTCAATAGCATTTGGACAACACGGCTCTATTAACAGTATCATGTGTATAACCACGTGATTAATTTTTGTCAAATTTCATCAATGGTGAGTGTTAGTGGGCACATTGACAAAAATTAAAACACACGCGAGGCATTTTGGTAAAATTAAAATATAAGAGAGTTATTTGCTGATCTCATACTTCAAGAGGATTATCTACAATTTACCCTTTTTATTTTTTTTGATGGAAAATAAGCACTAAGCCACTAAGTAATAGAGTTTAGTACATGTTTGGGGTTAAGAAACACTCATTCTATTAGCTTTGAACTGATCCAACGTATGTACATCCAATTAGGTGGATCATCAAAAACAATATAATGAAAATCAAAATTATCTCCCTTATGAGCCAAAATATCAATACACTTGTTAGATTCACGAAACTTGTGTTGAGGATTAACTTTCAGAAATCTACCCATTAACCACCTGCAATCATAAATCACAATGCTCAAAGGATGTGCTTGGGGAATCTTACTTTGAATAAGTTAAATAGCCACACTAGCATCCATATTGCACTTAATTGCTAATTCAAGCCCATTTAGAAGACTCTGAAGCTCAGCTTTAGAAGCTTTAGTGCTTGATGCTATTTCTAGTTCACTTGTAAAACCTTTTATCCTATTGTCCCAAATGATTACAGAGCAAGCTTCTTGCACGAGCCTTTCCTGGTTTCCAAAGGAGAACCATATGATTGAGCTTAAAGCATGGGCCCATGGGGCTTTTTTTTTTTGGGGTGGGGGTGTTCCATTTCACCATAATTCACTTAGAAGTGCTTCGAGCTTTGAAGTTACAGAAACATGGAAGTATTTAGTGACATTAATTAGCATTTTTTCACAATTATCCTAGGCATCAACATATTTTTAATATCCTTAGGCATTATCTCCAATAAAGTTAAACCTCTCGTAGATTCATCTTTAGTTGTTTGACAAATTTAAAAATTTGGTCAATTGAAAATAAGTTTGATTAATTTTATTTTCATATTATTTAGTAAGTTTTCTTTTTACTAAATAATTTAAATTTATTTTAAAAATAAGATATAAACATAATTTTTTAAAACAAACTATAAATTGATTTATTGAAAAAATTTGATAACGGTTATTAGTTTAGCTTGATCTAGTTTTTAAAATTACCAAATCCACTATTAACTTTTCTTTTCCATCTGACACTAGAATCATTATTCCGGTATTGGTGTCTGGTATTGCCCGTGGTTTTCCTATTCCCGGCTCACCGCCCAAGTAATTCAAGTCATCCTTTTATCTATTTGCAATTTTGTACACGGGTCTTCTCTGGGTTTTGGCTTGGCTCCCAAGTTGTCAGAGCTCCTGTAGAATCATACGCTACAGTCCAACTCATAGCTTGATATTGATAATCACGCCTTCAGGTATGGCCACATCAAAAAAAGTTTCAAGACCCGACAAAGTTACGACCCTCAGCGCAGTAATGTTATCGTTCACTCGCACCGTTTTTGCATAACAGGACCCATTTGCCAATGGATTTTGCTATTTCATCTATTAATTTCACCCACATTTTTTTATCTATTTTTATATGTTAATTTTTTATTTTATTTTAGGTTTTATATAATTATTTTTACATATACATTTTTAATATATAAAATGTGTAATAAAAATGAGTGGTAAAAAAAACAAAAGAAGGGAAATATCTTTTTTACCGACTAACTCTTGACGACGACTGCAGTCCAATAGGGGCATGGTCGTCGCATTACTGGAAATCTCTTCGAAATGCATTGCTTTAACCAAAAGCCTGAGTGGCACAGACTGCCAGGGCTGAACTGAACACATCACGTGGTATACCTTTGAAAAAGCTATTTACAAATAGCAAGTCTTGGATATCACGGAAGCCCTAGTTTAACCCCCACACGCCAAAGTCATATTGATTGATTGAAGGCTTGAAAGGGGGATACTACCAATGCTTTTTGGCTGTCGACTTGAGGATGTGTTTACTGACAGTGAAGATTTTTCATTTTTGGTTGGTCTTTAACGCATCACTTTATCCAACGTGAAATTGGTAAATGCAATGATGCCGTGCCATGTTGTGGGATATTATTACGCATGCTTAGTGGGTGCTTTAAGGCATATACTTACATGGTGGGAGAACTCAGCACTTTGTAAATGCCTCAATTAATTATATTATCATTGGACGATTTAAATAAAAAATTTTAAAAATTTTTCAATGAAATGAATTTAATGGATAATTTTTTTTAAATTCTGCTCTCATCTGTCTAAATTGTTGTCTAAATCATCAACCAACGGGGATAAAGTCTTAACGCTATTCAGAGTTTTCCCAACTTTGGCATTGAATCCAAACTCAAAACAAGGTGCGGAAGAAATCAAATGCTAGCTGACACCTTACCGCGGGTTTCTTAGGGAGAGAAGATTCAGTGCTAAGTTTGCAAAACTCAACATGGTGTCAAGTTCATCTCGGTCGTCCATCTCGATTTTGGACGGATGAGATTAAAAGATAATACAATTACCAAAATACTCTTATAAAATAATTTTTTTATCTTTCAATCTCAGTCGTTCAAAACCAAGATAGACGGTCAAGATGAACTCAGCACTGAATCCAAGTCCGGTTTCTTAGGCACCCATTCTCTTTGCCAGCTGGAAGTAAATAAATAGGACACGCACGGGTTGATCCGCAACAGTACAACCAGATATAGCTGGAAGTAAATAATAGCGTAGTTCTTGGTGACAGAACCAAAGCTAACCCTTCCTTCTTTCCTCATCCAGGAGAAGGAGAGAGAGGTATTGAAAGTTTACCCTTCATACTTCGTAGTCACCGTTTTGCATCAGAGGGCTCATTGTGTTCCATTGACGATGACTGTAGCCCAATGGTGGCATCCTCTCCGGGCACCACCACTCGCGCTCTGGTAAACTCGTTCGTTTCCATCTCAGCACACTGTTTGTTTGCCGGGAAAACTTTGGAAAAGAAGAGAAAGGAAATGGAAATCTTAGTTTTTTATTTTTTATTTTATTTTATTTAATGATTTATGCTGTTTGGCGTTAAAAAAATAAAACACCCAGCTCAACTTAGTTAAATATATCAAACATCAGTTGGAATGCTGTGGTCTGCTCATGTAGTAGCTCTGTTGAGTTGTGTTTAAATTCAGATGCAAATGTATGATGTTATATTTTATAGCTTTGTGTTGGGAGTTTCTTCTATGCTAGACTTTGGGTTTCTTTTGGCCTTTTGGGTATACTTGTGTAATTGCCTATTGTGCCTCTTTGTTTTATTGGTGATGGGTTGTCTTCTTGTTTTTTTTTTTTTGGGGGGGGGGGGGGGGGATCGATTTTGTCCGTAAGCATGGAGTTTATGTTAGGGTGATACTGGGGCTAACACGAGCGTGTTGTTTTTGTGCTATCTACTGTCTGATGGAATTATTACTACGGAGTAAAATTATAAGCAAAAAAAACAATTCAAATAATTGTATCAGGCTCCATTGATTGGAGGTCTATTGTGCTATTAAGTCATTAATCATGAAACATTTTAGTACATTTTACCTTTCTTTCGGTTTGATAATTCCGGTTGGGTTTCTGTGCGAGTGGCTCCTGTTTTTTGCTCATTCATATGTCATATGGTATTGCTACCCTTATTTAGAACCATCAGGCGAGGATTGATTGACACTTGGGACGTTCTTCTAATGTGGATTTTTGTTTGTTTTTTTTTGTAGGTCTTATCATTTGTTGGTTTTGGGAATGGGTGGTGTAGGAAAGATAAAGGTATGTTTAATTTGATATTGTAAATTATAAATTCATATTTTATAATACAAGCTGTGTTACAAAAGTGATTTTTTGGTTGATTGCGTCTAATTTTATATGTTGTGCGAATGTTTGAAATAAATCATTAATTAATGTCATAACTTTAGCACTGGAAAGTAAAACCAGCTGCTAAGTGTTATTTTTAGTGGTTTATAAACTTACTGTTAAAATTCTTGGTTTGTTGTGAAATTGGGTGTTATATATGAGTAATTTGCTCTTAAAAACTCCGAATAAGCTGGCGCCAAGATTAATAAAAACTAGGGGAAGAGAATTTTTAGTTTTTTCTATAGCATCATTAGTGGTTTATGCTATTTTAACTATGTTATGTGCTTCCTATTTCTATTTTAGCTATAATATGACACAATGTCCTACTAGAGTGGAAAATGCTGTAAATGACACAATGTTTTATTTTTGGTAAAACCACCATTTCCTCCCTTTTTCTAACTACTTTTGTGTTGTTTTGACACAATAGTGGTGGTGTGCTATTGCTCTCTCTCTTTTTCTATTTTTTTTTTCTTTTGTGAAAAAAAAAACCAGTGCTATTGCTATTTTTAAGCACAAATATTTCTTTTAGTAGAGAATCATTGGAACAATTGATAAAGTGGTGCTCGTCTTTTAGTATCTTATGGTTAATGATTTTGTTCTACAAGATGGTGTTCTTTTTTACTAAAATAATAAAATTCTTGCAGAACAAAATCTAAAATAATAATAGTAAAACCTCCAAATTTTGTTGATAAAAGTGGTTAAAATTGTTGTCTTGCCTTTAGGCCTACAACCCTATATATAGAGAACAAAAACTTAAGTCTTGTAAAACTACAACCGATAGATAAAGGGAACTACGAAATAACTAGATGAAGTGATAACACCCAGTAAGATTATTTGTAACATGTGTACCTCTTTTCTTGGTTAGTAGTATTATGAATTACCACATACCAAAGTATCATAGGCATTTGCCCATAAAAAATCCCATATTCTACGCAATTTGGGAAACTTTTGTTAGTGTTTTGGCTGCTTTTCCCTCAATCCCATATTCTCCTCCCCTTATTGATGAGACATGTCTTTCTTAGGCCTGTTTTTTTTTTCCTCTATGTTCTAACTCCTCCTTCCCTCTTCCTTCTTCATAATTTGAGAAATCAATTTTTTTCCTCTGTTTCATGTTTTTCAATCTCCCTTTGATGTTCTTAATTTCTTCTTCCCCATTTGTTTTTGTTCGGAAAATTTTAGAGATTTTTTTATTTTTGTAAATTTTGTACTTTTAATTATATATATTTTAATTTATTGCGTCATAATGACATCATGGTTCAATTTTGATTTGACCCAACGGTTGAACTAGCCTGCTGACCCTTAATCTAATGACTTTTCTAGTTTAATGAACGATCTAGGTTTTAAAACATTTGGGCGTTATATAATCACAAAATCAGGTAAAAAAAATTTCTCCGAGTCCATGAGCACTTCGGCTCGGGCTGCCATGGGCTAAGCCTCACAAAAAATATTATTTAATCATAGCACCTCCAACATTGAACTGAGTTGGGTGCTACAAATTAACCAAGTCAAACAAAAGCTATCAGCCTAAGCCTTCATTCCATGGATTACCTCGCAAAAAATCCCATTTAATCATAGCACTTCCAAGGTTGAATCGAGTTGGGTGCTACAAATTAACCTAGTCAAACACAACATCGAACACAAAAGCTATTGGCTTAAGCCTTCATTCCATTGACTAAGCCTTGCAAAAAATATCCCATTTGATCATAGCATTTCCAAGGTTGAACCTGAGTTAGGTGTTACGAACTAAGTCAAACGTAACACCAATCACAAAAGGCCTACTAGATTAGTCTGAGCCTAATAATCTAGAATACCCCTCTTCTAGAGTAAAAATGTAAAAGAAAATTTGATGGCATACACCATTACAATTTATATAGAATGCATGTACATAAGATTTTTTTTTTAAAAAAAAGGGCGAATTACCGATTGAGTCTATCATTTGGGGGTATTGCCTCTGAAGGACGGCCACAGAATTGTAAATTGAGTAATGACCAAAAAGGATGGTCTTAACCAAAGGGAGTGTGTGGTTAAGTTTTGGTTTCCTATTTTACCCTTGTGCTCAGTACAACGCCCATACTCTCTCCATCTCTTACCCCCCTTCACCCGTCCAATCGCTCTGTCTTTCAGTCTCTCATCTCCCTCAGGTTTCTCCTGCACAAAACGGCGCCACCCATCTCCCATCCTCTCTCTCTCTTCCCCTCCCTTGAAGTGGCTTAAGGAAGCATGCCTCAACTTTTTGCTCAAGACTGTCATCTGCGTAGAAGGGTGTCTGGCTTGACGAATAGCCTCACCCAAATTGCGACAAGCATAGCAGTCGAAGGTAGGTACACACCAACAAGGAGACACCGGCACGGCAGAGAGGAGAGAAGAACCGACGCCGGAGAAAGGAGTGGGTATCAAGGGAGAAACGCTGGAACAGGGGCACCAAAGAATCTAGCTCTCCAATTGGGTTCGATGGGGAGAGAGAAACAGTAAAGAGAAAAGAAAATAAAATAAAAAATGGGTTTCAAACCCGACAGAAGAAACTGGGTAAAAATACCCCAACCCAAAAAAAGTTAAGGAGGCCTGATCTGTTTTTTATGAACCCCGATCGATCTGGGTCCATGCCCGATTGATCTGGGTAGATAGAAGCAAAAACACCATTACAGGAGCAGTGCCGATCGATCGGGCCCTCAACACCGATCGAACGGGGTAGGCAGAGAAAAACTGGCATTTCTAAAATAGTGAGGATTGATCGCCCTTAGCCAAGGATCGATCACCCATGCCTGAAAAACCTTAGAAGCTCAAGAATTCTTTTCAAAACCATTTTTATAAATCTAGAAATATTAAAAATGATTTCAAATGATTTTTAAACAATAAAACTCATGCTAAATTGTGCACACCCAAAATGTACGAAACGAGTATGTAATATGTATGCAATCAACTTGAAATATGTACATATTGGTTAATTAAGATGTACGCTATACAGTCAAAACATGTACGTTCGATCTTTTCTCTGCCCTTTTTTTTTTTTTTCCAAATAAGTTACTAATTCATTATGACGTGCTTATACCCTTAACGTATCGTAACATTGTTTAGTCTTTTTTCCAATAAATTGTAGTACCCCAAAGATCATTTTAGGACCCTAAAATGTTTACCAAATCCCAAACGTGGTCCCCATCCCAAATGTACGAAACGAGCATATAATATGTACGCAACGAGCATGAAATATGTACGCATTGGTTAATTAAGATGTACGCAATAAACTCAAATCATGTACGTTCTATCTTTTCGTTTCCCTTTTTTTTTTCCCAAAATAAATTACTAATTTATTATGACATGCTTACACCCTTAACGCATCGTAACATTGTTTATTCTTTTTTCCAATAACTTGTAGTACCCCAAAGATCATTTTATTGCGCTAAAATGTTTACCAAATCCCAAACGTAGTCCCCACCACAAATGTACGAAATGAGCATAAAATATGTACGCAATCAACATGAAATATGTACGCTTTGGTTAATTAAGATGTATGCTATACAGTCAAAACACGTACGTTTTATCTTTTCGTTTCCATTTTTTTTTTCCCAAATAAATTACTAATTCATTATGACATGCTTACACCCTTAACGTATCGTAACATTGTTTCTTCTTTTTTCCTATAAATTGTAGTACCCCAAAGATCATTTTAGTGCCCTAAAATGTTTACCAAATCCCAAACGTGGTCCCCACCCCAAATGTACAAAACGAGCATATATTATGTACGCAACGAGCATGAAATATGTACGCATTGGTTAATTAAGATGTACACAATAAACTCAAAACGCGTACGTTCTATCTTTTCGTTTCTTTTTTTTTTTTTCCTAAATAAATTACTAATTCATTATGACATGCTTACACTCTTAACGCATCGTAGTACCAATAAATTGTAGTACCCCAAAGATCATTTTAGTGCCCTAAAATGTTTACCAAATTCCAAACATGGTCCCCACCCCAAATGTACGAAACAAGAATAAAATATGTACGCAATCAACATGAAATATGTACGCATTGGTTAATTAAGATGTACATAATAAACTCAAAACATGTACGTTCTATCTTTTCGTTTCCTTTTTTTTTTCCCAAATAAATTACTAATTCATTATGACATGCTTACACCCTTAACGCATCGTAACATTGTTTATTCTTCTTCCAATAAATTGTCCAAATAATTTACTAATTCATTATGACATTGTTCCTTATTTTTTCAAATAAATTTTAGTACCCCAAAGATCCTTTTAGTGCCCTAAAATGTTTGCCAAATCCCAAACGTGATTCCGACCCCTAATGTACTAAATGAGGATATAATATGTACGCAATCAGCTCGAAATATGTACGCATACCTCACCAAAAATGTATGCTATAAATTCAAAACATGTACATTCTATGTTTTCATTTCTTTTATTTTTTTTTATCAAATAAATTACTAATTCATTGTAATATGCTTATACCCTTACATATCGTAACATTGTTTCTTCCTTTTTCCAATAAATTTTAGTACCTCAAAGATAATTTCAATTCCCTAAAATGTTTAACATTTTCCAAACGTGGTCTCGACCTTCAATGTTCTAAATGAGGATATAATATGTATGCAATGAAGTTGAATTATGTTTGCATTGGTTAACTAAAATGTACGCTATTAACTCAAAACACGTACGTTCTATCTTTTCATTTCTTTTTGTTTTTTTTTTGTCCAAATAATTTACTAATTCATTATGACATTGTTCCTTCTTTTTTCCAATAAATTTTAGTACCCCAAAGATCATTTTAGTGCCCCACAATGTTTACCAAATCCCAAACGTGGTCCTGATCCCAAATGTACTAAATGAGGATATAATATGTACACAAGCAGCTTGAAATATGTACGCATTGGTTACCTAAAATGTACGCTATAAACTCAAAACATGTACATTCTATCTTTTCATATCTTTTTTTTTTTTTTTCCAAATAAATTACTATTTCATTTTGACGTGCTCATACCCTTAACACATCATAACAGTGTTCCTTTTTTTTTCAAATAAATTGTAGTACTCCAAAGATCATTTTAGTGCCCTAAAATGTTTACCCAATCCCAAATGTCGTCCCGACCCCATATGTACTAAACGGTGATATAGTATGTGCGCAATCAGTTTCAAATATGTACACATTGGTTATTTAAAATGTACGCTATGACATCAAAACATGTACGTTCTATCATTTCATTTCCTCCTTTTTTTTTCAAATAAATTACTAATTCATGATAACATTCTTATACCCTTAACACATCGTAACATTGTTTCTTCTTTTTTCCATTAAATTTTAATACCCCAAATATCATTTCAGTGCCCTAAAATTTTTCAAATATCCTAAACGTGGTCCCGACCCCGAATGTACTAATTGGGGATATCAGATATACGCTATGAATGTAAAACGTGTGCGCATGAGTTCCTTCAAATAAAGTTTACGTCGGGTAAATATCATTTTATTTTTAAAATCATTTTTAATATTTTTAGATTTATAAAAATGGTTTTGAAAAGAATTCTTGAGCTTCTAAGGTTTTTCAGGAATGAGCGATCGATCTTTGGCTGAGGGCGATCGATCCTCACTATTTTAGAAATGCCAGTTTTTCTCTGCCTACCCCGATCGATTGGTGTTAAGGGCCTGATCGATTGGCATTGCTCCTGTAATGGTGTTTTTGTTTCTGTCTACTCGGATCGATTGGGCATGGACCCAGATCGATCGGGGTTCATAAAAACAGATTGGGCCTCCTTAATTTTTTTTGGGTTGGGGTATTTTTACCCAATTTCTTCTGTCGGTTTTGAAACCCATTTTTTATTTTATTTTCTCTTCTCTTTATTGTTTCTCTCTCCTTGTCAAACCCAATCGGAGCGCTAGGATTCTTCGGTGCCCTTGTTCCAACGTTTCTCCCTTGCTACCCACTCCTTTCTCTGGCGTCGGTTCTTCTCTCCTCTCTGCCGTGCCGGTGTCTCCTTGTTGGTGTGTACTACCTTCGGCTGCTGTGCTTGTCGCGATTTGGGTGAGGCTATTCGTGAAGCCAGATACCCTTCTACGCAGATGACAGTCTTGAGCGGGAAGTTGAGGCATGTTTCCTTGAGCCCCTTCAAGGAAGGGGAAGAGAGAGAGAGAGAGAGAGAGAGAGAGAGAGAGAGAGAGAGAGAAGATGGGGGATGGGTGGCGCCGTTTTGTGTAGGAGAAGCCTGAGGGAGATGAGAGAGATGAGAGACAAAGCGATTGGACGGGTGAAGGGGGGAAGAGATGGAGAGAGTATGGGTGTTGTACTGAGCACAAGGGTAAAATAGGAAACCAAAACTTGGAATTTTGCTTCATGAATCATACCAAAATCCTAGGCCTTATACCTTGGTCATGCTTGACCAATAGTAAACCTTTGCCTAATGCATATGGCTACCTTTTTTTTTTATGAGAATGCTGTTTCTAATACATGATTAAACATCTTAGTGTGTGTGCCTAATGAGAAGTGCATTTGGAGAATACTTCTGCCCTTCTCTCTCCCTAATTGATGGAAAATGTTTGTGAGCTCATTTTTATTTTTTTATTTATTTTTTCAAGAAGTAAATTTGTATTAATAACAAAGGGCTTAGCCTAGCTAAGTCCATAAGATATATACAAGCACCAGCCAAAGGAAACCAACCTAAAATTGACTACTTTTGAGGGTAAAGAGTATCCCCTTTACTAGCTACATCTTCATTTGCTGGGAAACACAATCGATTTAGAGGGCTTACTCACCCACACCTCTCTCCTCTGTTCGTATACACACACAACACCACAATGGTTGTGAGCATTTTGGTGGGTAATCTTATTTTTTATTTTTTATTTTTTATTTTTTATTATTAAACTTATTTTCATGCTCAAAATCTGAGTTGTTTCTGTGTTGGTCAGTCGGTATTTCACACACGAATTCTAGGTCTACACTTAGAGTTGTTTTTTTGGCAAAATTATAACTTTTTCCCCCTCACCTTTCAATTTTTGAGGGTTTTAGTTTATCGATCGAAATTTTGGAAGGTTTTAGTTCACACACGAATTCTTGACAGCGTTTTGGTTCCTCATGCTTTTGCCTTCAAATTCTGGAATTAAAAATTTTTGGGGATCCTACGTGCAAGTGTGGGTATCCTATGTGCAAGGTTTAAGCGTTTGGATTTCTTTGAATTCTTTATATTTTTGCCTTCAAATTCTGGAATATTTGATTTAATGCCTAAATAAATTTGGGTTAATTTAGTATTAATTGGAAAGAAAAATTTGGGGATCCTATGTGCAAGTGTGGGATCACATGTGTAAGATTTAAGTTTTTGTATTTCTTTGAATTTTTTATGCTTTTACTTTCATATTCTGGAATATTTGCTTTGATGCCTAAATAAATTTGGGTTGATTTATTAGTAATTGGAATAAAAAATCTGGTATCCTATGTACAAGAAAAAGCTAGGATGGGTTCTATAATTATCATGGGTTTTCTTACTTTGTGCCCTAACGACACATGTTAAGATGCAATTGAAGACCCAATCATTGCATGGAAAAATGTGTTTTCATAGTTTTCCATGCATTTTCACATTTTTCCAAGTAGCTTTCTCCATTTATAAAGCATTTTCATCATTTCCAATGCAATCATTGGTCCAAAAGTTTTCACCCTACATCATTTAAGAGCTAAAAAATAACCCAATAACATCTTTTTTGTAAGTGATGAGGTGCATCACGAATTCAAGATTGCTTTTAATATGTTTGAAATGGTTGCTTTTAATACGCATGGGGCTTATGCCTCGCCCCACGAGTGGGAAAACACATGGGTCTTTGTAAGCATTGGTCCTACCCTATGTATAGTTTATCCATTTTAAGACCTTGCCTGAATCTATAAGTTGATTGTTGATAAATGATCGTTGGGTTTTCTTAACGTGTGCACTAAGGGCACATGTTAAGATGCAATTGACGACCCGATCACTGCATGGAAAAATGTGTTTTCACAGTTTTCCAAATATTTTCATATTTTTCCAAGCAACTTTCTCCATTTACATTGCATTTTTCATCATTTCCAATGCAATCATTGGATCGTTAATTGCAGCCTAACATGTGCGCTTAGGGCACATGTTAAGAAAACCCATGATAATTGTAGAACCCATCCTTGCTTTTTTTTGTTAGCTTTTTACATATCGTCCTTATCGATACGCTATATAGAGTCTATAAAGGGTGATTCACACTGTCCAAAAGTTTGGGTCTTTAGGTGGATGACTTGTTCTCCTTTGTTTCCCCTTTTTTCATTAATATGGTTTTCTTCTGGTTGTTAATCAAAAAAATTAAGGGGTTTATGTAAAAATGTTTCCAATATTAAGGGGGTTTTTTTCATTTTATTCCCTTTTTTTTTTTTTTTTTTTTTTGGTTTCAATATGAATAGAAATAACAAAATTCATTTTTATAGGTTATAGGTATTTGTCTTGCTTCGAAGATTATGAGATCAATTTCATATACAGAGAAGGAAATCAAGTTGCTGACCACTTGGCTTCTATTTCGAGGTTATTGAGGAATGGTACTCCATAAGGAATTATTTAAATGATCTTCACAGATTTGACATGTAGATGGAGTCCTATTACCGTATCCCAAAGGCCCAGGTTCGTGTTTGCTCATGAAGTTTTTTTTTTCCTTGGTGGGGGTGGGGGGCGTGGTTGGGTTTCTACCCTTTGATAGACTTACAAACGGATCAGATTGGGCTATATCCTAATCCAACCTGTCAAGCAGAGCCAATTTGTCTTGTTAATCCGATGGATCGTTGATATATCAATCCAAATCCAATTTTCTTAATTAATGAATATCCGATCTGATTCGATCTGTTAATAAAAATTCAAATCGATTTTTAGTAAGCACATTAAGAAATGATAGACATGTTAAATGAATGCCTATGATATTATAAGACTTTTTTGAAATTTTTTATGTTTGGATGGTTGTTTATGACATGTATCACATGAAAGTTGAAAACATTAGGATGAATCTTCAAATACTCTGTATTATATACACCAAGTTATATATAAATATAAAGAACATTATATATATATATATATTGAATTGGGTTATTAACAAATTGGATTAAATCAAATCCAACTAAATGGATTGGATTTGTGCTAACATCCTATCCATTTGTAGGTCTACCCTTCGGGTCAAGCATGAGCACAGCTCCCAACCTGCTCAAGTTGTAGCCTCAGCTGAGGGTTGCCTTGAGTCGAAGTAGATCCACTAGTCAAGTGAACTTCATTGGTCAACTTATATAGATTAGATGTGGTGGACTTGCATCAATTTTGAGATTAGTAGTGCTGTTGGTGAGCATGGGTTTGAATATGTTGAAAGGCTTTGGGTTGGCTTGTGGTAAAAAAAAAAAAAAAAACCTTGGTTTTTAGGAATATGGTGAGTAGTAGGACTAATGAATTCTGTGAAAAATTTCTGTATGAAAATTTTATAACGTCCTAATTGACTTCCCATTTAACCCGTAGTGAGTACTTTATGACCAAATTATGTCTCAGGCTTCATTTTTTGTGTAAAACTAATTCACTTAAGGAAAAAGTCACAAATTGTAGTTTTTGTTCATATTTGTTTGCTGTTTCCTTCAGTACCATGCTACTTTGCCATATAAGGACATGTGTAAGTTGGCTGTTGGTCCAGGAGATCACCCATCAAACGGCGCAGTTATCGCTACTAACACAATTTTACCTACTTGGACCTAGCTAATTTAAATGTAAAATAATTAAAAGAAAAATAAGACAGACTGTTTGATGGGCATTTTTTCTTGTACATTATAGTGTGGGATAAATGATTGCAGTTCGAATGCATTGATCTGGAGATGTCCAGTCTTCTGTACTATTTTCTACAAACTACTTTGCATTTGATAGATGTGTCTTTTTTGTACAATTATGAACTAGAGGAAGTGAGCTATAATTTGATTGGTTTTTGGAGGATGTGTTCTAATTCCATTTCCAAAACATTTTTGTCACTTTTACCTGTGACGCATGTGGGTTGTGAAAAATGTTTCCGGTGAAAAGTTTAAGCTGCCACGAGATGTGACTGAGAATTCCTTTTTTGGAAAATTATCTATTCAAAATCGATGTTTTTTTCCCTTCATGGTATGCTTGAGTTGATACCAATGGAGTTGGAGGTTTGTATCTTGTGCAAATCAGTATGAAAGTTCTCATGGAATTTTATGGATTCTTGATATTCTTTTGGGGTTAAAATTTTTTTTCGATGCGTTTGGTCGAAGCTCTAGTATGGTTTATATTACTTTTAAATTATCTTTTTTTATTTATTATTATTATTTTTAAAACCTTTTAGAACCTCAATTTTACTTTTATTTTTGCAGGAGTCGGAAGCAACAAGCAGCGAGGAGTATAGGGAAGGGAATGAAAAGGATTGAAGCTACTTTGGTGTACTTATATGACAGCAGATTCAAATTATGGATATAAACTTTTTGAGACAATTCATTTTTATTCTAGTGAGAATGATTGTATCTGATCAGTTGGGGAGTTGTTTACCCTATGTAAAAGAGATCAAATTGTGTAAGACCAATTTTTTTTTTTTTTTTCTTTTAATAAAACTTTTACACAGATGTTTTGTAAGAATACTAATCAAATTTGGAGTTAAATCAGGATAGGGACACACAGAAAAATTAAGGGTATCCCACGAACTTTCTGCAAATTCCTTTCTTTATGCGCTGAATTGGTTTTTGGATTTTATCGAAGGAAAAAATAAAATATTTATAGAATTGTAATTTTTTTTATTTGGTCGCAATGGAAAATGAATAGAAGAAGAAGAATTGAAATAATATTTGCTGTATAAAATGTTATCTTTTTTTTTCATTTTATTTACTTGGCACTTTTTTCCCTTGCATTTATTTATTTATTTTTTTTTTTTTTTGTTGTTGTTGTTGTTGTTGTTGTTGTTGTGTGTGGTAGAATCGACGGACCAAATAAGGGGTTAATGAATTTTCTTAGTCCTCATTCATACTAATTTGTTCTATATTTGAAGGGTTTTATTTTGTGGACCTCTTGTATACTGAAATACGATATTGGTACTCGGTCTTAAGTGGAAATACTGAAATACGATATTGGTACTTGGTGTTAAGTGGAAAACGAAAAAAGAAGGAAAAAAAAAAAAAAAAATCTGCGTTGGTGTTGAATTGTGATGGTTCTGCCATATTTGTTTTTGACATCTATCTAGGTATATCAAGCACGGGATGCTGTGTTGTATTTTGTTGGTACGGGGTAGCTTTTATCTCTGCGTCCCAGTATTCTCTTTTGACATTAATATTACTCTTTTTTGCTGATTAAAAAAAAAGAAAGTAAAATGCAATGAACCCTTTTCTATTATTTACTCATTTTTCATTTTATCTCCCTCTAAAACCCCTCGTATTGTGTCAGGTACGCTATTAATGGCAAAATGAAATGATTTTAACCCTTATATGGAATTTATTAAAATATTAATATTTGACTTTCAAAAATAGTTTTTAAAAAATATTTATGAAATGACCCCTAAATCCCTCTCACGTTCTCCTTTCTGTGTTCTTTTTTGATCTCCCTGCCCTCTCTAATCGATCTTTACTAGGTATACCCTCTAATCAAATTCCCCCCAATTCTTCAATTCACAATGAAACCCAATCTCATTACCATCCACTCCTCAAATCTCTACATCCCATCCCATGGATTCACTTCTTTCCTACCAAAATCTCACACTTGAAATGTATTCTTTCTCAAATCCTCCGTTGGCTCTCATTTTAAAGCCGCTCGTTTGATAACAGTTCCCTATTCTATGGATTCAAACAAATCTCTCGAAGCTGTGGCGGTTCTTAACAGTTCCCTATTCTATGGATTCAAACAAATCTCTCGAAGCTGTGGCTCAGAACCGCCGGAAACTTCTACAACTTTCCTTGAAGACGAATCGTAGAGCCGATGGAGTGTCGAGGTCAAAAACGCTAATGCTCCGTCGGGGTTTAATGGTTATTATAGTGAAATTACAATATGGGTTTCATGTATTACAGTGGGATTACATTGGCAGTGATGGCAATAGGGTAGTGTGATTCGATTGCGGCTATAGGGTTTTGATGGGGTATGTGTGGTGGTTTGATTGGGTATATCTTGTGGGTAGGTCTCACCACCGCCACCGTCTTGCCAACCATGGCTAGTCTTTTCTTTATTTTTTTTATTAATTTTTTTTTTTGGGGGGCTTGATCAATAAATAAACAACATCAGCCTCTTGCCGGCAGCAAGCTTTTCCCTTTTTCTTTTCTTTTTTTTTTTTTTTTTTTTTTTTTTTTTTTTTGGGGACTTGACCATTTTGTGAAGAACACCTCCTACAGGTGGCAAACTTCTTCGTTTCTTCTTCTTCTTCTTCTTCTTCCTTCTTTTTTTCTTTTTCCTTTTTTTTTTTTTTTTTGGAGCTTGATTAGCAAATCATTGTTGCCGGTAAGCTTGCCTGGAGATGCTGCCGGCGAGCTTGCTTGGAGATGGTTATGGAGAAGGAAGAAAGAACAAGAGGGAAATCATTATAGAGGAGGATATGGGCCAGGTAATTACGACCACATAAAATATTTTAAGCCTTCCCATTTAATTTACATTTTTAAGGATTTATGAAAAATATAAAAAAAATTTATGAAAACTAATCACATCGTCTACTAAAAAGCATCATTCCGGACAATTTTGTAGAAGAGAGTTTTTCTAAAATTTGTCATTTAAGTAGAGACTTTTTGGCAATTTTTCATGGAAAATGAAATAAAGATTGTAAATGGCCAAAAAGCCTGCTTAAATGATAGATTTTGGAAAAAATTTCTCCTACAAAGTTGTTCAGAATAATGTTTTCTAGTAAACAATGCTATTAGTTTTGGAAAAAACCTTTTATATTTTTCATAAAATCTCAAAAAGTGTAAACTAATGGAGGGCTTTGAGTACTTTATGTGGTGGCAATAGCCTCACTCTTTTGTCTTAAAAACAAATAATCAGTGTCACATGCTAATCACATGATGTTATACCGTTGAGTGTTAGAAAATATGTGATTTTTTTTTTTTTTAAAGTTTCAAAACTTCGGACCACACACGAGTATGCACGTACGTAGCCCACCTCGACTCAGACCGGCCAGATATGTCGTGACATGGCTCATGAGAGATATGACGTGGCGCACACATGACTTTATGAGCTGATTTTATGAGTTTCATTTCATTGTCCATTGGGTCTTAGTTTCTATAATTTATGAGTGTTCGTTACTAGCTGTTGGATTTTTATTTCATGTTATTTATTGGTCCGTTATAAGAATTGTTATGACATTTATTTTAGGCCTTTATTAGCCCAAACTAATTTCAGTCATATTCTATTATAAATAGTGGACTTTTCTACATGGATGATTTTGATATATGGATTCACATTATCTTCTCCATATTTTTATAAGAGTTTTTATTTAGATATTTTATATATTGTTTTACGGGCAACTAATCATGGATGGGTTTACCATACTCTTCTTGTGGATCTACCTATAGAAGAGAAAACTTAGAGCTTTGGTGTTGTATCTTGGAGGTCTTATCGTTCGTCAGCACCTATACGTAGGGAGGCGATAATTCTTTTAGGACAGAATGATCTCACATGCCTTCCCACAGCCAGCTCTTCTTACTCTATTTTATTTTAATTAAATATACTTCTTGTGTTGATTTTTGTTAATTCAAATTGTGAATATTATTTTATTTATCCAAGTTCAATTTCATTGTAATTGTGATTTTTACTTTGGGTTGTGAATTATATTCTTGTACAATTTTAATATATATGTTTAGTGTCGTATTCCACAAAATCCACGAATTTCCCCAGCATTAAGTTCCTTAACGGCATGTGGACGGAGGTGGTATCTGTCAACCCTAGACAGTAAATTTCTAATCACATAAATTGTACTTCCGTCACCTAAAGTTTCATTCCTTTTGTTTCCCCTTTGTGGGCTGGGAGTGTATTTTCCACATTTAGAAGAACATGAGTACTTACTTGGATCTTTAGTATGTTTTCATTTGAGCTCTATTCTATCTATGTAGCCTTTTGTGTGTGGACGTTGTGAAAAAACCTACGACAATGTGAAAGATTTTGAATTAATTTTAAAGCATATTGCTTGAATGCTTGTAAAGGAATTGCCAGCCCAATTAACCCAATCAAGTATTTTTTATTTTTACTTTATTTTTATTAATAGTTGTTTCTAACACCTTAATAAAAGCGAATAGGGCGTTTTACCGTAGATCCACTGTTCACAGCAAATTTCGTGAGGCTTTTCCTTGTAGATGCATTGTTTATGCCAAAAATTGTGAGAGCTTTTCTTGAAGATCTACTATTCACGTCACGTTGATAATTAGTTTGTAGTAAGTTGACTATCAACTTTTTAGGAGTTTGTCCTTGTAGATCATATCACGTTGACAGTCAATTTGTCACAAGTTAACAATCAACTTTTCAGCTTTTCTAACGGATGAGACAGCCGTTCTCGGGCTTTGTGAAGCTCATCCTATCATATCACGTTAATAGTCAACTTGCTACTTGATAGTCACTTGGTAGCGAGTTGACTATCAACCTTTTAACTTTTTGTTTTGAAGCATATCACGTTGATAGTCATTTTCTAGCAAGTTGACAACCAACTTTTCAACTTTTCTAATTGATCATAGAGCTATTGTCGAGGTTTGTGAATCTATCATGTTGATAGTTAGTTCGTAACAAGTTGATAATCAAATTTTCAACTTTTTCTCTATTGATCAAACAGTCATTCTTGAGCAGTTTTGAGCATATCACGTTGATAGTTAATTTGTAACAAGTTGGCAATCAACTTTTTAACTTCCTCTCCAATTGATCAGACAGCCATACGATTGGCATCAAACATAGCGAGCAGAGGATGTCATTGCCTTTTGTTTCTTTTCTTCTTATGCACTTTTCTCTCATCTTTGAAACTGTTGTGATCTAAGTAAAAATTTGGAAATATGAAGTTGGGGTTCTACATTGAGGTAAATTTTGTTTCACTTTTTTTTTTGCTTTTTCTGTTGTAATTTCTTTGCTCTTTGTATATAATTGTCGTGATCTAATTGGTAAAAAACTTCATTTTCCTTTTCTTTTGCTTTTGTTTGGCACGCGAGAAAATGAGAAAATTGTTTAGTTTCATCCCAAAGAATACCGTACATGAAAATTGTCTAAGTCTATTGGTAATATGGCAAGAATTATACAAATTTCTCTGGGTATTGTGTTTGTTTGTGTGTGTTATGGCAAGATAATTATCTATTTTTCTCAGTGTGTTTGTAATATAGCAAGAATCATACAAATTTGTTTGGGTGCCGTGTTTTTATGTGTGTATTAGCCCACTTACTATTTGAAGTGACCAACTTATCATTTCAAGTGACCTTATGGATATAGTACCCAATGTTTTGCTAGGGTACCATAGAATTAGCCTTTCTAATGCAATGAATTTATTAAATTTTCACCAAATCAGATCAGCACAAAATGATGGTCATCATTTTTTATGTTCTTGGGTAACATTTAGGGTGCGAACATATCAGTTTTGTTGACGGCAAGGTATTTTTTATTCTTTCCACTGATAATCATATTTTATTATATTATCTATTAAAATTTATTTATCTATATTTCATAGGTTTTATTTTTTCCTTCATTCTGTTTATTCATGATCATAGTTGTTTTGGGATTGACCTTATAAAAAAAATTTAGTTGTTTTGTGATTGTGAATTTTTTTTCTTAATATATAATATAGAGAATAGGTCATTGATGATAGAGATAGTTCAAAATAGGTGCATTCATGGTGATAAAGATGATGGAAAATGAATTGAGTGGGGGATACGGTGAAAATTGATTGATGCAAATCAAGGAATAGAATATAGGATTAATTGGAAATGATATAGCCTCATTTATAGTTCTTTTAAAAGAGAAAGCAGCAAATTATTTAATTTGTATGTTGTTGTGTGCAGATGATTTTCTACATATAGATGTTTACTTTTTTAGAAAAGGGCTTTGTAGTGGAAACAAGACTTCTGGTCTAGATTAGCAGCGGCTTAGTTCGCAAGATGTAACATATAGTTGAGTCATTTTTTTGAAAAAATAAGAAATAAAATTTTCTAATGTATTTTAGAAGGATTTCAAATTATATATGGTGATCTTCTCTGCCATCTTAGGTAACTATCTTCTTATGTTAGAAGTGGTAACTATAGAGCTATTAGTATAAACATTATTCCATAGAAGAGATATATGAAGACTACCTTGATGGCCTCGGCATTACTTTTTGATTGTTTAGCTCACATGGTTGATTACGTGGCAACTTTTATGCTTTACCAATAGCCACAACAGTATAGTTTTATTTATAATGTCTAAGAGATCATCCTAAACAATGATGTAAAACTTTATTTTGCTCTTTATATACCTAAAGTACTTATTTTACATTCATAGTCTTATCCACAACATTGCCTCTCAAAGTCCACATATCACATCACGACTTGGCAAACAATATTAGGCACGTGCGTAGCACATCTGCCCTCCTAGTACTCATATATGTTTTTGGGACTGTTAGATTTGGTTAACGTTATTGAGATCGTTTTCGAATACTGATTGTTTTTTTATTTTTTTATTTTTTTATAACTTAAGCAAACAGGATGTTTGCTATTTGTAACTAATGAGATTTTTTATTTTTATTGTTATTATTATTTTTGGGTTCAAGGGAGAGCGCAATGAGTCTTTAGGCTACAAAATGGGGGTAAGGAATGACATCTCTGTATGAAACGCTAGAGTTCTCGCCAATGTGCATAATCACATGTACTACTATTTATTATTATTATTATTATTATTATTTATAAGAGTGGAACCATCCCACAACAAGGCCCTTTTGATCCACTCATGGAATCTAAACCTTTAGGAAGACTAGCGCAGCAACTCACCGCCATGGCTCCCCATTAAATCTTTGGTTGGAACTATCATACACTGTGCATTCTAAAATATCTATTTAATTTATTTATCTACTTATTTAACCTTAATTTATTGTTGGTTTCTCTATTTTCATGTTAATTTTTGTATTATGCATATTTAATGTTGTTATTAGTGTTTATTACATGTATAACCGATATATTCATCTGGTCTTCGTTAGGGTCTGATATGATCACTTGGTCCTTGTTAAGATCAACCTTTGTTAGGGTCCTGCAGACACCCCATTTTGTACCGCCTAATTAATTTGAGATCACAAATTTTGGAATCCTGATGATGAGGTTTATTATGTGTTTCTATTCTGACAAAGCAATTCCCAACGATTCGCCAAGATTGCAGCAGAAAAGCTCCTAAATACATTGCCTTTTTACCTTTGGTGCATACGCACCAAATTCCTATGCGTACACACCACTTTACCTTTTTCTCAGATTTGTCTCCCACGAAGCATGAGAGCATAGGGGAGAGCATGGGGAGTGGGGAGATTCCCACTGTCATTTCGTATAGGAATGGGATGGTAGGATGTAGGGAAGGGAATAAGAATAAAAAAGAAAGAAAAAAGATGGAGAGAATGGGATGGCAGGATGTGGAGGGAAGGGATTAAGAATAAAAAAGAAAGAAAAGAGATGGAAGGAATGGGATGGGATGGCAGGATGTGGGGAAGGGAATAAAAATAAAGAAAACAGAAGTGGAGAGGGGGGTGAGGAGAAATGTGAAATAAATAAAAGGGGAAGGGGGATCTGGAGAGGAAGGACGGTTGGGAGGGAGAGCCGAAGGCGGAAATTTTTGTGAGAAACCTTTGAAATTCAGAGAGAAAGGGGAAGCCACCCATTACATACTTACCTAAAGACCAGAAAACTAGGGAGGGAAAGAGGGAACTTGGAGCTGCAATCTAAGGAGGCAAGGCGGGAATTGCTGCGTCGATGCAAAAAGCACCCAAACTTGAGGGTAAACTATTCTCACCTTGATATTCATTGTTCTTCTTTGTGATGGTTTGAAGGAATATGCAGAGGAACGGAATAACCTCGACTGTGTACTGATTATTAAATCGAGGAACATGCCAATGTGGTGCGTATGCACTTTGTTATATTACGTACGCACTTTTAAGATGAAGTTGCTAGTATTTTATTATGTAGTACTTACTTGTTTATTGTTTATTTTATTGATTAGTTTTGGTTAGATTATTTTATTGTAAGCATCAGTTAGATTATTTAATGTTAGCAATATTAATGTTGTCGGGTTAGTTCCATTTTGTTTATTTTGGTCTATTATTTTTAGTACTAGTGCCCATTAGTTTATTAATTGTATTATTGTTGCATTGATTAATTTATTACTAAGTTTCATTCGAATTGAGCCACTTAGGTGCGTACACACCTATTAGTGGTGCATACACATTCCTTATTCAGGCAGAAACGTTGGTTATTTAATTCGATGATTTAATAAGTCGGAAATGCCACTCTGGTGTGTATGCACCAACCCATAGTGTGTACTCACTCCATACCTTGGTAGAAAATTCATTTGCTTCAATTGTTGACTTAACATGAAGAAATCCCCTATGGTGCGTACGCACCACCCCATGGTGCATACGCACAATAGTCTAGGTAGAGACATTTTGCTCCATTTTTTCTCACTTATTTCGTTTTCTGTGTGTAGACACCTGATTTTCATCTCCTAATTCCACACCTTTCCACCTTAGGAGCATTATCACATGTAGGGTTTTACATCATTTTGGCACTAAAACTCTCTTGTTAGACTCTACACATCCTGAAGAATCCATGGTATCTTCTGGGGTTTAATTTGGTTAAGTATTGATAGCTAATACGAACTTTTGCGACTTAAAGAGCATTTATGTCATTTCACTTGCATAATTCTTATTTGATATCCAATTCTCATCAAATTCATCCTGGGATGATCCTAATGACCTTAGGATGTCATTTATAGGCTTGGTTTAAAATTTGGCTAAGTTTGGAGATGATTTGCTTAAGGATGGTCCAAAGTAGGCTCGGTTTGACTCTGTTCGTTGGCCTTTCTTATAAATGCTTCTTAATTTGATCCAATTGAGTCCAATTAATGCTACATTAATGTCAATTGGGTCTTAATTAAGGTGTATTAATGCTTGAAATTATTTTTGGGAGAGTATGATTGCAACTAGGACTCCATTAGGGTTCAAATCCTAATGCTATCCTGGTGAGCCTTGATCGATCTCTATGAGCTATATGGGCTTAACCTTTGATTAATTGACCAATTATGGCTCAATTAGAAGTGTTTCAATCAGATTTTAAGTATAGAATTGAGCCATGGTCGTTTTAAATCCAAAATCAATGAATTTTGACTTAAAATGGGCCAAATACATAGCATAAAGGGATAAAAGTGCACAAAAGAGTACAAAAATGCACTAAAATGGCCACCAAAAGGGGCCAAACGGCCACCAATGGAAGGCAAAACGGCCACCTAAGGTGCCCAAATGGCTATCAAGGGTGCCCGTTGGCCTTTGACGGAGTTTTACTCTAGTTTGAACCTTTTAGACTCCTTCTCTTACTAGAATTCGAATTTCCTCCAAATTTTGAAGTGTTTGAGATAGGAACCAGCTCTTATGAGTGTCTTAGAGCCCTTAGATCATCCCTAGTTAAATCCAATCTTGACCATTCATTCCATCCACCTCTCACTATAAATAGGGGCCCTCTCTTCCTTCATTCGACACCAAATCTTAGTAGAGTATTCCTAAGCAAATGAAGAGCTTGAGTTTTTGAGTGTGGGGTGAACGTTCCTATTAGTATCCCTTCACTTGAGACTCATTCTAAAGAAGAGCTTGGGCTCAATAGTTAGTGGGGAACGTTACTATTAGTACCCTCTAGCTTGCGACCCATTCTAGAGCTTAAAGGCATGGAAGTTTTGTCCGACTTGCGACTCCCTCCCTTGAGGCCATCTTAAAGCTTGGAAAGCGTAGAAGCTCTGCCCAATTTTCTACTTAAAAACCCCTAGGTTGCAAACAAAACTTTGCCTCATTTTTGTCAAGTATAATCTTTGAACTCCATTGCCATGATGTAATTGTTTATGTGATGATGCATGCTCCCATGAGTTTTATTATTCATAGGATTATATTAGAGTTTTAATCCTAAATCAAACAAGTTTTCAAAATAAAATTGTTTCTTTTAAAACGAGTTGTTTTTCAAAAGCAAGTGTTTGATTATGGATTGGATTCTAATAGAGTCCTATGAGGAGTGAAACTCTTCCCCCTAATATGGTTGTTCGAACTAAGTGGACTTTGATCTTCGTCAGAAGTACGTAGGCCGCTCACTTGAGCCCAAGTCCAACTTAGCTTAGTTTTTATCTTTTAATTTTCTTAATTTTTAGTTACTGCATGGTTGAAATTAATTAAGCCCAATCAATAAATGAGAACGATTTATCGGGCGAAATGGGTGCCACGGGCCGTGGCCTAGAACCTACCCATTTCGTAAGGTAACTATCTTATTTGCAAGATTTCTTTTTGCAATAGCATAAAATAATCACCCCACTTTTTATGGGATAATTGCACCTGCCAAACTTACAATAACTTGCCCAAAACATTCACCCCACTTTCTATGGGATTTGCATCTGCCAAACTCACTTGCAATTTGTATGCAATAGCCAACAAAAAAACAAAAAAAAGAAAGCCAAATAACCAACCTATTTTCAATTAGGCAATTACCATACTCAAGAATGGACTTTTTCATGTTCAAAATATCACCACAATAATAATAATCAAATCTAGACATAATATATCAAGACTTAAAATTATCCTAATGATGATGCAAAAGACAAAAATTAAAGAATAATGTAACCCTAGCATGCTTCTATATGCAAAGACCTGGTCTACATGCATGAAAACTATGAGAAATATGCAAGTAACCCTATAATAATAAAGGGAATATCACATAATATCATTAAGCATGAAAACAAAGCAAACTAGAGTAAAAAAGACGACATTTTATGTAAAACATGAGAAAAGGGCCTTCTTACGGCGAGCTCTCTTAAGTAAAATTATCCTAAGATAATTTTATGTAGAAACTTCTCCGTATGAAGAATCTATCAACATATTCTACGTAAAATATATACTTTAGAACATATTAGAAGTGATTGCATGCTTACACACATTCCCGAATACCCCCATGCAAAACCCTACTTTCTAAAAAGGATAATTATCCTTAGAAAAGGATAATGGCTCCAAAAACCCTAGAAAATCCACTATATGAATGCAAATCTTACATGATTCAACTATATGTAACATACATAGAACAACTGTGATGAGCAACAACTCAAAAGGTTATGCTAAACATGTCATCTAATTTTACATGAAATAAGGATAATGGAAACCCTAATCTCACAACTATGCATTATAACCCATAAACCAACCCTAAAACATGCTCAAACTATCATGAATATCATTAATATCATATGTATTAACTAACCAAAGCACTAACTCATGATAATAATCACAGCAAAGTGTAGACATTAAAATTTTGTAAAGCTCAAATCACCGTTGGATGGGTCAAATAGTCAAAGTCTAAAATATTTGACTAGTCAAAGACAAATGAGACTTATTCAAACTATAAGTGGACACAGCCCACTTGATGAAAATTGGCCTGGTGGTCTAACCTATGCATTGGCCCAACTCACCAAATCAAATCCAAGCCATATGCCAACATGGCCCATTACATCTGCGTGGGCCCCACATGTGACACAATTATGAGGTTTAAATCACCCTCATAAGAAAGTCCACTCATGAAATATTGCCTCCCATAATTTAGGGAAATTTGTCTCCCCAAATTTGGAAACCTTTCAATAAAGATTTCCATAAATTTCAAATGAAGGAGAAAATCCCTCTTTAATTAATAATATTCCCTAGACTTTGGGATGACAATAAATTCAAATTTAAATTAAGGGGACAAATCTCCTTTTAAATCGATATTATTCCCTAAATCAAGGGAAGTCAAATATGGGGTTTCCAAGAGAAGACCTCCACCTTTGCCTATAAATACAAGGCTCCAATCCATGAAGAAATAGACACAAATAGAGAGCTCCTACCGACACTCTGCCGAGAAGAAGCGACAAGAGCATCTTCACTACCAAGTTTGAGTTTCGAGATTAAGCCATACGGCCCTCGAATCTAAATAAGCAATTCAATCCACGTGTCTCTCTTAAGCGATTCAAGATTAAGCGCTCACCGCCCTTGGATCGTAAAGCTCACGAAGATTTAATCAGAGGAATACTTTCTTTTGTAAAAGATATTCATAGAGAATTGTACCCATTCATTTCATTTAATATAAATTGTTATTTGTCCGCATTTCTCGTTTCTTTATTTCAGGATACAAAATTTGTGTGTACAAATTTCTGGCACGCCCGGTGGGACCTCTCTGCCTCTCATCTTTATCTCCAAAGTTAACCTCAAGTCAACAACTGCAATGGCTTCCAAGAAGGCTCAAATTGCTTACGACAAGAAAAGTGATGCCGCGAACACAAACACTTCGACTGGTAGCAACACCTCTATGGGCCCAATGACTCGTAGCAAATCCAAGGTAGCTACTTTGCCAAGTGCTTCGAACATGCCACCCGTGAAGCGCTCTCAAGATGCTACAAAGGCGCGAACCGTCATCTCTTTAGCCACTCTGGGTGCAAAGAAGGATGCAATGACATCTTCAAGGAAAATGGCAACAATTTCGAGAGATTCACTATCTGAGGAGAAAACTTCACTTTCTGTTTCAGACGCTAACTCAAGCACAGGGTCTTCTCCAGGATCCCCAGGATCCTCTAAACGGGCAGTTAGTTCGGAGTTTTCTGAGTCATTTTCACAATTCGATTCCATGGTCATGCCAGTAATGATGACGGTCCCTACTACTTCTATAGAAGAGAAATTTGCTGAGATGGAGCGTGTTGTCGCGGAGCTTGTTAAGGCAAATAAGGAGAAGGACCTTCAAATTGCGTCTCTCATGAATAAACTGGAAGTATACAATGTTGGAGAATCTAGTCAAGGTCATACACACCCTCCCGGCTTCACTCCTCAAAACATCCCAGCCTTTGAGATCCCAAATAGGTCCACAACGGTGCCGCAGGCTAACCTATTACCCCAAGCTACTTCTATTGCTTCATTGTCCGTGGAACAACTTCAAGACATGATAGCAAACACCATCAAAGCGCAGTACGGGAACTCTTCACAAAATACACCCGTATACTCAAAGCCATACACCAAGCGGATCGATAATATGAGGATGTCTTTTGGCTACCAACCACCTAAGTTTCTATAGTTTGATGGTAAGGGCAATCCAAGGCAGCATCTTGCTCATTTCGTGGAGACTTGTAATAATGCTGGCACAGAAGGGGACTTGCTTGTTAAACAATTCGTGCGTTCTTTTAAAGGAAACGCGTTCGATTGGTACACCGATATTGAGCCTTAATCTATTGACAGCTGGGAACAAATGGAACAGGAGTTTAAAAATCTATATTTTAGCACTCGCCGTACGGTGAGCATAATTGAACTCACAAATACTAAGCAGTGGAAAGACGAACCTGTTATCGACTACATAAACCGGTGGCGTACGTTGAGCTTAGATTGCAAGGATCAACTGTCAGAGATATCGGCTGTGGAGATGTGCATACAAGGCATGCATTGGGGTCTACTTTACATCCTTCAAGGGATCAAGCCCCGCACCTTTGAAGAATTGGCTACCCGAGCTCACGACATGGAACTTAGTATTTCTAGCTATGGCAATGACAAGCCTCCTATCGTCGATAGACAAAAAGAAAGGAAAGAAGTGAAGAGAAATGATAAGTCTTCAAAGAACGTCACGAAGGAAGCAATGGCAGTAAATGCAGTTCCTATTAAGATATCTGGGAGAGAGAAAATGAAAGAAGAAAAGAAAGCCGAGCGACGCCAAGAGAGTGATAAGCGTTATCCAACTTTGAAAGAAATGGAAGAGAAAGAATACCCTTTTCCAGATTCTGACATGCCTGGTATGTTTGAGGATTTGTTAGAGAAAAAGGTGATCGAACTCCCAGAATGCAAACGACCTCAAGAGATGGGACGCGTTGATGATCCAAGGTATTGCAAATATCATCGCATCGTCAGCCATCCGGTAGAGAAGTGCTTTGTCCTAAAGGAATTGATTGTGAACCTGGCGAAATCAGGAAAGATTGACTTAGATCTTGAAGGCATAGCAGAGGCAAATCATATTGCCATCTCTTTTGGACCACCTAGTTATAGGTACATTTCATCGAAGATGTCGACGAACGCAACAATGCAGGGGGCATGCTTTCAGACACTTCAATTTGGGTCACTTGTCCCTGTGAAGGTTCCACTTGTAAATGATGATATGAAGGTTCTACTTGTAATTAGTGATTCAATATCTGATTCTAAAGCTCATGTTGCCGACGAAGAAGGATGGACACTTGTCACACGACGGAAGCCGCAGAGACTACTTTTATCTCAACCCCGACAAGATTGGCCAAAAAAGAGGCAACCTAATGTGAATCCGCTTTCCTACTCGAAAAATGTGGTTTTTAAAAGAGCTACGACTCAATGTGCTGAGATTGGTGAGGAAGAATCCTATGTTCAAAAAGCTCGAGCATTTGTTACCCTACGAGAGTTCTTCCCAAAGGGTTTCTTGGAAGACGATGTAACCGAAGCAACTCACATGGTTTCATGCTATGAGATTCATGACAAAGAGGAGTCTTCTAAGGATGAAGAAGAGGTGTTGGACATTCCCGCGACTGATAGCGATTCTAATCGGGTTTCTATAAAATCTGAAACTTCCGCCTCTTTAGAGAAGCTACCAGCGCAATTTAGTCTACAAGACGCATTGCGACTTCCCCAAGCAATGCGAGAAGCGCTAGCCAAAGCTCTCGAAGAGCCAACAAGTTTGTTTTTGAAAAAGGAGAACTAGATGAGAACTCTATTGCATGTACTTCTTGCTGCACAGCTATTGCTTTCTCTGATGAAGATTTACAATTGGGTTCCAAACCTCACAACCGTCCACTCTTCGTATCTGGTTACTTACAGGAACAGAAAGTCAATCGCATCCTTATTGATGGAGGTTCGGCTGTCAATATTATGCCAAAGCTAACAATAAAACAATTAGGGATTGCGGTCGCAGACTTAACTCAAAGTCGTTTGATGATACAAGGGTTCAACCAGGGAGGGCAACGTGCAATTGGCATGATCCGTCTAAGCCTCGCTATTGGAGAATTGATCTCGAGTACATTGTTCCATGTGATCGATTCAAAAACATCTTACAATCTACTTTTGGGTCGGCCTTGGGTGCATGAGAACGGAGTGGTTCCATCAACACTTCATCAGTGCTTCAAGTTTTACAAGAACGGAGAGCCAAAGAAGGTTAATGCTGATGTCAAACCGTTCACTGAGGCGGAAACCTAATTCGCTGATGCAAAGTTTTATGAAGACTCTGGTGTTGTACGTGAAGTTCTTCCCATTGAGATTCCGTCCATAGGGAAAATGAAGCATAGAAAGAATAGACAAGATAATCCACCTATAGCAAAGGATGTCGTTGTTAAAACCAATGACCTAGCCCCAAATAGTTCTCCTGAAGAAGAAAGATCAAATTCAAAGGCTCTTTGCACTTCTCCAATATATCGGTATGTTCCTATATCTCGACGAAAGGAGGGGGAATCCCCGTTCGTCGAATGTTCAAAGATGCAAGTGGATAAGGCAAAGCATTCTCGAGAGCTAGAAGAAGGAGATCTTCACGTCCTTAAAGGAGGAATGACAATGCCCCTTACAACTGTAAGTCCACGAACCAAAGTTAATAAATCATTAAAAGGATTTGTTAGGCCCTCAGGATCACCGGCAGAACATGGCATTCTCTCTGATAAGCAAATTAGTGAAGGGTTTGATCCAAAAGCATACAAGTTACTAGCCAAATCTGGTTATGATTTTGCTAATCCTATGCCATTGGGAGAACTAAATGTAGAGGTGACTGGAGAAAGAATCCATGGCTTGAATGAGACACAAAAGAAGTTGAAGCAAAAAGGTTATGCTATCGATCCTTCCAGAGTTGGTCTTGGTTTTGTGCCTCCACAACCTATCCGAATCTCTTCTAAGGGAAAAGGAAAGGAAGTAAGCACGCAACACATAACAGTTGAGGTGGTTGAGGAAACTAAGAGAAATGATCAAAAGTCTGCACTTCGTATTCTCACATTCAATCGCATAAAAAATTCAGCTACTCAAGTCTCCGTCTTTCGTAGGCTAAGTGTTTTCAAAAGCAGAAAAAGGAATTCAAGTTGTTACCAACATAAATCGGTCTTCGATCGAATTGGGACTCCAAGTTCTTCGTAAAAAAGTAAACAATGTCTCAGGAAAGAAGAGAAAGATTTGATAGAAGTAAAGGATGACAAAGAAACCCGTAGTTTAATCCCATCTCGCATGAAACATCGATCGACATTGGTGGTTAATGTAGGGGATACTCTTAAGGCTAGATGTTGCACTACAGTGTTTACTCGCCAGCAAGAAGATCATAACCAAGAGGAAGATGAAGGGGAGGAGATTCAAGCTATCTACCACATTACCGTTGATGTAGACTCTAGTTCAGAATCCTCAGATGATAAACTTGAGCATGCCCCTCGAGCATTGGATGACGGTGGGCAATCCACAATAGATGAACTTAAGGAACTCAACTTGGGCACAAATGACGATCCCCAACCAATCTTTGTGAGTGCACTTTTGTCCCCCAAAGAAGAGAAACAATACTTCGAACTCTTGTCAGAGTATCGAGATGTTTTCGCATGGTCGTACAAAGAAATGCCGGGTCTTAACCCAAAAGTAGCAGTCCACTATCTCACTGTCAAGAATGGAGTTCGTCCAATCAAGCAGGCCCAACACCGCTTCTGGCCAGAACTTGTTCCACAAATAGAAACTGAGATCAACAAATTGATTGAAGCGGGATTCATTAGAGAGGTAAAATACCCAACGTGGATTGCCAATATTGTCCCAGTCCAGAAGAAGAACGGACAAATTCGCATTTGTGTGGATTTTCAAGACTTGAACAACGCATGACCAAAAGATGATTTCCCTTTACCCATCATTGAGCTCATGGTTGATGCAACAGCAGGACATGAGGCACTGTCTTTTATGGATGGCTCATCTGGCTACAACCAAATAAGAATGGCGCCAAAAGATGAGGAACTTACTGCCTTTCGTACACTAAAAGGTATTTACTGTTACAAAGTAATGCCATTTGGGTTAAAGAATGCTGGCGCGACTTACCAATGTGCAATGCAAAGGATCTTTGATGATATGTTGCACAAAAATATTGAATGCTATGTGGATGATGTGGTAGTTAAATCTAAGAAAAGGGAGGATCATCTACAAGATCTACGCATAGTATTCAATCGGTTGAGAAGATACCAGCTCAAGATGAACCCCCTTAAGTGTGCCTTTGGAGTCACTTCGGGAAAGTTTCTCGGCTTCATTGTGAGGCATCGAGGAATTGAGGTGGAACAATCCAAAATTGATGCCATAAGGAGCATGCCTGAACCAAGGAATTTGAAAGAGCTTAGAAGCCTTCAAGGTCGACTTGCATATATCCGTCGGTTTATCTCAAACCTAGCTGGGCGATGCCAACCCTTCAATCGGCTTATGAAGAAAGGGACTCAATTTGAGTGGGACCAAGCTTGCAGCAATGCTTTAAAAAGCATTAAGGAATATTTGCTCAGTCCTCCCGTTTTAGGCACGCCTATGCCAGGAAAGCAGCTTATACTCTATATTGCTGCACAAGAGCTATCACTTGGGGCCCTTCTCGCACAAGAAAATGACGAAGGTAAAGAGAAAGCTTTGTACTACCTTAGTCGAACTCTCACTGAATCTGAGATAAAATACTCTCCCATCGAGAAAATGTGCCTTTCTCTTATCTTTTCAATTAAAAAGTTGAGGCATTACATGCAAGCATACACAGTACGCTTGATAGCTCGAGCAGACCCAGTGAAGTACGTATTATCAAGGCCTGTCATCCCAGGGAAATTAGCAAGGTGGTCTATTCTACTTAATGAGTTTGAGATAATCTATGTCCCATAGAAAGCAATCAAGGGGCAAGCTTTGCAGACTTTTTAGTAGACCACCCAATTCCTGCAGACTGGGAGATTTCTGATGATTTGCCTGATGAAGACGTTTTCTACATTGAAACTCTTCCCCCGTGGATGATGTTCTTTGATGGAGCTGCACGTTCAGATGGTACAGGAGCAGGCATAATCTTCGTTTCCCCCCAAAGACAAATATTACCATATTCATTTGTCCTCACTGAGTTGTGTTCAAATAATATGGCAGAACTATCAAGCTTTGATAATTGGACTTGAAATGGCTGTTGAAATGAAGATCACAGAACTTGAGATTTATGGGGACTCCAAATTGGTGATCAACCAGCTTTGGATGGAGTATGATGTTAAGAAAGATAACTTGATCCCTTACTTTAAACATGCTACTCAATTGTTACTAAAATTCGAGAACGTCACACTAGAGCATGTCCCTAGAAAGGAGAACCAAATAGCTGATACCCTTGCTAACCTTGCCGCAGTCTTGGCATTGCCTGAGGACGAAGCCGTGGATGTCCCGGTCTGTCAAAGGTGGATATTACCTGTACTACCTGAAACTCAACAAGAAGATACAAATGCAATTTCAGTATTCGCAATCGAAACTGAAGATTGGCAGCAACCAATAATTGATTACTTACAACATGGGAAGTTGCCAGAAGACCCACGCCATAGAACCGAGATACGACGTCGAGCACCACGTTTCATTTTCTACAAAGAAACACTCTACCGTCGGTTCCTTCGATGTTTAGGAGAGGAGGAAGCAACTCAAGCACTGGAAGAAGCTCACTCAGGCATTTGTGGCGCTCACCAATCAGGCCCAAAACTTCATTTTCAGGTAAAAAGAATGGGGTACTATTGGCCAACTATGGTCCATGATTCCATAGAGTACGCCAAGAGATGTCAGGCTTGTCAATTTCATGCCAATCTCATACACCAACCACCGGAACCGTTGCATCCCACTGTAGCTTCATGGCAATTTGACGCATGGGGTCTAGATATAGTCGGTCCTTTCAAAAACAAGTCGTCTGCCGGCCATGAATACATACTTGCAGCGATTGACTACTTTTCGAAGTGGGCAGAAGCAGTACCTCTCAAGGAAGTTAAGAAGGAAACAGTGGTGGATTTCATCAAATGTCACATTATCTATCGATACGATGTACCTTGTTACATAGTGACCGACAATGGGAAACCCTTCTATAATTGACTAATGAGTCAACTAGGCGAACAATTTGGCTTCAAGCAACATAAGTCTTCTATGTATAATGCTCTAGCCAATGGTCTTGCCGAAGCTTTCAACAAAACTCTCTGCAATCTTCTCAAAAAAGTGGTAAGCAGGTCGAAGAAGGATTGGCATGAAAGACTTGGAGAAGCTCTTTGGGCATATCGCATGCCACATCGAACGCCCACCCAAGCCACTCCGTGTTCTTTGGTCTATGGTGTTGAAGCAATTCTCCCACTGGAAAAGCAAATTCCCTCGTTAAGGATCACTATTCAAGAAGGCCTTACCACTGAAGACAATGCTCGTCTATGATTAGAAGAGTTAGAAGCCTTAGATGAGAGGAGACTCGAAGCACAACAAAGGTTGGAATGTTACCAAGCTCGTCTTTCCAGAGCATTTAACAAAAAGGTTCGACTTCGTTCATTTCAGGTGGGAGACTTGGTGCTTGCTGTCCGAAGACCAATAATCACTACCCATCGAACCGGAAACAAGTTTCTCTCGAAGTGGGATGGACCATACGTGGTTCAAGAAGTCTACACTAGTGGTGCATACAGATTGGTTGATGGAGATGGGCTAAGGATTGGCCCTATCAATGGCAGGTTCTTGAAACGTTATCATCCTTGAGAATTGCACTACGCTCCTTATCGCATGAGCTTAAACTGCAAGTTACTCCTAAACTCGCATGAGTATAAACTGCATAGAGCAACAAAAAAAAAAAAAAGTGCTCGTTGAATTAAAAACCTGAAAGGGCGGTTCAAGCAAAAGTTAGAGCGTAAAAAAAAAAAAAAAAAAAAAAAAATTTGAACTACGTTATGACTTGATCCCTTCTTTATGGAGGGTACGTAGGCAGCTTGAGGAGTCACTCACCTCAAGTTCAGTCACAACATGAACAAAAACAAATTTTCCCCATCAATGAGGTTGCAAGTAGTCAACTCGATGATTGCCAAAGGCATATAGATTAGATAAATTGGAGGTCATATACATATTCTAGTTACAGATAGAGGATGGAATCAAGAAATGCTTTCATTTTTATTGATAAATGTTTTGGCTAGCAAAGAAAACTTAGCTTTATTACATAACTCAAAGGAAGAAAGCTCAAATGAAATACAAAAGAAATCTCATATGCCAAAACAATCCATCACATCCATGCCAAATCTTTAAGTTCACTACGTTGACTCTCTAATATGTCTTGTAGCGCCCTTAAGGTTGTAGCGTCAACATCACTCAACACTGGAGTCTTGGCGATTACATCTTCTTCTTCTCGTATACGAGACACGTCTCCCTGCCTATGAGAAAGCTGCACTTCGCTGTTTGAAATTGATGCATGGAGTTGTCCTATCTGTATGCCCAAGTCCTCTAGCTCTTTCTTCAATGCTTCTCTTCTAGATTCTGCATTAACCAAGTCCGCTCGTAGTGAGTTGATAAGCTGTGCTTCTACACTCTCGAGAGTTATCGCATCAGCAAGACGAAGCCTAATGTTAACCAACTTTTGATTTTGTGCATCCGGAGATATCTTTTCAGAGTAGGCTGACTGAATAGAAATAAAGTGGGCGGCATCCTCCATGAACTTCTGAACTCGGTTTTTTATTGGAGACGCATCCACCCCGTTGTTTTCAATAGCCATAAAGAGTTCATCAAACTTCACACTTAATGATGGAAGCATCTCGAGGGGAGCCTTTAGCACTTTTTCTTTAATACTGTCTCCTAACATTAATGCCGCTCGGCGTTGTGCATTGGAAATGAGGATGTTAACATCAAACACAGAAGCTGCAGAAAGAGTGGTGCGACATGGTGTAAAAGCAGTGTTATTCTGAACTCTATATTCATTTGAGGGAGAGTTGTAGCCACATTTGGCCCCTTCAGAATTAGAGCCGTGGATGTTTTGGGATATCGGCGGTGATTGGTTTTGTCGACATTTTGCTCTCCTAGCAATAAGCTCAAATGAAGTCGGCCCTGAAAACGAATCTTCACTACAATTTGGCTTCTTGACAATTGGGGCACTGTCGTCCTCCACCTGCATCAAAAGGGTGTCAAGGTTATCATTCTCAAAAAGATCATGGACAGCAGATACAATTTCTGGGTCCATTATGAGACAACAAAGAGCTTTGAGATATTCTGGGTCATCATAATCAATAATTGATGTGGGGGAATGAATACTCACCATGTCATTTTGGTTAACAGAATATGGAAGCATCAGGTTCTTCTCATAAATCCCTTCGGGAACCTCATTAGACATCCCTGAGCCTTGGTTCCCATGATCAACCTCCCCCTTATGCTTCTTACGCCTCCAGAACTGCTCTGAGGCACTCTTGCTATTTTCCAAATCTTCAGAATCAACCATATTTTTGCCTTTTTCAAGAGTACTCAGGAGCAGTTGGCAAGGTCGATAAGTTGGAGTTCGTTGGCTATCAGCGCCTCCACTAACAGAAGTCTCATCTGGAATTATATTAGGATTTGTCTGAACAATCGGTTTCGGGATAGGGTCGGTCTTCCTCTTCAGGACTATAGTCAACTCTCTTGGCCATTTTAGAGTGGGCTTTTCTGTGCTAGGGCTTGTCTCGACTGGATGATCAGATGATCTCGTAAATATTTGAGCCCACCACTCAACATATTCCCTCGTACTTAAAACTGAATGCTCACTTGGTCGAGCTGGTGTTGCAAGTTGGGATTTTGTACAAAGTTTAATAGAATGACGCCAAAATTGGATCACCTGTTCCAAGGAACCTGTACGGTAGTCGTCTTTAATCTCCCGAGGAATGTGTTGATGAAACCCAAATTGCCTCCCAAATCTATGAGGGTTATATGGCTGAACGAGGTGAAGACTACTGCGACGAGAAGCTAAGTAACATAAGCGTTGGCTTATGAAATACTCACTTTGGGAATTGGACAAGTTCCCATCATCAACAAGAATCCCCTGCTGATCCTTGGTTAATGCAAGCCGATACATCTCTAACTTGGTGGTGGAATGGAAAAGCCTTCGAGCCTCCTTATCCTCAAAAGTTTTCGCTGCCCCTTCCCCCGATATTCTAACCATCCGAGGCGCTGATGTAGACCGTGGTCGAGTGAAATGTGTATCAAAGTATTCTGCTAACCATCCGTACAAATAGTGAGCAGGGAATACGGGATTACACTTGCTAGGGTTTGAAGAGGAGGCAATTTCCCCAAGACCTTGATAGATGCTTGCCAAGACCGGGATCGCAAGGTCGTACTGAGTGCCGCGTGCCATTAAGCTTGCAACCTTGAAGACTCCAGGGCGGATAAGGTTGGAAACCTTGTCGGGGAAAACGAACTCACATAGCCAACATGAAAGGAATGCTGCCAAATATGTCTCCTCTTTAACATCACTCTCCACCTTTAGTGTGGCAAAAGGAGCCTCTCCTTCTTTTGAGCGTTCCTGCGGAGGGTCAATAAGTCTAGACGGGTTATGAGAAGATTTAGCTCTTGCAGTTCTTTTTGATGTTGTCCTATTTAGAGGCTTCTGATATCTGGAGGGACCTTTAAACCAAAAGTCTACCCATTTAGAAGAAGATACATTGTGGGGGCCACCGTGCTCAAGACAAAGTTGATGAAATGTCGAAAACAGGTGCTTACAGCTTTGTGAGAGGAGAATAGCCTCTTGAGCACTAGGGACCACCTCGTCGTAGAAGGAGCCATACACAGGAAGACCGCCTATCAAGCGAAGATCCCACAGAGAAATTGAGAGTTCCCCAGTCGAGGTATGAAGAGTGTTGGTCTCCGGACACCAAAATTCGCAAAAAAGCTTGGATGACATTCACACTCCGATCATAGGTGAACAAGGAAGCAAAGACTGCATCATAGATTTTAGCGTCAACAAGAGTGTGGCGATTGTGACTGAGCACATCTTCTAACCATTCCCAGTAATTGGGAATGAAAGAAAATTCCCCAACATATTTAAGTGAAGATCCCTTTGAAGTGGATATCCAACTCGCTGCACTAGTAACTATTCGGTGGCTTAGAAGGTCAAACGAGCTCGAACGAGCATCCTTGGAGTCAAGCGTAGGCTGCAGTGTAAGCACTTGTGAAGAAGGTCCAAGTGGAGCAACATTGGAAGGGTAGAAGAGCTCTTGGGTTGACTTTGCCCATAAGTGAGACGAGTGAGTTAGCCTGGGGGTGGAAGGTGATTGTGAGGAAGACAAACTGTTGATGGAAGGGCGCACAGCTAAGGTCGTTCCTTTGTCAAGGGTGTCTTTTTCATCATTCAGAAGTGTAACGCTGCGATCTTTGGAATTCCTGCTAGAATCTTTGAAGGAGACCATGATATTGCACAAAGAAAAAAAAAGCCAATTTCTCGATTTAAAAAAAAAAAAAAAAGGAGCCTGATGCTAATCAAGCCCAATTGGAGTACGTGTAAATCCCGCTAGATTGAAGAAGTATAGCAATTACACGTTACATAGCTTTTGGATCCTCCAACAACAATTGTCCAACTGCATATTTTCTCCTATCATGAGTAAGGTCCCTTCTCAAAAGCAAGACTCAAGCTATTTACACGCAGTACACTGTATAAGGCTGCTATCATTATGACGCGAAACAAGGTAATGCGTCTTGAGGCTTAATGTTCATGGTTCTGCAGCGGGAAGTGTGCCAAGCGTTCAAGGCAAGGTCAAACTTCAGGGCAAAATTCCTGACATATGAAACCAATATGCTTTTCCAAAAAAAAAAAAAAAAAAAAAGAAGGGGCCAGAACCTACACACACATCAGTATGTAGGCATACTCATATTGCTAAACCAATATTGGCAGGTCCGTTCTCCAAGGGGCACTTGTTAATGGTGAAACAATAATTAAAATGTCACTCCTTTTACATATTATGGGCCAAAAGTACATGGTAATAGTGTATGGGGTCTATTAGACTTTATGTGGTGGTTGGCATTTATCATTTCAAGCAATAAAAAAAAAAATAAAATTGCCAAACATCCAATTGATCTGTTGAGAATGCCTATTCAATGTCACATGAAGGCATGGTAAATATTGGGAAATATTGCTACCTACTCAATATCACGTGAAGGCATGAGAATACTTATTCAACATTATCAAACATTGCTACATGAAGTGATTATTTTAATGGGAAATATTCCCCACCCATTCTAACAAACAGTAAGGTCCTGAATAGACATTATTGGGGGCATCCTTGAACGTGAAGCATGCAAGATAAATTTTGGTGTGAGTACATTAAATCTGGGTATCCTTTGCAAGTCATGTGCATGTGTGTATATAGGTGCATATATACATATGGTGCAGTCATGTATGGGGGCAACAAACTAGATATAAACACTCATGTCAATATACATGCCGTATATATATATATATATATACATACGCCAATACACAAGAAGGCAGAAAAAAGAAAAAAGAAAAAAGAAGGACACACCTTGATAGGGTTAAAAAGATGCAAGACAATCCCCTTCTTGGAAATTGATGATGCCCAACTTAGTTTGCGCTCTGAAATCCCACAGCAGCAAGAAGAATGGAGTACGTGTGCAAACAAGTGATTTTCTCCTCAAATCTGAAGACTATGACTTTTGCAGTAGAAGAGAATAAAACAGAGAAAGGCCTCAAGACTGTTTGTAGGATGGGTTCTTTATGGGAGAAGAATTACGCTTATAAAGAGGATGGAAATTCTCTTTAATCCAAGTGAGAATCTCTCACCATGATCATTGCAAAAATCACAGTCAAGGATCCCATATATACCCATCAAGGATCCCATTTCCGTCCAATATACCAGCACAAGGCAATAAATGGAATTTATTTATTTATTTATTTATTTTTAAGAGGAGTATCAGTTGCCATAAATAAATAAATAAATAAAGGATAGCTGCCAAGTTTTCCTTGTGAAGATCAGTTGTGTTTGGAAAATCCATAGATTGACAAATTTGGGAAATCAACGAATTGGTGCCTTTTGACAATCGCGTTCACATCCTCTCCAAATTGGTTTAAAAAAAAAAAGAAAAAAAAGAAAGGAAGTTGATGCAGAGACGAAGTTGGACCGCAAGAAATCAGTCAGTGATGTGTTACTGCGCTTGGAATGATCTGTGAGTTGGGGAAGTTACAACCACCAAAAAAAAAAAAAAAAAGAAAGAAAAAGAAAAAGAAGAAGAAGACCCCGTTGATGCAGGGATGAAGTTGGACAACGAGAAATCAGTCCGTAATGTGCTATTGCGCTTATCTGTGAGTTGGGAAAGTTACAACCAAAAAAAAAAAGAAAAAAAGAAAAAAAAAAAAAAGAAGATCCCGTTGATGCAGGGACGAAGTTGGACCGCAAGCAGTGCTGCTATGCTTGGAATGATTTGTGAGTTGGGAAAGTGACGGTTTCTTTTTCCTTCTTTTACTAGCTACCAATTCCATTCCAACTTTGGCAAAAGGAAAAGTTGACCAATATATTTATATATATATATATATAACCGACACCTTGTGATTTTCCTCACGTTCTCCTTGATTCTGGGGATTTTACTATTCAGCAGGTGGAATCCTAAAGTCTAGCTAATGTGATTTGCCTCCTTTTTTTTAACCTTTTGGTGTACCCATCCAATGATGCAGGCAAGATTTAGACAAAGTGGCAGGCAAGAGTTAGACAAAGTGGGCCTACCATCCAATAGTGCATGCAAGAGTTAGACAAAGTGGGCCTATTTTATTAACAGTCCATTAACTTGAAATAAGCACTTAATGCTTGTTAAGCTATACATGGATTTCAAGAATGCTACGGGATGCAAAAGGGCCTCATCTTGGCATGAGTCGCAATGGTTTTTTTTAAAAAAAAAAAAAATATATATATATATATATATATAGGAATGGTGCTTGGGAGGTACGTGAAGTGGTAGGACCAATTCAAGATAAAAAAACTCTTCACAATAATCATTTGTAATGGTTCCCCCACCCCGGAAAACAAGAAAAAAAAAAGAAAAAAAAAAGAAGGATGTGGGGTGTCAATTGATGGTTAGACGGGATAATGCTACAATTGCTCAAGCATACCAATTTACATCAAAATCTTGTGGGTGATGTTACATAGAAAGTCAAAAGCCTCAGTCATCAAAGACTTCAAGCCTCGCCTCTTGACGCAACAAGCGCGTGTACAAGCCAAGCCTTGAAGTGGGGGCATTTTGTAGACATTAAAATTTTGTAAAGCTCAAATCACCGTTGGATGGGTCAAATAGTCAAAGTCTAAAATATTTGACTAGTCAAAGACAAATGAGACTTATTCAAACTATAAGTGGACACAGCCCACTTGATGAAAATTGGCCTAGGTGGTCTAACCTATGCATTGGCCCAACTCACCAAATCAAATCCAAGCCATATGCCAACATGGCCCATTACATCTGCGTGGGCCCCACATGTGACACAATTATGAGGTTTAAATCACCCTCATAAGAAAGTCCACTCATGAAATATTGCCTCCCATAGTTTAGGGAAATTTGTCTCCCCAAATTTGGAAACCTTTCAATAAAGATTTCCATAAATTTCAAATGAAGGAGAAAATCCCTCCTTAATTAATAATATTCCCTAGACTTTGGGATGACAATCAAGTCAAATTTAAATTAAGGGGACAAATCTCCTTTTAAATCGATATTATTCCCTAAATCAAGGGAAGTCAAATATGGGGTTTCCAAGAGAAGACCTCCACCCTTGCCTATAAATACAAGGCTCTAATCCATGAAGAAATAGACACAAATAGAGAGCTCCTACCGACACTCTGCCGAGAAGAAGCGACAAGAGCATCTTCACTACCAAGTTTGAGTTTCGAGATTAAGCCATACGGCCCTCGAATCTAAACAAAGCAATTCAATCCACGTGTCTCTCTTCAGCGATTCAAGATTAAGCGCTCACCGCCCTTGGATCGTAAAGCTCACGGAGATTTAATAAGAGGAATACTTTCTTTTGTAAAAGATATTCATAGAGAATTGTACCCATTCATTTCATTTAATATAAATTGTTATTTGTCCGCATTTCTCGTTTCTTTATTTCAGGATACGAAATTTGTGTGTACACAAAGACACGGACTAAAGCTTACATAAGAAAGAGAAACCCCTAATTTCCAGTTTTTAGGGTTAGTTTGCATTACCTCTCGTAGAACCTTGAAGATAGCTCCTTCTCCTCCTTTTCCAAGGTTAGAAAACTCCTCCTTGTCCTTCTCTCTCACACACACAACTCTCTTTCTCAAAAAACTCTCTTCCTCTCTTAGGGTTTAGGTCTTTAGTGCATATGTCGTGCCCTCTAAGGCTAAACATAGCTAGGTATTTATAGGAATCAACTTTCCTAAATCAATAGCCAAGATTAAAACCCTAAATAATGATCCAAGGGTCATTAGAGACTCTTGGAGCTCAAGGCACTCAAATATAGCATAAAATAATATGAAAGTCTTGTGGAGGCAGAAAAATCCATCAAATAAGGTAAGGAATAAAAAAACCCCAAAAATTGATGGAGCTCCCCGAGTGACTACCTAGGGTTGGGTGGCTAGTTGCTTGGGCCTAGGGGCTAACCACCCAGGCCTGGGTGGTCACTTGAGGGCCTCGTCAAGTCTTGCCTTTTTTGTACCCTTCCAACTTCCAAAAATGTTTCAAGGGTCAAATGAAGTTCGATTTTGACGAAATGAAAGCCCAAACGACCGTGTTTTGAGAAGGAACACATTTTATGATATTTTAGGGCAAAAATCCTTAACAATGGGTGCATGGTTAGGTTTTACAAAGGTGGCTAACCACTATGCACCATCGTCGCAAAGCTTAGGTATGCACATAGGATTGCACTGAATGCTCTCCAATTCAAAATTCAACCTTTAAAACAACCTTAGGAATGAAATTAAGACTAATTAAAGTCTAATGAGGGAGAATTGAGTAAAAATCATGAGCCGATTTGAGCGAACCAAGAGAGGGTCTTTTAACCAACCTAGGACCATTATGAGTCGAACTAATCCTAAACCATCAATTCATCAAATTGAACCTATAAATACCTCCTATGTATCAATATGAACTTCAATTAACACCTTGGAGATCATTTTAAGGTCAAACAGAAAAGATATGACTTAAATGACAATAATGCCCTTTAAGTCGCAAAAGCTCTAATGGACTATTGAGATCAACTCCAAATTGAACCAAAATTCATTCACATCATTCTTATGACCCTAAAAATTGAATGCAAAAGACTAGACTCAAAAATGACACAAAAAGCTACATGAAATGACAAACCCTAGCTAAGGTGACAAAAATGGGGTGTGACAGAAGCCTCTCTTGGTGAAACAAGTTTCACTTATGAACCAATTACAAAAGAACAACCCATTTTTTGCTTGAAAGACTAATTGCATATATTAATGCCAACAAGATCAAATGAAAACATAGAGATAAACTTCATCATACGTGCTGATTGCACTTAATCAACTAAATTCCATGCATGCCAACTTTGTTGGTTAGCCCATGCAAATTCCAAATATCATGCATTGGTTTCATTAGTGATTCTAATCATGGTCTTCTCATAATGCAAAGCTAGTGACACTAGAGAACCCAATGCATTACAAGGCATCTTATTAGCACACCAATTTAATTGGTTAACGCTAAATAAGGTTATATTCAACATTCATAGTAAGTTTCTGCTCACTATAAATTATCACACAATGTGAGAAAGGTTTCATTATCCTTACATTAAACTCAATTCCATGCATGCTGCGAACCACGGGTTTCGATCCAGGGAGGAAGGAGAACCCTTCTTTTAAAAAGACTTGTAGAGATTTAAATTAATAAAAATCTGGTTTTTAAAAGGTTCACAAAAACAATCAAACAAGGAGTCGCCACCTCATTTTTTAAGGAAAAAAGGAAAACCTTTGAAAACAGTTTTAAAAGGAAACCTTTAGAAAACCAAACATGACTCCGATCAAGGAAAAGCAGGTCTATCAAAACAAGAGAGGATTCGGAGACTAAGTTACGATGTGGGAAGGTTCTAGGAAACATCCTATAGGCACCCACATCGCCCCAAAATGGGTCTCTGAATTTATATGGGCTATTTCAATCACTTCCTAGTTAGTCACCACGCATATGCAAAGAATTATCCATAAACCATCCACATTCATCCATGAACATCCATAAAGCATATAAACATCCATAAAGCATGTAAACATCCATGAACAGATAAGAGTGATATGGAAAGCAGGTAAGAGATAGAGAGAATGAACAAACAAATCCATCCTATCCACTAGCAAATATGTGATGGATAAATGAGCAAGCAAACAAATCCATCCTATCCACTAACAAATATGTGATGGATAAATGTATAAGCATGGGTCCATCCTATCCACTAGCATATATGTGATGGACAAATGGGTAGAAAGAGAGAAAAAAAGAAAAAGAAAACTTAGGATACTTAGTATCCTAGGGCGGACTTGAACATCAAATGAGCGCCTACGTACCTTACATACAAAGATGTAAGGATCAAAGTCCACGTAGTTCGATTGAGAAGGGGTTACTCCCTTTACAATGAACTATAAACCCTAAGTTTCCATTAAAAGAAAAGAAGAGTTTGAAAAAGAAGAAGAGTTTCCAAAAAAGGAATTTGAGAAAAGATAGAATTTGAAAAGAGATAGAACTCTTATCCAAAAAGAAGTTTTAGAAAAGTAGAATTCTAAAAGAGATAGAACTCTAGTGCAAACAGAAGTTTAAGAAAAGTAGAATTCTAAAAGAGATAGAACTCTAATTAAAACAGAATTTTAGTGAAAGTAGAGTTCTAAAAGGGATAGAACTCTAATTAAAACAGAATTTTGAGAGAGTTGGAAACTTAGGACTTCTAATTCAAAGTAAAGACAATAACCCGAGGGGGAGAAGAGAACAGTTCATACACAACTTACCATAAACCACTTACCATATGCAAATTATCCCGAAACATCGAGAAAACACCAATTAATCACCCCATGTATTCTATAGGGCAATTATTAAGCTCAAACCATTCATATCCATGCTCAAATCATCATTAGAAGACCTAATTCAAATCTGGACAGAATACTAAACATGCATACAATGACCTAAAAATCATGCAAATCATCCCGAAACATCGAGAAATCATCAATTAATCACCCTATGTATTCTATAAGGCAATTATTAAGCTCAAATCATTCATATTCATGCTCAAATCATCATTAGAAGACCTAAATCAAATCTGGACAGAATACTAAACATGCATACAATGACCTAAAACTCATGCAAATAACAAATATCAAAAGAAAAACTCAATCCTATATGCTCCTATATGTTCTAAACACCCTAACACGCACAAAAACTATCAAAAACATGCTAAATAGGCATTACCATGATGAAAATATCATATGACAATCCTAAACATGAAAAGAAAATCTACCATGATGCCTTAGGTAAGTACTTTATGTAAGAATGCGAAATAATCATCCTTACGGCGAGCTTTCTTAAGTAAAATTATCCGGAGATAATTTTACGTAGAAATCACTCCATATGAATGGTTTCTTCACATATCCTACGTAAAATATATACCTAAGAATGCAATGAAACTCACAGCGCAATTAAACACACTCTACAAAGCACCTATGCACAACCTCACCCTCTAAGGACGATAATTATCCTCGAAAAGGATAATCATCCATACACCTATGAAGACGAGGCTTTCACAGCAAGTGTCCTATACAAAAGATGCTTAAAATCATGCATATAATTGAACCATGAAGAGAAAACGGCCTAAACACATCAATTGATTTTTCATGCAAAACGTACCTCTATCCTTAAGGGAGAAACTATCCTACCAGCAAACAATTCACAATCCTAATCCACTAACATGCATTCTCATCATCTTTGAATCATATACACTCTAAAATATAGAGTATATATGATTCCTAAATCAATTCTAAACCATAACTATGCAGAGAATGGAGTAGAAGAAGAAGGAATCATAAAAGGATGCAAGAGAGACTTACAATGAAGCAAGGGTCTTCGCTGCGTTCTTCCTTCTCTTTGGCTTGGTTCCCTTCTAGTTCTCCTTTGAAATTGCAGTAGAAAGCCTCCTCCAAGTGATATGGGTGTGTTCAAACTCGTGGTCCCTCTCTCTCTTATGAATATGAAGTGTCAAATAAGCCAAAAGTCCCTTATGCTGATGAATGAGCCTCTACTTATAACCAACCAACCATATGAACCAATGGTTGAGATTAATTCACCATAAAAACAATCTAGGGCTGTAATTAAATCCCATGAATGTTAAACAACTCAAAACCACCTCCCAATAGGCTTAGAAGTCCTTTAGAAGGCTGAAATTCAGAGTGGTAGAGTCCCATTTCGTCAAAAATGCAAAGAGAGAAAAATCAGGACGAAACGCTCGGGTGACCGGTTGGCCCCAACTGGTCCAACCGGTTGGGCCCAACCGGTCACCCGAGGAGAATCCAAAAATTTTGGAATTTTGACTCGGTACGGACTCCTAACTTCAAACGGATACAAAATCTTCATTTTAGCTCCGATTTGAGTGATTCAAAAGCCAAAATTTCAAGGATTCAATGTAGAATAAGCCTAGAATATTCTTGAACCAAGAACCCCTGACCATGGTCAAGTGGCTGGGTTTTCATGAGGCGATTACCCGAAAAATGGTTAATTAGCCATAGGGTAATGTGGTGAACCAATCCAAAACCTATCAATAAATTCAATTGGCTCTTAAATTGGACTAATTTCATCATTCTAAGGTCAATGGAACACTCTGGAACAAATTTGGAGGTCAATTGGAAAATATACGAAGTAAAAAACGAATTTGCCCCTTCAAGTCGCAAAAGCTCTAATTGACTATCCAAACCTATCTGGAATTGAACCAAATTTGACACACATATCCAAAATGATCTTAGAAACTTAATGCAAGTGATGGGACTCAACAAAGAGACAAAAATATGCATGCAATGATGACCTATTCTCCTGAGGCTTAAAAGGGCAAAAGTGTCCTTTAAGGCTTAGGGACTCCTAGATGCTTCTAAACCTAATCAAATGCTATCATGATCTCATGGGGATGAAAATGGGGTGTCTACAGATGCCCCTCATTGGTGGGGTTTGCTTCGCAAGCGACACCAATGTCAGAAAAGACAGCCCATTTTCATAATAAGAAGATAGAGAATTAGAAGAATATATGAACTTCATCAGTATTCACTGGGGAAATTCATAATCAAACAATGATAGATGAATAATCATTAATAATAATCATGAATAATCATCTAAAGGCAAGTAGTCAATATGATGTGTTCACATCGCATATCGAATGATAATCAAAGCTCATGTAATCCAGACATTATATGTGTACAAATTAATACCCACACAATCATGATAAAAAATCATGTAATCAAACATCATATGCCCTAAACAAGTAGAAGTCAATACTTGGAATGGGTAAGGGTTAATACCCAGGATGAGTAGGGGTAAGTACTCTAAGTAAAGGTCAAAACTCGAGGTGAGTAAAAGTCAATACTCAGAGAGAATACAGATCAGTATTCGGAGTGAAGGTCATCACTCGGGGTGAGTAAGAGTCAATACTCGAAAGGAATAGGGTTCAGTATTCGAAGTGAAGGTCAACACTTGGAGCGAGTAAAGGTCAATACTCGAGGTGAGTAAAAATCAATACTCAGAGAGAATACAGATCAGTATTCGGAGTGAAGGTCACCACTCGGGGTGAGTAAGGGTCAATACTCGAAAGGAATAGGGTTCAGTATTCGGAGAGAATACAGATCAGAATTCGGAGTGAGTATGGGTAAATACTCGCGATGAGTAGGGGTCAATACTCAGAGTGAGTATGGGTAAATACTCATGATAAGTAGGGGTCAATACTCGAAGAACACCAAGATATCGCATAAGCAGAAGTCAATGCCTATGTAGGAAAACTAACACAATAGTATATGAATGGAGGAAACATGCCATAGGAGTAGGGATCAATACTCAAGATGAGTAGGGGTAACTACTCAAGATAAGTGGGGGTCAACACCTAGAACGAATAAGAGTCAATATTCCAAGTGAGCAAGGATCAATACTTGAGAGATGAGCATGGGTAAATACTCCAAATGAGTGAAGTTCAACACTCATAATGAATAACAGTCAATATTCTAAATGAGCAAGGGTCAATGCTTGAAATGAGTATGGGTAAATACTCGTAGGGGAGCCTAAAAAGACACTAGTTAAGTAGGAGTCACTACTCATAAGATAGGAATGGTGTGAGGATAAAGCCAACACCACATGAAGAGAAACTCTCAATCACATGGCAATAGGTGGAAATCAATACCCAATGGAGAAAACTAGTCAAATATGCTCATGGGAAAATGAATCTCAAAAACTCAACGAACACTCACTTCACTAATACATATCAATCAATCATTCATGGTAAAACACATCAACCAATCAATCAACTCAAGTAAAAATTGATTCACATGGATTCATTAGCACAAGTTCAAAGGCATGCATAGAAAGGTAAACCGAAAAGTGGCTTTACAAACCTTTCATTATTCTTTTTTGCCCTCCTTTTGTTTTAAAGACAACCTTAAGGACACCCTTACATACTTAGCACAATCATGGAGCCCCCCCTTTGAAAATACTTTTTTTTATTTATTTATTTAACAAATGCCGAGCAAACCTTGTTAGAGAAATAATGCACTTCAGGAGGTTTAAGTCAAACCCGTGATTCCTTTTCATGGTGTAAAGATAGAACGAACACGCCCCTCATTTCTTTTCATTTCTTTTCAAGTACCCTAACTTTTGCCTAGATTGCCCTTTTGGGTTTTCAATCTAGCGGGTTGCCTTAATTTTTGCCTAGGCTGCTCTTTCAGGTTTTCAACCTAGCAGGCTTTTCTTTTCCTTCTTTTCTTCATTTTTTTTTTCACACTTCTTGAATTATGCAAAATTACCCCAATGACGAAGTCTCATGCCCCTTCTGTTCATGAAAAATAAATCTACCCCCAAGTTCACAGAGTGTCATGCCTGTTCTTCTTCATCAAATTTAACTTATTCTTCAACCAATTAAGACAAGCAAATCATTCCATGAGTTATGGAGTCTCATACCCGTTTCACCTCAGAACTTGCGAACTACCTCAATCATAGCGAATTCAACCCCATGAATCTTACGGCCCATTTCTTCACTAGACCAATCAGATGATTCCATAATGACTACTGTTGCCCCTTTTCCATCATTAAATCTATGATAAGAGCCTAAGTTAAGAATGGAACTAGACACGATGGACCATAGGAATAAATCATGCCTAACAATAATTCTCAAAGACGCGGTCAATGACCACTGAAGACACAAAGTAAAGGGGAAGAAGAGAGGAAACAAGAACAAACAAAGGAGAATAGGGAGAACAAAACAAAACAAGAACAAATTGGGAAGATGAAGAGAAAGAATAATCATATTAACTTTCTTAGTGGCATGTAGTATTTTAAGCTCATTAGTTCAATGAACAAAACTGCTTTTTCTTAACTCAGTCACAAAGAATTGCTTTTAATGATTAGTTATGTGTAAAACCTCTTCTTTCTCTTTCTTTTTTCTTTTTTTTCTTTTTTTTTTTTCAATGAATTGGACCGCACCCAAAGTGACTTTATGGGCTGCCTACGTATCTCCACTTTAATCTCATGAGAACACAAAATCAATGCAAACAAAAACAATCTTTTTCTTTTAGTGGAGAATCAGGTCTTCGTAGTTCATCATGTTTATCATCATTTTTTTCAATGCCCTAACTTTTGCCTAGGTCGCCTTTGCAGGTTTTCGACCTAGCGGGCTTAAGCTTTACACATAACCACATAGGGACCACCCTAACTCGGCTTGGACTCTTCTTTGCGATCCTCAAATGGATGATGTAGTCTTCTTGATCACAAGGTCTTCTTTTGATTGCACTTGATCTTCTTTGGCGCTCTTGAATGTATGTTAATCTATCCACTCTCTTTCTTCTTCAATTTTTTTTTTGGAAAGAGATTGGTAGATCATTTCTAAAAATCCGAGCTTTGTAGTAAGTTTCTTCTTTCGTTCATCCTTACAAGACTTCAAAATTTCCTTCATTGGCTTAATGAGTCTTTGGTCTTCATGCGGTGGAGTAGGAAAGTGGTCCCCATGTTTATCATTTTAAGCTCTTCATTATTTCCAAGTTAATCAATTGCAGTTCATTCATTATTCATTGTCCATGCCCCTTGCTCATTGAGTATGAAAGGGGTTCATTGAGCTTTTAGGAAATATTTTCATGCCACTTTGATTGTTAACTGATTGATGAGTGGGATAGAGAGATAGTGAAATTATTGAAATGCAACATTTTATTAGATGAAGGAAAACCTACACTTCAAAAGCAGACACAGGCTAGAAGGAAATGGACTCAATAGCATACTCAAAAGACCTAAAACCACAAAATCTTGAAAGACACAACAAACCAACAAAATAAAAACCCAAAAGACAAATCCTAAGTCTACTTCAAACCAGACAAACCTAGACTTTTCATTATAGATAGTCATGATGGAATTGGTGCAATAGCAAGCACTAAATGGAGTATCAGGTGGTCACCATCTTCTTCAACTGACCTCCACCTTATTTAGAATGAATGATTGGATGCCTTAGGTGGAGAGACAATTCCTTTGTCAAAGAGGTCTTGGATCTCATGTTTCAACCTTGGACATCGATCAGTGCTATGCCCCTTGCCTTGATGAAAGTCACAATACTCATTCTCTTTAAAACGACGGGGCAATGGATTGGGTAACGGTGCTGGGTCAAGAGGTTGAAGCAAACCTTTTACCTTCAACTTCTCAAAAGCATCGCTCAATGGCATGTGAAGTTCAGTGAATTGGCGAGACTGTTGAGGAGATATGGTATTGACATCTCCATGTATCTTTCCACTGTTTACTAATCGGGAATTCTTTGATTGCTCTTCTTCCTTAATTGTGCCATCACCAATAGCATCTTCTACTTGAGTTCCAGCTCCAATCAAAGCCTTGAAGTTTGGGAAATAGCTTGCAAACATATGTTTGTGGTAAATAGGGAGGAGGTTTTTGACTACCATCTGAATCTGCTCTTCTTCATTGGGCCGGTTTGCCATTTGAGAGGCCTTGAGTCTCCATCTAGTGATGAAGGAGGAGAATGTCTCATTTGTAGCTTGCTTAGTGGTCTCTAAGTCACGACGGGTCACATCCACCTCTATGTTGTATCTGTAGTGGTCGGAGAACTCCTTACAAACATCTTCCCAAGTTTGAGTTTTAGACTCATCCAAGTTTAGAAACCATCGAATAGATGATCCACTCAAAGATTCATGGAACAATTGGGCCATCAACTCTTCAGTAGCCCCACGGGGTTGCATAGCACGAACATACATCTTCAAATGGGTTTTAGGACAACCCGTTCCATCGAACTTCTCCAACTCTGGCATCTTGAATGAAGTAGGAAACCTTGCTTGGGGGAAGAGGGATAAGGTATGAATATCCACAAAATCATCAGCACGACGAATACCCTTCAAAGTCTTTTCCATAGCCACAATCCTTGCAGCCATCAGCCTTTGGTCATCGGTCATAGAAGGGGCTATGATGGGTGATATGATGGGGATGGAAGTGGATTGGTTGTAGGTGGGGACTTGGGTATTATGTGGTGGAAGTTGGGTGTAAAGTGGGGATTGATTCTGAGGTGGAGGTTGGGTATGTGGTGGGTGACTTTGTAGTGGAGGTTGATTGTATAGTGGATTGGGTGGTGGAGTTTGGGCTTGGGCTGATGGGTTGGATTGGTCTGGGGGAATATTGTGGATAAGGATAGGGGTTCGATTACTGATCTCTTGTGCCATTCTCATTGCAGTCTCAGATTTTACCGACACCTCTTCCAACTTTCCCAATATGTCATTCAATAGCCTTTCAATTCTCCGTGGGTCCGCAAAATTCCCAGAAGCAGATGTCCTTTTAAATGTAGTTGGATCACCCAATGCAAAAGTCTCATCCATGGCGAGGTCTTGTTCGGAGTTCGTTCTAATCAGACGACTGAATGAATCACGGGTCCAAGCTAGCACTCTCCTTTAAAACAAATTTCCCTTTTAGAGGATACCCAAAATTTTTTTACTCTTTTTGTTTTTTCAAAGAAAAAAAAACAAGGTCCATGATTGCACTTTGTACAAAAGGGTTCAATCCTATAGGGCATGCCCCTAGTTAGACAATTCAACCTTAAATGGACTTTGGGTCCAAGGGTGAAATGACATACTAAAGGTATAGAGAATAAACACTTAACCTTAGACCTTAGCCATTAACCACAATCAAAACAATTAAGCACTTACATTTCCCAAGACTATGACAACATGGTGATGCAACCACTAATGGTGGACAAAAGAATTAGGCTCAAACTTAACATGCCCCTAGTTGGACATTTCATCCTTAAGGGTGCCCCTTAGGGCAAAGAATAAAGTGACATACTAAGGGTATGTAGGCCTATTGATTAGAGTCATGTTACCCATTAGAATCAACCACCCGCTCAACATTCAATTATATCCCCAATCGCATTCAAGAGCAAGAATCCGAATCACTATATCAAGGGCTTTGTATCATCTTCTCAAAGAACCGGGACATGAATTGCATCACCATTCGTTCCATTCACATTCATTCCCACAACACACATTTATGCCACACATACATTCATTCCATACACACATACATTCAAACACACATCCACTCTGTACCTGCATTCATTCCACAAGCATGGTGACTTTAAACTAAGTGAGTCCATGTGTCCTAGACAGTCCACTATATGCACTAAAAGGGTAGGATAGTGTCCCCTACTTGCTTGAATCAACTATATACCCATCACATGTGGCATGAGGGATGTCGCGTGAGTCAAGTGGTACGTGTTGATCCATTTAATATACCCAAGGGTAAAACCCAAGGATACGTGGCAAGAGGAGTTGATAGCTTCGCAAACATGACACCCGAGAACGAGGGGAACCGGGGTCAAGGCTAGGCCAATCAGAAAAGGCAAGGATACATCGACCTATCATTCAAATGCAGTTGCGCACACAATGCAATAAAGTAAACACACATTCAAGCGTATGCAAGTGATTGATTTTAATTTAAGCAATTAAATTAGCCCATACAAATTCCTTGAGTCTAGTCCACTAATCCCCAGCAGAGTCGCCAGACTGTGAACCACGGGTTTCGATCCAGGGAGGAAGGAGAACCCTTCTTTTAAAAAGACTTGTAGAGATTTAAATTAATAAAAATCTGGTTTTTAAAAGGTTCACAAAAATAATCAAACAAGGAGTCGCCACCTCATTTTTTAAGGAAAAAAGGAAAACCTTTGAAAACAGTTTTAAAAGGAAACCTTTAGAAAACCAAACATGACTCCGATCAAGGAAAAGCAGGTCTATCAAAACAAGAGAGGATTCGGAGACTAAGTTACGATGTGGGAAGGTTCTAGGAAACATCCTATAGGCACCCACATCGCCCCACAATGGGTCTCTGAATTTATATGGGCTATTTCAATCACTTCCTAATTGGTCACCATGCATATGCAAAGAATTATCCATAAACCATCCACATTCATCCATGAACATCCATAAAGCATGTAAACATCCATGAACAGATAAGAGTGATATGGAAAGCAGGTAAGAGATAGAGAGAATGAACAAACAAATCCATCCTATCCACTAGCAAATATGTGATGGATAAATGAGCAAGCAAACAAATCCATCCTATCCACTAACAAATATGTGATGGATAAATGTATAAGCATGGGTCCATCCTATCCACTAGCATATATATGATGGACAAATGGGTAGAAAGAGAGAAAAAAAGAAAAAGAAAACTTAGGATACTTAGTATCCTAGGGCGGACTTGAACATCAAATGAGCGCCTACGTACCTTACATACAAAGATGTAAGGATCAAAGTCCACGTAGTTCGATTGAGAAGGGGTTACTCCCTTTACAATGAACTATAAACCCTAAGTTTCCATTAAAAGAAAAGAAGAGTTTGAAAAAGAAGAAGAGTTTCCAAAAAAGGAATTTGAGAAAAGATAGAATTTGAAAAGAGATAGAACTCTTATCCAAAAAGAAGTTTTAGAAAAGTAGAATTCTAAAAGAGATAGAACTCTAGTGCAAACAGAAGTTTAAGAAAAGTAGAATTCTAAAAGAGATAGAACTCTAATTAAAACAGAATTTTAGTGAAAGTAGAGTTCTAAAAGGGATAGAACTCTAATTAAAACAGAATTTTGAGAGAGTTGGAAACTTAGGACTTCTAATTCAAAGTAAAGACAATAACCCGAGGGGGAGAAGAGAACAGTTCATACACAACTTACCATAAACCACTTACCATATGCAAATTATCCCGAAACATCGAGAAAACACCAATTAATCACCCCATGTATTCTATAGGGCAATTATTAAGCTCAAACCATTCATATCCATGCTCAAATCATCATTAGAAGACCTAATTCAAATCTGGACAGAATACTAAACATGCATACAATGACCTAAAAATCATGCAAATCATCCCGAAACATCGAGAAATCATCAATTAATCACCCTATGTATTCTATAAGGCAATTATTAAGCTCAAATCATTCATATTCATGCTCAAATCATCATTAGAAGACCTAAATCAAATCTGGACAGAATACTAAACATGCATACAATGACCTAAAACTCATGCAAATAACAAATATCAAAAGAAAAACTCAATCCTATATGCTCCTATATGTTCTAAACACCCTAACACGCACAAAAACTATCAAAAACATGCTAAATAGGCATTACCATGATGAAAATATCATATGACAATCCTAAACATGAAAAGAAAATCTACCATGATGCCTTAGGTAAGTACTTTATGTAAGAATGCGAAATAATCATCCTTACGGCGAGCTTTCTTAAGTAAAATTATCCGGAGATAATTTTACGTAGAAATCACTCCATATGAATGGTTTCTTCACATATCCTACGTAAAATATATACCTAAGAATGCAATGAAACTCACAGCGCAATTAAACACACTCTACAAAGCACCTATGCACAACCTCACCCTCTAAGGACGATAATTATCCTCGAAAAGGATAATCATCCATACACCTATGAAGACGAGGCTTTCACAGCAAGTGTCCTATACAAAAGATGCTTAAAATCATGCATATAATTGAACCATGAAGAGAAAACGGCCTAAACACATCAATTGATTTTTCATGCAAAACGTACCTCTATCCTTAAGGGAGAAACTATCCTACCAGCAAACAATTCACAATCCTAATCCACTAACATGCATTCTCATCATCTTTGAATCATATACACTCTAAAATATAGAGTATATATGATTTCTAAATCAATTCTAAACCATAACTATGCAGAGAATGGAGTAGAAGAAGAAGGAATCATAAAAGGATGCAAGAGAGACTTACAATGAAGCAAGGGTCTTCGCTGCATTCTTCCTTCTCTTTGGCTTGGTTCCCTTCTAGTTCTCCTTTGAAATTGCAGTAGAAAGCCTCCTCCAAGTGATATGGGTGTGTTCAAACTCGTGGTCCCTCTCTCTCTTATGAATATGAAGTGTCAAATAAGCCAAAAGTCCCTTATGCTGATGAATGAGTCTCTATTTATAACCAACCAACCATATGAACCAATGGTTGAGATTAATTCACCATAAAAACAATCTAGGGCTGTAATTAAATCCCATGAATGTTAAACAACTCAAAACCACCTCCCAATAGGCTTAGAAGTCCTTTAGAAGGTTGAAATTCAGAGTGGTAGAGTCCCATTTCGTCAAAAATGCGAAGAACCGGTTGGGCCCAACCGTTCACCCGAGGAGAATCCAAAAAGTTTGGAATTCTGACTCGATACGGACTCCTAACTTCAAACAGACACAAAATCTTCATTTTAACTCCGATTTGATTGATTCAAAAGCCAAAATTTCAAGGATTCAATGTAGAATAAGCCTAGAATATTCTTGAACCAAGAACCCCTTGTTAACACCCCGTTTTGTGCCGCCTAAATATTCCAAGCCCACCCTTTTAAACCCGGTGATGAGGGGTGGCCCAACCTGAAATGACTAACCAGTAATCGTCAAAGAGCTAATGTAGTCGCAGCCGCAACTTAGCCCAAATGTTTGAAAAGCCCAGCCCATTACTTTGCGCGTACGCACTATCCTAATATGCGTACGCATATTAATTTTGTGCGTACGCATGTTATTTGGCCAGATTTCAAATCTTCCCTCCATTTCCCTCTGTTACCTTATATAGGTGAAACTTGCCTTGATCCGACCCTTGACGGCTAGAGAAGCCAGAAACCCTAATCCACCTACCCCCAAACCCTAATACATTGCCTATAAAAGGGTTGCTTCCTCATTAATGAGGGGGATCCTGGGCCACCATCACTTTGAAAGCTCCACAAACCCTAAGGACTCTTAACCTAAAACTAAAAAGGCGGCGGCTGTGATTACGGAGGCTCGAAGAAGAGATTCTTGTTAGTGCATTCATTGGGATTCACCCAAACCTGAGGGTAACGTCTTTTATGATTCAGTTCTTTGAATGTTAGAATAATCACTAATTATTCCTCCAAGTATATTTTCTATCATGCATATTTTCATTGAATGCCATGATTTCAGATTTATTCGAGTGCTTTCAATTAAATGTTGCATGACCGGATCTACACTTTGTATTATGTTCTAGCATGTTTAGTATCATTTAAATATGTCTTTACATGTTAATCGGCATAATGTTTAAAGTGCATAAATTCACGATTAGATTTAGGGTGCAATAATGACATGATAGGATATTTCCATGCAATTAGGGTTCTGTAATCTGGAGTGAAATAGCATGGGCAATTTCAGCATGTTTCTGTTATTTTCGAATCTGCCATGAAATGTGCGTACGCATAAATTAAAGGTGCGTACGCACCTTATTTTTATGCGTACGCATATTTAAGACATTATATTCACGCATTTTGTTGCAGGCAGTGACAAATCCTTCTTTTTTTTCCATAGCTACTGTTTATTCTGTCTATTAATTTTTATCTTCTGTTTAGCTGTTTATTTGCATATTTTTATTCATATAATGTCATCCTGTGTGCCATAGTTGCTTGATATATTTGTCGCATGAATAGGGTTAAACTCAATTAATATTTCTCATTAATTAAAGCCAACAAAATGCGTGTGGAGGCCGGATTTAGCCGGGCGTTGTCGGGTGCCTAACACCTTCCCAACAACGTACCTTAACTCCGAACCTTAATTCTTTGGGTAATGACGAGTGGGCCTCTTGCTAGGGGTCAATCGGTTCCCGGGGCCAAACCGGGTGGCGACTCCCTCTCCGCCCTAATCACACCCGTGGTTAGCGGCGTACTCCCGAGCCGACGTGGTTCAGGACGCGGCGCTCACACCCCTGACCATGGTCAAGTGGCTGGGTTTTCATGAGGCGATTACCCGAAAAATGGTCAATTAGCCATAGGGTAATGTGGTGAACCAATCCAAAACCTATCAATAAATTCAATTGGCTCTTAAATTGGACTCATTTCATCATTCTAAGGTCAATGGAACACTCCGGAACAAATTTGGAGGTCAATTGGAAAATATACGAAGTAAAAGACGAATTTGCCCCTTCAAGTCGCAAAAGCTCTAATTGACTATCCAAACCTATCTGGAATTGAACCAAATTTGACACACATATCCAAAATGATCCTAGAAACTAAATGCAAGTGATGGGACTCAACAAAGAGACAAAAATATGCATGTGTCACACCCCATTTTTGCACCACCTTACTAGGGCTCATCATTTCATGCATGTTTTTGTTTTGTTTTTGAGTCTAGTCACTTGCATTAGTTTTCTAGAGTCACAAGGACAATGGATATGAATTTTGGTTCAAATTGGAGTTGATCTTGAGGGATAATAAGAGCTTTTGTGACTTGAGGGGCATAATCGTCTTTTAAGTCCCAAACTTTTCATTTGACCTTGGAATGATCTCCAAATTGTCAATTGGAGTTCATATGGATGCATATGAGGTATTTCTAGGTTCAATTTGGTAAGTCAATGGCTCGGGATTAAAATGGCTCGATGTGGTTCAAGTTGGTTAATTGACCCTTCCTTGGGTTAGCTCTAATTGACTCACAATTACCAACCAAATCTTTTCAAATTGACTTTCATTAGTCATCATTTTACCCTCAAAAGTGTTTCATGAAGTTCAATTTTGATATGGCCAGATGATGAGTTTAGTGTGGTTATTTACGGATTATCCTTGAAGAATTAGTGCGAATCACAGCATGAGGTTTTTGGTTAAAATGAAAAGAAAATTATTTTATTAAATTAGCCATTTTTATCATGACACTAACACGTGTACGTATGTGATGAGTGTGTGTACGCACATACGATACATGTGCATGCGTGTTAGCGGTCAGTCTCCCAATTTTTATAAAAGACAATTTCCTTTTCCTATTCAGATTAGAAGTCTTTTATCATTATAAAATACCTTTTGATTATTCTCCAAGGAAACCTAGTCCAGGAAGGAAAGGGAAACTCCAGATTTCAGCTATAAATACTCTCTTAATGTCTTTAAACAAAGGGGGAAGAGAAGAGGGTTTGGAGGGAGTGAAATTCGTCATAATTCAGCAGCAGATTTTCTGAAAACCAGCAGTCGTATTTTAATCATAACTTTTTCATCCGAAGTCAGAATTTGATGAAATTGGTCTTGTTAGAAAGCTAATTCAATTCTCTACAACTTTGTATTTCACAAGCTTTGTCCAAATCCAACGTTTTCATACCCAAAAACGCGATTGAAGTTGCTGCTGCTGCAAAGTGACGAGAATCACTTTTTCTTTTCTCTTGTTCTCTTTTTGTTTTCTATTTCTTTTCAAAGTTGAGTGAGTTTTGATCTCTTTGCTGTGATACCACTTTGACAAAGAGGAGGATTCGTGTTGGTTTGATTCACTCTAAAGACCTGAGGAGCCACGAACAATTACAAACACAAGGGGAGCCACTTCCTAAGGTATTCTCCTTCTCTATTTAAGCTTAAACTAGGTTCTCATATGGGTTAGGCTTATTGCATGTTAAAGGTGACTTTTTTATCATGTATTAACACTCTAGCTAGTTAATATACATGGAATATCTATTTTTTATCTACTGTTTAGCATGCTTTAGGGCTGTCCTTTAGGTTTTTAATGTATAGTTATGATTCGTGTGCTCCTATTGTCCTTGTGTTAGGATTAGTGTCATTGCATGTTAGAGTTAGGATTTTCATCATGTTATATTGCTTTAGTTAGTTAATATGCATGATTTAATTTCTGTTTAGTTTGGTTTTAGCATGATTAAAGTATGTTTTGTATGTTTTTAAGCACATTTGTGAGTTTAGGGTTTTAGAGTCATTGGTTCGTGTTTGTTTTCATATAGCATGATAAAGTAGACTTTTTTATTTGGTTTTTCTTCGTGTTTGCTGTATATGTTTTTCATATGGAGTAAACATGATAGTTTTGCATGCATGTTAGTATGTTTTAGGGTTTTTATGCATGATATGGTTCTAGGAATATGTTAGGACTTATTATTGTTCGCTGTTTTTGCTATTGGCATGCTTAGTGGATGATTTTAGGTCATAATACTATTCTGTCCAGATTTGCATGTTAGTGTTTTTGCATGGTTTTGAGCACTTGTAAGGGTGCAAATAGGTGTGGTATTTGTCCCATGGCAAATAGGGCTGCTTATGTCTGAAATGGCTAAATGCTTGGAGCTAATTGCACTCAGGTAAGTGGGTGTGAAGGTGCCCCAATTCACCTTTCTTCTTAACTCATTCTCTTCTCCCTATTTAGGGTTAATTTTTAATATGATCCTATGGTTTAATTAGAGGTTTCCTTAACCAACAAAATTCTGGTTTTTATTAAAGTTTCCATCTTGTGGATTTCTTTCCTAAAATCAAACTTTCTATCATATTCAACTCTTTTGATCAAATAAGGAAACCTAGGGTTTTAACCATAGGTTTATATTAGGTCTTAACCCTAATTCTAATCGAACTACGTGGACTTTGATCCATGTATTTCGCTGCATGGTACGTAGGCGCTCTTCGTGAGGCTCAAGTCCGTTCTAGGATCCAAGCATCCTAGGTTTATTTATGTTTTCTTTTCTTCTTTTTATTTTCTGTTTTTATTTGCTTATTATGCATGGATGGATGAATGAAATATATGATATGCATGCAATTCTTGTGATGATATACTTGCTGATTTTTGTATGGAAAGACTTTAATTTAGCCCAAATGAACTGAGAGACCGAAAGGGTGACATGGGTGCCTATAGGCTTTGCCTAGAACCTTCCCATGTCATAACTTAGCCTCTGAATCCCCGATTTCTTTGGTTTTCAAAAGATTGGTTTTTGCCTTTCCTTTTTTATGGAGTCATTCAAATTGTTTTCCTAAAACAAACTATTTTTAGGGTTTTCCTTGTTTCCTTTAAAAAATAAGGTGGCGACTCCTTTCCTTTTTCTTTTTCAAACCCACTTTCTTTTCAATCCCTCGTGGGCCCAATTTCCGGGGTTCACAGTTTGGCGACTCCACTGGGGATTTGTGGGCTAGACTCTATAAAGTTTAATTGGGCTAGGTTAATTTCTTATGTTTAATTAAAATCAATCACATTGCATCCGCTTGATTGTGTGCTTTCATTTATTGCATTGTGTGCGCAAACTCTTGCATGCTAGGATCGATGTCCCTCGATGTATCCTTGCCAACGATCGGCCTAGTCTCAACCTTGGTTTTCCTGATTCCATGTGTTGGGGCGAAAGCTATCAACCTCTGTTGCCTAGTACCCTTGGGCTTGCCCTTGGGTATATTAAATGAGTTAATCACGTACTGCTGGACCCACGCGGCGTTCCTGATGCCACATGTGGTTAGGTATAAGGATTGCTCAAGCAAGTGAAGGACCCTAGCCTACCCTTATCATTAGTCCATATAGACAGACTTGTAGGACACTACGGTCTCACCTTTATGCACCCACAATTGTTTGTAATGATGCTATGCTGTGTTTGTGGTGTGAGGCTTTATATCTTATGCCCTTAATATAGACCTTTAAACCCTAGCCTTCGTTAAGGCCATGGGTTAGGAGGAATAAATTAAGGAAATAGGATGTAAAGCTATGTTTGTGATGTGCTAGTCCTAGGGGATTAATTAAACCTAGTTGAAGGACTCTATGCCCTATTCTTTAAAACATACCCTTAATCCATGATCCCTGTAAAGGTAATTGGATAAAAGGAATGAATTAATTGAACATGGTGTAGAGACCGAGTTCATTAAGGAAAATATGGAGGTTTAGGACAGATCCTTAGGCTAAAGGTTAAAACTTTTCTATCCATAGACGTGCTGGCTTGGATCCGCAATCCACAAGGGCGTCTAGTGAGTGTTGAGTCTACCCATCAGACAGACATGGCCGACGAAAGAACTAGTGAGGGGCACTTTGACCTTGAGGCTTGCCTGAAAGCCATCATGGCCAAGCTTGACCATACCGCCGAGACATCCGATACCGCATTGAAAATGGCTCAAGAGAACCAACAGAAGATGGCGGATCTTGAACAAAATGGCTCTAAGGCCCATTCCTCAGGTATACCTCATGGGGCTGGCACCGAAGAGGGACCTCAATCCAATGAGAACACCAAGACAAGGGGGGAAAGTAGCTCGAAACCTGAGGTCACCGACCTAGAAGGGGAAGCCAAGGGGAAAGGTTCTAGCAGTGATTCCGTGTTAGCTAGCAAAGTAGAAGCATTGGAGAGAACTATAAAAGGGATTCGCAGGGCTGATGACATGGTCGATGTGCGGACTCTATCCCTGTTTCCAACGGCTCGTATTCCACTACAATTCAAGATGCTGGAGTTAGAAAAGTTCGATGGGACGGGTTGCCCTAAGACTCATTTGAAGATGTACGTGCGAGCTATGCACCCTCGAGGGGCTACTGACGAGCTTTTAGCTCAAATGTTCCATGAAACCTTGGCCACTTCTGCTTTGAAATGGTTCTTATCCTTGGATGAGAATAGAACCCGGACTTGGGAAGACATATGCAATGAGTTTTCAGAGTACTACAAGTATAACACAGAGGTGGACGTTACTCGAAGGGACCTAGAAACTACCAAGCAAGGGGCTCATGAAACTTTCTCCGCTTACATTACAAGGTGGAGACAAAAGGCGTCGAGAATGACGGATAGGCCGAATGAGGAGGACCAAATTCAGTTAGTGGTTAAGAACCTGCTGCCCGTGTATCACAAGCACCTATTTGCCCACTATTTCCCAAATTTCAAAGCTCTCATTGGGGCTGGCACGCAGGTTGAAGATGCTATCAATGATGGGACAATCAAGACTGAGGAAGTGAGGAGTCGCAAGACAAACTTTACTGGGAAGAACAATGCCGAGGTCAACACCATAACTCAACCAATCCAATCCTTTTCTCTCAATGATGTCAACCCAGCTCGCCAATTCACTGACCTATTCATGCCACTCGAAAGAGTCCTTGAAAAGCTCATAAGTCGTGACCTATTGAAGCCACTCGACCCAAGACCTCCACCAAATCCCTTACACAAGAGCTACAATGAGAATGAGTACTGCAAGTACCATCAATCCAAAGGCCATGCCACCAATCGCTGTATTCGCCTTCGCCACCAAGTCCAAGACCTCATTGACAAGCAAGTTATTTCACCACCAACCCGTCCAAATGTCACCCGTAATCCTCTCCCATCACACAACAACACACCCCCACCTAACGCCATAAATGCCATTGGGGTTGAATCCTCTCGCCCTCGCCATCCCATAAGACAATACACTCCGCTCCCCATGACCTTAACCCGTCTTTTCACCATTTGCCGCAATAACAGCCTTATCATGCCACTTCCACCAAAGCCAAGGCCATCAACCCCTCACCAATATTGCCAATACCATCGTGCACCCAGCCATGACACCGAGGCTTGTTCTATACTAAAGAAGATCATTCAAGACCTCATTGACCAAAAAGTTTTGTTGTTGCCAAAGAAATCTATCCAACAAGAGCTGAAAGAAAGATATGAAGCAGGGGATCCTCAGGTTGGCCTATTAGGTCAATCATCGGGGAAATTTGATTACTATGTGCTGTACTCAAGCCCAAGTCCGATATCAGATGAGCCGATAGTCCCTTCAGGTTGGGATGACTTGCCGACAGAGATGGAGAGCATTGACATGATAGAATGGGATGACTTAATGAATGACTTCGAGGAAGTCCATGACATATGGGCTAGCGATGATGAGTTGGACCATATAACCAGAGGGGGTCGTCATTTCAAGCCTCCCCACCTAGAGTCTGAAAATCCATTGGAAGATTTGGAAGGGCAGAGGCGCCCTAGCTTGCAAGAAGAAAAGGATGAAGTGCTTAGGCAATTGAAGAAGACCAATGCCAACATCACTATTTGGGGCTTGCTCATGGCCTCGCATAAGCACAGACAGACCGTGTTGAAACTGTTGAATCAGATACAAGTGCCTGTTGACACATCCCCCGAGGGATTGGTACATTTGGTGAATCCAACTCCCAAGAACTCAACCATCGTGTTCACCGATGTAGACCTACCTAAAAGCGGGCCGAGCCATTCTCAAGCTCTCTATGTGACCATTGACACTATGGGGAAGAGGGTTCCCACCGTTCTTATCGACAATGGGTCCGCACTGAATGTATGTCCTCTCCGAACTGCCACTGTTTTGGGTTTGGGACCCACTGATTTCACGCCATCTGGGCAGACCGTAAGAGCTTATGACAACACCCGCCGAGAAGTAATAGGGGTAGTTACTTTGCCTCTTATCATGGGACCCACTGAATTTAGGGTGGAATTCCAAGTGTTAGATGTGCCGTCATGTTTCAACTTGCTGTTGGGCCGACCTTGGATCCATCCCGCTGGGGCTGTGCCATCTTCACTCCATCAAAAGGTGAAGTTTCCATATGAAGGAGCCATAGTAACGCTTCAAGGGGACTATGAATTGAAACTCGCAGGTGTGCCTATATGTGAGATACAACCTGAATCAGCAGCGATACCGCTATCTGGGTTTGATTATGTCCAATGCATTGAGAAAGAGCTGAATGAATCATCACACCATTACTCTTCTATAAAGCAGTACATCCCATATACTTTTTATCCAAGTTCCGACCCAGCCGTGGCAGATAAAAGTTTTGGTGATAGATACTTCACAGAAGGGCCGAATCCTCAAAGTTTGACAAGTTGGTACCACTCTATCCAAGATCTATATGGAAGCTTGAAAGAGGAAGACTGGGCAGAGAACCTTGATGCGGGGGCTATGACTGAAATGTTCCAAGATATGATCCTCACCGTGGAAGACTCGACCATTGAAGAACTCCAGGGTTCATCCATTAGCCATGCTACCGTGCCATTCCTGAATTGGTACCTTGAATGTGGTGTCATTGCGGAGATCCATGAAGAAGAAGACCTTGGCCTACCTGATAGCAGCTTGTAGGTGTCTTAGTTTAGTAATATTTCCCTAATTCAATAAGATGTATCTACTTTACTCACTTTGTGGAGTCATAGTATTGATACAGATTTGTTTGTTTTCCTTCTTTCTTTTGTGTGTCATTCCCATTATTCCTAGTCAATAAAGTGTGCTTTCTTTCTCTATATATGCAGTGTCTCTTTTCTCTCCTCTATGGATATTTATGGCATGGATATAGATCCTAGGAACGATGTCCCCCCGGAGCTCGTTGAGCAAAGGAAAAGGGGCGTCACCGAACCTAATATGGATGAATTGGAATCAATCAACTTAGAGACGAATGAATTGCCAAGAATAGTTAAAATTGGGAAAACCCTCTCCCCCGTTGAAAAAGAAAAGATGATCTCCCTCTTAAAAGCCAACATTATGGCTTTTGCATGGTCTTATGAAGACATGCCTGGCATCGACCCCGATATTGTGCAACACTATATCCCCACTAATTCCCTAAAGAAGCCGGTAAAACAGAAACTCAGAAGATTAAAACCAGAATGGGCTCTAAAAGTAAAAGAAGAGGTAACTAAACAACTAGACGCGGGTTTCCTCCAAGTTGTGGAGTACCCCGAATGGTTGTCAAATATAGTGCCTGTGCCTAAAAAAGATGGGAAAGTAAGGATGTGTGTCGATTTCCGAGATCTCAACGCCGCGAGCCCTAAGGATGACTTTCCTTTACCCCATATCGACGTGTTGGTGGATAGTACAGTGGGACATGCACTCCTCTCCTTCATGGACGGATTCTCCGGGTATAACCAGATAAAGATGGCACCTCAAGACATGGAGAAAACAGCCTTTATCACGCAATGGGGAACGTACTGTTACAAGGTAATGCCTTTTGGCTTAAGAAACGCTGGGGCTACTTACCAAAGAGCAGCTACGACCTTATTGCATGATATGATCCATAAGGAAGTCGAGGTTTATGTCGATGATATGATCGTAAAGTCCGTGGATAGAGAAGGGCATTTCAAGGCACTAGAGAAATTCCTAGAGCGAGCAAAAAAGTACAATCTCCGTCTCAACCCACAGAAGTGCGCTTTTGGTGTCACTGCAGGCAAGTTATTGGGGTTTATGATCACTCAGAGAGGTATCGAAGTGGACCCAGGGAAGATAAAAGCTATTGTGGAGATGGAGCCGCCTAGCACTGAGAAGCAGATCCGGGGTTTTCTGGGAAGAGTTCAATACATAAGCCGATTCATTGCCAACTTGACCATGGTTTGCGAACCAATCTTCAAATTGCTTAAGAAAGGTGTGCCAAAAGTATGGAACGAAGAATGCCAAGAGGCCTTTGAGACCATTAAGAGATACTTGAGCAATCCTCCAATCTTAGTTCCCCCACGGCAAGGTGCGCCACTTTTGTTATACTTAACGGTCACCGAAACCGCGACGGGAGCTTTGTTAGCTCAATATCTCGAAGGGTCTACAAAGGAGAATGCCATTTATTACTTAAGCAAGAAAATGACAGACTATGAAGTGAAGTACAATGCAATTGAAAAGGCTTGCGTGGCACTAGTATGGGCGACGCAGAAACTCCGACACTACATGATGTCCTTCGAAGTGTTCTTGATAAGTCGCATGGACCCGTTGAAGTACCTGGTAGAAAGGCCAGTATTGTCATTCAGAACTGCTCGATGGTCAATTCTCCTCAATGAATTCGACATCAAGTACGTGAATCAGAAGTCTATTAAGGGAAGCGTCATCGCAGACTACCTAGCCAGCTGTCCGGTGTCATCATCCGCTCCGTTCAACGATCAATTCCCAGATGAGGACGTGCTAGAGATTGGTAGAAAAACTTGGAGAGTATACTTCGATGGGGCAGCCAATAAGAAAGGTTATGGGATAGGAGTCCTGCTGGTCTCACCCGAAGAGGCATTTACACCGTTAGCGGTCAAGTTGGGGTTCGAAGCTACCAACAACATTGCTGAGTATGAGGCCTGTATCCTAGCACTGGAAGCGGCACTTGAATTGGGGATCAAAGAATTGGAAGTGTTCAGGGACTCAGCACTAATCATTTGCCAGATAAAAGGGGAATGGAAAACTCGAGATGAGAAATTGTTGCCTTACCATGCCTATCTGGAAGCTCTAACCAAGGAGTTCTCAGAGATAGAGTTCAACTACCTTTCAAGAAACAAGAACCAGTTCGCCGATGCCTTGGCGACCCTAGCATCCTTGGTGGAGATACCTGAAGGGGGAAATGTGAAGCCGTTGGTGATAGAATGCCGAGACAAGCTTGTGTACTGTTGTGCAATCCGAGGAGGAGAAGTAAATGATGGCCACCCGTGGTTCCATGACATAATGAAGTTCATTGAAGAAAGGGAGTACCCAGAAGGAGCATCTCGCATTGATAGAAAAACCCTAAGGCGATTGGCAAGTCACTATGTACTTTGTGGAGGAAAGCTATATCGAAGGTCATACGACGGGATCCACCTGCTGTGTGTCACCGAGGAGGAAGCCGAGCATCTGATTAAAGAAATCCATGAAGGAACAGGGGCTCCGCACATGAACGGCTATATGTTGGCTAAGAAAATCATGAGGCTAGGCTATTATTGGTCCACCATGGAAAGAGACTGCCACGCACATGTCAAGAAGTGCCACAAATGCCAACTGTTCGCCAGTGGACAACATTTGCCTTCTATGCCTTTAACGAGTATGTCATCACCTTGGCCATTCGCGGTATGGGGGATAGATATCATCGGACAGATCAAGCCAAAGGCATCAAATGGGCATGAATACATCCTGGTCGCCATCGACTACTTCACTAAGTGGGTGGAAGCAGCGTCCTTCAAGACCTTGAATTCCAAGAAGGTAGCACAGTTCATACAGCACAGCATCATCTATCGATATGGGGTACCGCATGAAGTTATCTCAGACAATGGCCAGCACTTTCGGAAAGAAACCCATGAGCTCTTGCAAAAGTATGGCATAGCCCACCATCTGTCGTCACCATACCGTCCTCAGACTAATGGAGCGGTGGAAGCAGCTAACAAGAACATCAAGAAGATACTACAGAAGACTGCGAACTCACACACAGACTGGCATGAGAAGTTGCCATTGGCTCTATGGGGTTACAGAACATCAATAAGATCGTCAACAGGGGCTACCCCTTATTCTCTAGTTTATGGAATGGAGGCCGTGTTGGCAGTTGAATTGGAAGTTCCTTCACTAAGAGTTGCCGTGGAGAGCCAGATAACAGAAGTGGACTGGGTTAAGAGCCGCTATGATGAGTTAGCTTTGCTGGATGAAAGGCGTTTAAGGGCGCTGTATCATGTTCAGGGGTATCAACGGAGAGTTGCCAGAGCATTCAACAAGCATGTCAAAGATCGAGGTCTAAAGAAAGGGGATGTAGTGCTGAAAGAAATCAGAGCTCCAGTGTTCGATCCGCGGGGAAAATTCAAGCCAAGTTGGGGTGGGCCATACATTATCAAAGAGATATTGCCAGCAGGGGCTGTTCGCCTCATGGATTTAGATGGAATTGAGTTCGCTCGTCCAACTAATTTGGACCAATTGAAAAAATATCATGTTTGAGGCCTGCTAGGTTGAAAACCCGTAAGGGCGGCCTAGGCAAAAGTTAAGGCATAAGAACTACGTAAGACCTGATTCTCCATTCAAAAAAACAAAAAAACAAAAAAAACAAAAAAAAACAAAAAAAACAAAAAAACAAAAAAAAAAAAAAAAGAAGAAAAAAAAACCATGGAGATACGTAGGCAACCCATAAAGTTACCTTGGGTGCGGTCTAAATCAAACAACAAAATCCCAAATTCGATTTAGTATTGGCAATTTATTCAAAACTAAAATTGATTGACATAGCAATTCATTGGTATTAAGTAAAAGAACTATAAATATGCCATAAATATCCTATTCTATTTTCTTGAGCCTCTTTGCAGCTCGCTCCTCAGCTTTCTTCTTCTCTCTTTCATGTCTTCTTTTCTTCCTCAAGTCATGTTCATAAGCTGCTGTCACTGCTTCCATAATATCTTCTCTGCAAGATCCAAGTTCGTTGTTCTTGATAAGTCCAAAAATCCTTTCTCTTCGAGTAGTCTCTCTCTCACCTAAATTGCTTTTCAACCATTCCTTATACTCGGGGCTCATCATATATGGACCATCAGTATTCGTAACTTGGGTTAGTATCAACTTGCTAGGCCATCGGTCCTTCGCCCAAGTCACTACAGAAAGACCCGCGGGCACCACAAGATAGTCACCTTTCAAGGAAGTGGGTATGGTTTGCATGGCGCCCATCTGACGCAGAACCCTTGAAGGCCAATAGAAGGAAGTAGACCTCAGTCCTATGAGTCTCACCATGGCGCATCCAGAAGTTCGCAGAAGCACCTGTTCACTACAGCCCCATATAAAGACAAACCACTTGATGTTCCTCCATGAAAGGGTTTGGAAGTAACCTAGCCAATCTCTCAATGAAAATTGCCCAGGCAGTTCAATGCGGCGAAGGCAGTAATGCTGGGGCTTGTACGGTGTAATGGCAACTGGTGACAAGAAATTCAGTCTTTCAAGCAACCACATCTGCAGTATAATGGGGCTACCTCCTAAGGAAACCTTTGGGTCCTCATGGACTTTATCCAAACCATTCAGGGTTTCAGCTAGCACCATAGGAATCAAGTTATGGCCCTTGGCAAGGAGAGGAATCAAGTCACAGATTTGAATGGGAACATGTGGAGTACCAGTGGAAATAAGAAAACGACCAATGAGGCAAAAGGCAAGTGCATGCTTAATAGGAAAGGTAAAATTCAGAATACCTTTACTATCACAAGCTAAAAAAGAGGTTGCCAATTTCATCAAGTCTACCATATGGTCCTTTACAAACGTAGAGGCATATTGTGAGTGAATCCCAAGTAGATTGGAGAAAGAAGTAAGAAAGCTTGGGCGAGGAGTAGGGAGAATGAAAGGACCTACCGTTGAAACTCCATACAATGCACAGAATTCCTCCATGGTTGGGCACAGTTCTTCATAGTTGAAGCGGAACACATGAACTTGAGGATCCCAAAAATATGTAGCAGCAGTCAAGAGGTTCGTTTCAAGCCTCACATGCCTCAAGGAGAGCAATGGATCCAAGCCAAAGCACTTGAACTCAGATTTTGCTTCAGCACTCATAACTCTCAAAAACCCTCCTAAAAATTTGTCTAGAGCCTCCATAATTTCTAATGAATGAATACAAGTAGGTTTAGGAACCTCTTGGATGTGTTTTTATAGGGAAAAGGTCACAAATCCAAGTTCAAATAGGAAAAAACCCATCAGAATAGGAAGTTTCCTATTCAAAGTGGGATTTCCGCTTCGGGCTCGGGTAACCACCCAGGCCTGGGCGGCTAGCCTCCCGAGGCCTGGTGGTCACCCAAGCCACTTTGTTTTGGTTTTGCTTCTCGCTTTGTCTCGCCTTGACGCGTGATCAAACCTCCTTCCAAATGAGATATTCAACACTTTTTGAGCTTAAAATCAATCAAATTCTATCTTGAAATCAATTCCTTGAATTGATTTTATGTTCAAAAGGGTTGAATATATTTCCCCTGTGCCATGCCAACTCAAGTGACAATGTGTTAAGTCACTTTCCTCTTGCACCATGCCTGTTCAATCTTGATAAATTGATCATATATCCTCATTTCAAATCTTGATTTTTCATCCCACTTGGTTGAATATACTCATCATTTGAATATATTCTTCCATTTCAAAAGTGTATTCACTCTTTGAATATGCTTCTCAGTTTCAAATTCTCATTCCCTATCCTACTTGGTTGAATATATTCATCACTTGAATATATTTTTCCATTTCAAAAGTGTATTCACCCTTTGAATATGCTTCTCAGTTTCAAATTCTCATTCTCTATCATACTTGGTTGAATATATTCATCACTTGAATATATTCTTCCATTTCAAAAGCATGTTCACCCATTGAATATGCTTCCTAGTTTCAGATCCTCATTATCACTTACTTGGTTAAATATATATTCATCACTTGAATATATTTCTCCATTTCAATGGTATACTCATCACTCGAGTATACTTCTCAGATATTTCGTCACTTACTTGGTTAAGTATATCCATCGCTTGGGTATATTTCTCCATTTCAATGGTATGTTCATCACTTGAACATACTTCTCAGATCATTTGTCACTTACTTGGTTAAGTATATCCACCACTTGGGTATATTTTTTCCATTTCAATGGTATGTTCATCACTTGAACATACTTCTCAGATCATTTGTCACTTACTTGGTTAAGTATATCCACCACTTGGGTATATTTTTTTCCATTTCAATGGTATACTCATCACTTGAGTATACTTCTCAGATATTTTGCCACTTACTTGGTTAAGTATATCCATCGCTTGGGTATATTTCTCCATTTCAATGGTATGTTCATCACTTGAACATACTTCTCAGATTATTTGTCACTTACTTAGTTAAATATATTCATGACTAGAATATATTTCTCCATTTCAATGGTGTACTCATCACTTGAGTACACTTCTCAGATTATTCTCTATCTTACTTGCTTAAGTATATCCATCGCTTGGATATATTTCTCTATGGTATGTTTATCACTTAAACATACTTGTCACTTACTTGGTTAAGTATATCCATCACTTGGATATATTTCTCTATTTCAATGGTATGTTTATCACTCAAACATACTTGTCACTTACTTGGTTAAGTATATTCGTGACTAGAATATATTTCTCCATTTCAATGGTGTACTCATCACTTGAGTACACTTCTCAGATTATTCTTATCTTACTTGGTTAAATATATCCGTCGTTTGGATATATTTCTCCATTTCAATGGTATGTTCATCACTTGAGTGTACTTCTCAGCTTACTTGGTTAAATATATCCATCACTTGGATACATTTCTCCATTTCAAAAGTATGTTCATCACTTGAACGTACTTCTCAGTCTTTTTCAATCATTAAGTATACTCATCACTTGAGTATATTTCTCAGCATCTTTTTCATCACTTGGTTAAATATGTTCGTGACCTGAATATATTTCTCCATTTCAAAAGTACACTCATCACTTGAATACACCTCTCAGATTATTCTTATCCTACTTGGTTAAAGATATCCATCGCTTGGATATATTTCTCCATTTCAATGGTATGCTCATCACTTGAGTATACTTCTCAGATTTCATTCTCAGATTACTTGGTTAAATATATTCGTGACCTGAATATATTTCTCCATTTCAGTGGTATACTCATCATTTGAGTATACTTCTTAGATTTTTTGTCACTCACTTGGTTAAATATATTCGTGACCTGAATATACTTCTCCATTTCCAAGGTACGTTCATCACTTGAACATACTTCTCAGATCTCATTCTCATCACTTGGTTAAATATATTCGTGACTAGAATATATTTCTCCATTTCAAAAGTATGTTCATTCGTAGTGGCTTGAATATGCTTCTCTTGACAATCATCAACCCCCAGTGGTTTAAGTATACTCATGACTTGAGTACACTTCCTTATTTCAGTCTCAGGTTTTCAACCTCCCATCATTGTTGGTATCAGTGTGTGATTTCTCCGGGCTTTTTGGCCAAAAATGGGTTGTTCTTTATCATTGGTTCACAAGTGTAACTTGTTCGCCAATGAGGGGCTTCTGTCACACCCCATTTTTGCACCACCTTACTAGGGCTCATCATTTCATGCATGTTTTTGTTTTGTTTTTGAGTCTAGTCACTTGCATTAGTTTTCTAGAGTCACAAGGACAATGGATATGAATTTTGGTTCAAATTGGAGTTGATCTTGAGGGATAATAAGAGCTTTTGTGACTTGAGGGGCATAATCGTCTTTTAAGTCCCAAACTTTTCATTTGACCTTGGAATGATCTCCAAATTGTCAATTGGAGTTCATATGGATGCATATGAGGTATTTCTAGGTTCAATTTGGTAAGTCAATGGCTCGGGATTAAAATGGCTCGATGTGGTTCAAGTTGGTTAATTGACCCTTCCTTGGGTTAGCTCTAATTGACTCACAATTACCAACCAAATCTTTTCAAATTGACTTTCATTAGTCATCATTTTACCCTCAAAAGTGTTTCATGAAGTTCAATTTTGATATGGCCTGATGATGAGTTTAGTGTGGTTATTTACGGATTATCCTTGAAGAATTAGTGCGAATCACAGCATGAGATTTTTGGTTAAAATGAAAAGAAAATTATTTTATTAAATTAGCCATTTTTATCATGACACTAACACGTGTACGTATGTGATGAGTGTGTGTACGCACATACGATACATGTGCATGCGTGTTAGCGGTCAGTCTCCCAATTTTTATAAAAGACAATTTCCTTTTCCTATTCAGATTAGAAGTCTTTTATCATTATAAAATACCTTTTGATTATTCCCCAAGGAAACCTAGTCCAGGAAGGAAAGGGAAACTCCAGATTTCAGCTATAAATACTCTCTTAATGTCTTTAAACAAAGGGGGAAGAGAAGAGGGTTTGGAGGGAGTGAAATTCGTCATAATTCAGCAGCAGATTTTCTGAAAACCAGCAGTCGTATTTTAATCATAACTTTTTCATCCGAAGTCAGAATTTGATGAAATTGGTCTTGTTAGAAAGATAATTCAATTCTCTACAACTTTGTATTTCACAAGCTTTGTCCAAATCCAACGTTTTCATACCCAAAAACGCGATTGAAGTTGCTGTTGCTGCAAAGTGACGAGAATCACTTTTTCTTTTCTCTTGTTCTCTTTTTGTTTTCTATTTCTTTTCAAAGTTGAGTGAGTTTTGATCTCTTTGCTGTGATACCACTTTGACAAAGAGGAGGATTCGTGTTGGTTTGATTCACTCTAAAGACCTGAGGAGCCACGAACAATTACAAACACAAGGGGAGCCACTTCCTAAGGTATTCTCCTTCTCTATTCAAGCTTAAACTAGGTTCTCATATGGGTTAGGCTTATTGCATGTTAAAGGTGACTTTTTTATCATATATTAACACTCTAGCTAGTTAATATACATGGAATATCTATTTTTTATCTACTGTTTAGCATGCTTTAGGGCTGTCCTTTAGGTTTTTAATGCATAGTTATGATTCGTGTGCTCCTATTGTCCTTGTGTTAGGATTAGTGTCATTGCATGTTAGAGTTAGGATTTTCATCATGTTATATTGCTTTAGTTAGTTAATATGCATGATTTAATTTCTGTTTAGTTTGGTTTTAGCATGATTAAAGTATGTTTTGTATGTTTTTAAGCACATTTGTGAGTTTAGGGTTTTAGAATCATTGTTTCGTGTTTGTTTTCATATAGCATGATAAAGTAGACTTTTTTATTTGGTTTTTCTTCGTGTTTGCTGTATATGTTTTTCATATGGAGTAAACATGATAGTTTTGCATGCATGTTAGTATGTTTTAGGGTTTTTATGCATGATATGGTTCTAGGAATATGTTAGGACTTATTATTGTTCGCTGTTTTTGCTATTGGCATGCTTAGTGGATGATTTTAGGTCATAATACTATTCTGTCCAGATTTGCATGTTAGTGTTTTTGTATGGTTTTGAGCACTTGTAAGGGTGCAAATAGGTGTGGTATTTGTCCCATGGCAAATAGGGCTGCTTATGTCTGAAATGGCTAAATGCTTGGAGCTAATTGCGCTCAGGTAAGTGGGTGTGAAGGTGCCCCAATTCACCTTTCTTCTTAACTCATTCTCTTCTCCCTATTTAGGGTTAATTTTTAATATGATCCTATGGTTTAATTAGAGGTTTCCTTAACCAACAAAATTCTGGTTTTTATTAAAGTTTCCATCTTGTGGATTTCTTTCCTAAAATCAAACTTTCTATCATATTCAACTCTTTTGATCAAATAAGGAAACCTAGGGTTTTAACCATAGGTTTATATTAGGTCTTAACCCTAATTCTAATCGAACTACGTGGACTTTGATCCATGTATTTCGCTGCATGGTACGTAGGCGCTCTTCGTGAGGCTCAAGTCCGTTCTAGGATCCAAGCATCCTAGGTTTATTTATGTTTTCTTTTCTTCTTTTTATTTTCTGTTTTTATTTGCTTATTATGCATGGATGGATGAATGAAATATATGATATGCATGCAATTCTTGTGATGATATACTTGCTGATTTTTGTATGGAAAGACTTTAATTTAGCCCAAATGAACTGAGAAACCGAAAGGGTGACATGGGTGCCTATAGGCTTTGCCTAGAACCTTCCCATGTCATAACTTAGCCTTCGAATCCCCGATTTCTTTGGTTTTCAAAAGATTGGTTTTTGCCTTTCCTTTTTTATGGAGTCATTCAAATTGTTTTCCTAAAACAAACTATTTTTAGGGTTTTCCTTGTTTCCTTTAAAAAATAAGGTGGCGACTCCTTTCCTTTTTCTTTTTCAAACCCACTTTCTTTTCAATCCCTCGTGGGCCCAATTTCCGGGGTTCACAGCATGCAATGATGACCTATTCTCCTGAGGCTTAAAAGGGCAAAAGTGTCTTTTAAGGCTTAGGGACTCCTAGATGCTTCTATACCTAATCAAATGCTATCATGATCTCATGGGGATGAAAATGGGGTGTCTACACATGCCAACTTCATTGGTTAGCCCATGCAAATTCCAAATACCATGTACTGATTTCATTAGTGATTCTAATCATAGTCTTCTTATAATGCAAAGCTAGTGATACTAGTGAACCCAATGCATTACAAGGCATCTTACTAGCACACCAATTTAATTTGTTAACGCCAAACAAGGTTATATTTAACATTCATAGTAAGTTTCTACTTACTATAAATTATCACACAATGTGAGAAAGGTTTTATTATCCTCACATTAAATTCAATAAGTTTATCAAAACAAAGTCATCATTACAGAAAGGCTATTCAACCCAAAACATCAAATCATCAGGATAGGGAAATATATTCACCCTATAAAAGCAACAACTCACATAAAAATGGGGAGAAATATATTCAACCCAAATGGAAATAAGTGATAGAAATAAGGGAATATATTCAACCCTAATGATCATAAATCATATGCATAGTGGAATACATTCTACCCTATGAGCAAACCATATAACATAGAGGAAATCAATTCAACCCACCTCAAAAATCATTTCATGAAAATCAATAGCAAGATGATATATATTCAATTTTAAACTCAAAAAGAGACCAAGATTTCATCTTGGTGAAGGTTCAATAGCGCAAATAGGCGAAATAGGCCAAAAGGGCAAAACTGAGCGAGGGAGGCAGGGTGACCACCCAACCTTGGGCGGCTAGCCACCCAAGCCCAGGTGTGAACCCTGAAAAGTAGCTCACGTGATTGAAAAGGAGTCGCTACCTTATTTTTTTAAGGAAATAAGGAAAACCCTAAAAACCTTTTTGTTTTAAGAAAACAATTAAATGACTCCATGTTTAAAAAGGAAAAGCAAAAACTAGTCTTTTGGAAACCAAAGAAATTAGGGATTCAGAGGCTAAGTTGTGACATAGAACAGTTCTACGCAAAGCCTATAGGCACTCACGTCACCCTAATTGGTCTCTTAGTTTATTTAGGCTGAATTAAAGTCTTTTCCACGCAAATTAATATATCATCATCATAAGAGAGTATGCATGCAAATATTTCATTCATTCATTCACATAGAGCAAATAAAAAGAAAAGAATATAAAAAAGGAAAGAAAAGAAAACTTAGGATACTTGGATCCTAGGACGGACTTGAAACTCAAAGCGCCTACATACCATACGTAGAAATACATGGATCAAAGTCTACGTAGTTCAAATTAGAATAGAGTTATAACCTAATACGGACTTATGCTAAAAACCCTAAATTTCCTTATTAAAAGATGGAAAGTGCAATAAATAAATCAAGTTTAGAAAACAAGGTAACTTCCACAAGATGGAAACTTTGATAAAAGGGCAACTTATTTTATAAGGAAACTTCTAATAATTACGATAAATCCCTATTAAGAAATAACCCTAAAAAAGAGAAGGGAAATATTAAGGAAAGAAAATTAGAGTACTTTCATACCCCACTTACCTTGTGCAATTTACTCCAAGTAATAGCAAAATTGAGCAATGGCAACTTTATTTGTAATAAGGCAATTACCACACCTATTTGCACCCTTACACGTGCTCAAAACAAAGCAAAAAGAACAAAATACAAATCTGGATAGAATTGAATTATGGCCTAAAATCATCCATTAATCATGTAAATAACAAGAATAACAAGATAACAAAAACCCTAATGAAACCCTAATACCATACCCTAACTAACATGCATAAAAACTATGAAAAATATGCAAAAGACCCTAATAACCATAGGAATATCATACAACCTCATTAAACATGAAAATAAAGCAATATCAAGTTAAAGAAGATGATATAATACCCCCATGTAAAACCCTATACTCTAAAAAAGATAATTATCCTTGCAAAAGGATAATGTCTCCAAAAAAAAAAAACCCCCTAGAAATCCACTACATGAATGCAACACTTATCATGATTATTCTACATGCATACCATATATAACAACCATAAAGAAAAATTAATCAAAAACCCTAACCTAGCATGCTATATGAAACTCACCCAAAATAAGGATAATGGAAACCTAGAATCACAACTATGCATTAAATCCTATAGAATAAGTCTAAAACATGTAAAACTCATTATGAAAAGCATTTAAATCATGTATATTAACTAACAAAAGCATTAATACATGGTAAAAACGATAACTTTAGCATGCAATAGAACTATTTTAAATAAAACCCTAATTTCAGCATTAAAAGAGAAAGGTATACCTTAAGCAAAGCTTTCTTTATCGCTGTAGAGACTCTCTTCTTCTCTTGTGAACAACTTGAAACAACTTTCTTCAAGCCTCACACACAAACTCCATCTCTCTTTTAGAACTCTCTCTTAGATGGACAGTAATGAACCATAGAACTAGCACTTGTTAGGTTGACTCTATAGGAGGATAGCTAGTCTCAAGCTATTTGTGTGGAGACACTACAACCAACAAGTGGGTGCCTATTATCAGAATAGGTACACTGAATGTGACCAAAGATATGAGATAAACTGAATGGAGTTTTAACCTGCCTGTCAATCAGTTTCTCATTGTTATAGTGGTACAAGTAATCCTTAGACCTGAGACACCATGGTTGTCTTATACATATAGCTTTAGAAGTTTGATAACACTAAGTGCAGATCCTATTCAGGGGTCTGTAAGGGTGTTCATTGGCCCTACTGCTATGTGTGTGAAGGCATGTGAGTGATCAACAAGGAATCCATCACTCTCAGGAAAAAGAGAGTGAATGTCTCATACAGCATTCATTGAATATAACTCATTAAATCCATGGGCCCATGGTAGAATGAATATGGAAAGGAGTTTCCATAAGTTCATCATTGAGTTGATATTAATGAATGAGTATAAAGTAATTGAACTAGAGACTTGACAGACTTCCATGTCCTATTAGTTCAATTGGAGACATTGTGTTGATGGAAGGATGGAATTGTAACCTGTAAACTATAACAGAAGGGTTCTTTGTAAATGACTATTCACCTCATTAAGGACCACACCATGAGCCATATGCTAGGTGTTACTCATGGTTAGTAGAAGCCCTGATTGATATAAATGAGTTATAATCAATTAGGGAATTGAAAGGAGTTTCAATTAGACCCTTAATGGAAAGTGTTCCATTGTGCACAACTTGTGCTGTTCCTACTACTTGATGATGTGAACCCAATGGGTCACACACTGATCATGCTAAGAGAGCTTGATTGTCGATGAGAGAAAGGGTATAAGTGATTAAAGAAAAGTTCTTTAAGGGGCTAATTTGTATTTGATGCAAACTAGTGGGCTAATTGTGTAATTAAGAGTAATTACACAAATTAGATTAGGGTTTGGAATCCCCCCTTGGCCGGCCCTATTAGTGGGCTATATAATGCCCACTATAAGGTGATGACATCATCACAATCACTCCTCCCTAAGGGCTGGATGAAAATTACAGCTCTCCCTCTCTCTCTCTCTTTCTTCTCCACCTCTAGCAACAACAAGGAAGAAGAAGGAAAGGACTTCAAGCTCAAGCTAGGTGTGGATACCGTTGGAGGCAGCACACTTGGGCTGCTCATTCACCGCTGTCCGGAGACAAAGCTTGGAGCAAAAAGGAGAAGACAAAGTTTAGAGCATAAAGGAGAAGACATTAATCAACTGTAAGTAATCCCAACTCTCTTGGTAGTTAGGGTTTATGTTTTTGTATTATGCATAATCGGATTCATGGGTTTGGGAATCGTAGGAAAATTTTAATTCCGCCCTTTGTAGTTTTCCTCCCTAGTTAGATTCCCAACAGTGGTATCAGAGCCATGGTTATGCCTAATACAAACTGCATATGGGCTGTAATTCATGGTAAATTGATTAGTTTAATAAATCTGGAATTTATGTTCATGCATTAGAATGGTTTCCCTCTCATGGAAAAACTTAGGGTTTATGAACCCTAGGTTAATTCTCCTTCTACTCCTCTTCTAAAATAGTTTTAGGGCTGCTGGTTATTCAAAAGTTGAATGGGGATTGAGTTTGGAGAAGATGATGAACAGTTTTTATGATAGTCATGAAAAATCGTCATCTTGTTTTGCATGCCGAAATCAGAGTTCTTCTCCAAAAGTTTCGAGCCATATATGGTTAGAAAGATCTTCGAATCAGCTTTATAACCCAACAAACGGTTCGTCAATCCGAGTTTTGTAGTGAAAGTTATGAATTTTTTACTATAGGCTGTCAGGGAAGACAGTTTTGCTCGGGAATGATGTAACAGCCACAATTGTGAGTTTTTGATGGAGATCAAAAGCATGGCAATGGTTGCCACCACTTGGGTTATGTTCTAGACATGGAAGGAAAAGGTTCCCAAGCATTCGGATGCATCATAATTGGATTATGAGTCTAGAACAGAAGGAAGAAGGAGAAGACCACCATGTTTGAATCTGGGTTTTAGAACCCTAGGGTTCTTGCTACTGTTATGATCAGATACTTCTGTAAAATTGATGAATAATCATTATAGGATGATGATATATGATGTATAGATCATATTCTTTAATAATCAAAGGAGTCTTGATGCATAAAGAGTCAAAAAGTTTGATTTCTTGGAAGAACACAGCAGGCTGTTTTTCTGCAGAAAGTCACCAATGGAGTTTTGTTCATATCTTGAGCTAGGGAACTCCAAATTGCATGAAACCCATTTTATTAGTTTCCTAAGACATGTAGGATACTAGGAAAAATAATTTGGTAGCCTGAATTAATCATCTTGTTGGGTTTTAAATCAATTTGTGATCATGGACAGTATGCTGTCAAATTCTGGACAGCCTACTGTTCTTGAATTGTTTAGAACAATTGGGGATGATTTGATCATCCAAACCACTTCAATTAGCTTAGTAATTCATGTAGGGACATGATACAAAAGCTGGTTTTGATGGTGGAGTCGAATTGATTAAGTTTTAGAAACATTTGTGACCTTGGAGGTCCTCCCATGGTGGTGCCAGCAAGGGTTCTCGAAACCCTAATGTTCTTTGAAGAAGACAGCCCTCTTGGCCACTCCACACGTGTCCATGGGCTTGGCCCACACCCTAGCTTGAGTCCCCCTTTGCTGGCCATGGCCTCCCATGGCCTGGCCAATCCATGGCAGCCTTGCTAAGCCATGGCAGCCCACTAATGTGGCGGCAGCCTTAGGGTTTATGATGAAACCCTAATTCCCATTAATGATGAAACCCTAATTCATTAATTGCATTAATTAAAAACCCTAATTGACTATTAATTACCTTAATTAAAATGTTTAACGATTGGTCATTAATTGACCAATCATGGTTATTAATCATTAGGGTATAATTAATTGCATTTATGACGTCTAGGGTTTAGGGTTTAGGAAACCCTAATTCATATTAATTAAACCCTAATCCTATTAATGCATTAATTAATAACTAAACCTAGTAATTAATGTGTCTAACCTAGGGTTAAATGATTGGTCATTAATGACCAATCATGATCATTAATGGTTTAGTAATTAATCATTGGCATTTAATAGGTTTAAGGTTTAGGGTTTTAGAAACCCTAATTAGTGCATATTAATTAGGAGTAATTAATATCCTAGGTGGCATTAATTAAACCCTAATCCTAATCATTAATACCGTATAAACCTAGGGTTTAAATGATTGGTCATTAATTGACCAATCATAAGGCATTTAATGCATTAGGGTTACACTTAGGGTTTAGAGTTAATGCATTTAGGGTTTAGGGTTTTAGGAAACCCTAATGCACTAATTAATTAATAAAATGATTTTATTTAATTCCGAAATTGATTATTTAATTAATGGTGATTAATTTTATATTGTTTTAAATGGTTTAAAACACAATTTAGGATTAAATAAAAAAATCTGGAAATTTTAATTAAATAAAATTGTTTTGTTTAATTAAAAAGATCCTAATATTTGATATTAGAGTTTAATTAGGGGACTTTAAATGTTTCAATTGATTTGATTAATTGAAATTAAATGTCTTAAATGTTAAGACTTAATTAATTCAGGAACTTTTGCATATCCTAATAAGATTAGGACACATTAATGAGATTAATGAAAACCAATCAATAGAGTTACCATGAATGCCCATATGTTTATTGCTTACAGTTATTTCCTTTATTATGCAATGTGATTGTATGGTTATGGATAGATGATGATTATGGACTATACCCTTAAACCAATTGTGATTAGCCGTCTTATGAATGGGTTGTATTATTTTCAAGAGTTGTAATTTTATTATGGTGATGTATTATTTATTTGGGGCTTGCATGCCACCTTCTTCTCTCTTTCTATCATTCTCTTATGTACCCCACATTCCCCTTATGTATCCCTTTCTTTAAAATTATGTAAATGTTATGTAATCGAGAGTGCACTAAGGAGCATGGTGGACCTAAAGGAGCATGGTGGAGCCCAACAAGCCTATGGTGGAGGCCATGAAGCCAATGGAGGAGATTGAAGGACTTGAAAGCTTGGAGAAGATTTTCAAGAGTGCATGCTATGTTTCAAATGAATGTTTTACGATCACCTACACCCACCTTAGACCAAGGATTCAATTCATTGGCTTGGATTGAATCCTCTTAAAGTCCATAATCATCATAGTGGGAGCTTTTAATGAGATTAATAGAGATAGCTCCAAATCCAAAGATCGTTATATGTCACCTTATAGGGACTAATATCGATAAGTGGATTACATATCTATAATGTTGTTATATATTTCTTATTTAAATGCATAAGATGTATGTTAGATTAGTTATTTTGATGAGACCCTTAAAACCCCTCTATTTTAATATTAAGTTGGAAATGGAGAATACATTAGGGAATGGATTCTTCATTGCCTTCCATCATTATAGGATCATCTAACGTCCCTTAATGTGGGTACCTGGCTGCAGACATGTAGGAGCTACCCATATTAAAGACATTACTTGAAACTATCACATATGTAGATATCATGGGGTGCCTAAGCTGGTATATACCAAGAAACTAACATGTGAGGTATATATTTGGTGAAACATACCTGTGTAAATGATGGGCTTAACTTAACTAGGGAAGTATTCCAAGAAACTAACATGTGAGGAGTATGTACCCTAGAGGCAAAATGATTGGAACTTGCTTATGAAGCAATAGACAAAGAGTTGTCTTCTTACTGTGGGTTAGAAGTCAAGAAACTAACATGTGAGGCTTCCAGGTCATAGTGGGACCCCAATCCCCATTAGGAATAAGATTCCCGAATTCCATTAGAGGGTGTATGGAATTTGATAAAATAGTGGGAGGTACCATATGATTAAAGACCCGATCATTATGGATTAAAAATGAAATCTAATTCTCTATTTAATTTTTATATGTAGTTCATAGAAATGGCTCACCTCAACCCGTTATCCAAAATATTGGACATCAACCGTTTGACTGGACCAAATTGTCTTGATTGGCTTAGGAATCTAAAAATTGTTTTGGATTCCAAGAATCTTACCTATGCACTTCATAATCCACTTCCCATTGCTCCTGCTGAGGCTACAACTCAGCAAGAGAAAGACGCTTACCAGAAGCGCATGGACGACGATCTCATGGCAAGGTGCTATATGATGGTATTTATGAGTCTCGAGCTTAAGAAGCAACATGAGTCCATGGGAAGTGTTTACGAGATTTTTATCAACATACAAGAATTGTATGGGAAAGAATTCTTGCTTGAATTTAATGAAGCTGCTACTTCCAAGTCTAAGCTCAAGCCCAAGGGCAAGGGCATAGGCAAGGGCAAGAGTACCCGAAGGAAGAAGAAAGGTAACAACAAAGCCAAAGGAACCTGTTTTCACTGTGGCAAAGATGGGCACTGGAAACGTAACTGCCGGGAGTATCTGGATACTCTAAAGAACCAACCTTTGGAAGGTATGGATCATGCTCTAAACTAAATGTTAGTTCTGCTTCCACTTGGGTACTTAATTCTGATGTGAATTTTGAATTCCATGCAGAATCTAGTGGGAAGCAGAAGGCAGAGTAAAGGCGGATCAACCCTACAAGTGGGGAATGGAGCAAACGTTGCTGCATTAGCTGTGGGGCTTGTTGCTTGACTCTACCTAATGGAGTAGTTTAGAAATAATAGTTAGCTATCTTTACATTCCAGAAGTAATTAGAAACATTAATTTTATTTCAGTTTTATCTAAACGAGGTTTTAGTTTGATTTAATAAATGTTTTCTATTAAATGAAGAGTTCATTACTTCTGGAGTTTATATGGATGGCCTTTATTTTCTAAACTTTATTGCAAATATGAATTGCAATGGAGCATGATAGTTCTAAATTGAATGCTAATAAACCTAAGAGAACAAGATATACATAGTGATGTATGTAGAAGTTTCTTTAACTTTACAACCTTTACCGATGATTCAGTCTAGGTTTGGGTGTGTATACTTAATGAAGTACAAATCTGAAACATTTGAAAGGTTCAAAGAATTCAGATATGAAGTAGAGAAACAAACCGGTAAAAGTATTTAAAGCTCTTCGATTAGATCGGGGAGGCGAATATTTAACCGGTTAATTTTTAGATCAACTTGTTCAAATGGGCATTCAATCACAATGGACACCTCTTGGAACACTATAACTTAATGGTGTGTCAGAAAGGAGGAAGAGGACCTTATTGGATATGGTTCGATCCATGATAAGTTACAACGACCTAATATTATCCTTGTTAGGATATGCCCTAGAAATTGCCACGTACTTGTGAAACAGAGTTCAAACCAAGGCTGTCCCTTAAGACCTATATGAGATATGGAAAGGGAAGCACCAAACCTTAAGCATGTTAAGGTATGGGGGTTACACTGCATATGTAGAGACACATGATGTAACCAAATTGGAAATCAAGATAACTTGAACGTAGGTTTGTGGATTATCCTAAATAGAGATTAGGATACTAAGTCTATTATCCTGATGAACAAAAGGTGTTTTGTTTGTATGTTTGCAATCTTTCTTGAAAAAGAGTTTATTCAAGAAGGCAGCAACAACAGGAAAATAGAACTCAAAGAGTTGTCTAATGAGACACAAACCGACATTGATGTAACCCCTATCCCTGTTGAGACAGAACCCATTATTGTACCATGATTGTACAAAGGGTTAGTGGGAGTGCGATCATATTTTGGTCCTATAAGTAAATGACGTTCTACTTATTAGGGAATAATGTAGAGACGTTGTCAACAGTGAAAAATTAGTTTTTCACAAAGTTTCTCCATAAAAGATTTGGAAGAAGCATCCTATATTCTCGGAATAGAGGTCTATAGAGATAGATCTTAAAGGATGCTAAGTCTCTCCCAATTGAAGTACATAGACAAGATTTTGAAAGAGTTCAAAATGCATGATTCCAAAAGGAGGTCTAATTCCTGTCAGACATGAAATCAAGTGGAGCTGTAAATTTGAGTGCATTGCTGCATGTTTGGATGAGTAAGTTCATTGCAGAACTAGGAGTGGTTCCTGACATTGAGAAGTCTTTACTATTGCTTTTGTGACAGCAATAAGGCTAGTGCTCAAGACAAGGATCCACGGTCTCATCAAAAGTCCAAACTTTAAGCGGCAATTCCAAATGATTAGAGAGATCATTGGAAGAGATGACATATACATATAAAAGTTTAAAAGAACAGAGATTAAAGAAAACCCCTTTACTAAAGCTATGACCCAAGTGTGTTGGATCACCACCGACAGGATATGAGTATGAGATACATGGTGGATTGGCTACAGTGCAAGTGGGAGATTGTTAGGATTATGCCCTAGAGCCAATCATGGAGATGATTGTTTAGGGATTAGGAACAATCAATTGATTTCATTTATATATGTCACATTTATTATTGATTTAATAAAAGTGCTTATTCTATTATGTTTATATGCATCATTTATATTTACGTAATATGTCCATGGAGTTAGAGTTGAGAATATGAAATTACAAAGGGTTGTAATTTTGAGACTGTAAATATATCTCTGTACTAAACTCCTAAATCATTCCTAGTTGAAGGTTCACTATGATGGACAGTAATAAACCATAGGACTAGCACTTGTTAGGTTGACTCTATAGGAGGATAGCTAGTCTCAAGCTATTTGTGTGGAGACACTACAACCAATAAGTGGGTACCTATTATCAGAATAGGTACACTGAATGTGACCAAAGATATGAGATAAACTGAATGGAGTTTTAACCTGCCTGTCAATCAGTTTCTCATTGTTATAGTGGTACAAGTAATCCTTAGACCTGAGACACCATGGTTGTCTTATACATGTAGCTTTAGAAGTTTGATAACACTAAGTGCAGATCCTATTCAGGGGTCTGTAAGGGTGTTCATTGGCCCTACTGCTATGTGTGTGAAGGCATGTGAGTGATCAACAAGGAATCCATCACTCTTAGGAAAAAGAGAGTGAATGTCTCATACAGCATTCATTGAATATAACTCATTAAATCCATGGGCCCATGGTAGAACGAATATGGAAAGGAGTTTCCATAAGTTCATCATTGAGTTGATATTAATGAATGAGTATAAAGTAATTGAACTAGGGACTTGACAGACTTCCATGTCCTATTAGTTCAATTGGAGACATTGTGTTGATGGAAGGATGGAATTGTAACCTGTAAACTATAACAGAAGGGTTCTTTGTAAATGACTATTCACCTCATTAAGGACCACACCATGAGCCATATGCTAGGTGTTACTCATGGTTAGTAGAAGCCCTGATTGATATAAATGAGTTATAATCAATTAGGGAATTGAAAGGAGTTTCAATTAGACCCTTAATGGAAAGTGTTCCATTGTGCACAAATTGTGCTGTTCCTACTACTTGATGATGTGAACCCAATGGGTCACACACTGATCATGCTAAGAGAGCTTGATTGTCTATGAGAGAAAGGGTATAAGTGATTAAAGAAAAGTTCTTTAAGGGGCTAATTTGTATTTGATGCAAACTAATGGGCTAATTGTGTAATTAAGAGTAATTACACAAATTAGATAAGGGTTTGGAATCCCCCCTTGGCCGGCCCTATTAGTGGGCTATATAATGCCCACTATAAGGTGATGACATCATCACAATCACTCCTCCCCAAGGGTTGGCTGAAAATTACAGCTCTCCCTCTCTCTCTCTCTTTCTTCTCCACCTCTAGCAACAATAAGGAAGAAGAAGGAAAGGACTTCAAGCTCAAGCTAGGTGTGGATACCGTTGGAGGCAGCACACTTGGGCTGCTCATTCACCGCTGTCCGGAGACAAAGCTTGGAGCAAAAAGGAGAAGACAAAGTTTGGAGCATAAAGGAGAAGACATTAATCAACTGTAAGTAATCCCAACTCTCTTGGTAGTTAGGGTTTATGTTTTTGTATTATGCATAATCGGATTCATAGGTTTGGGAATCGTAGGAAAATTTTAATTCCGCCCTTTGTAGTTTTCCTCCCTAGTTAGATTCCCAACACCTATATGCTCAAATCATCTCGAATCATCGAGAAATCACTAATTAATCACCCTATGTATTTTATAAGGCAATTATTAAGCTCAAATCAACCATATTCATGCTCAAATCATCATTAGAAGACCTAAATTAAATCTGGACAGAATACTAAACATGCATATAATGACCCTAAACTCATGCAAATACAAAAATCGAAAGAAAGACACAAACCTAATATGCTCCTATATGCTTTAGACACCCTACATGCACAAAACTATCAAAAACATACTAAATAGGCATTACCATGATGAAAATACCATATGACAATCCTAAACATGAAAAGAAAATCTACCATGATGCCTTAGGTAAGGACTTTATGTAAGAATGTGAAATAATCATCCTTACGGCGAGCTTTCTTAAGTAAAACTATCCGGAGATAATTTTACGTAGAAATCATTCCGTATGAATGGTTTCTTCACATATCCTACGTAAAATATATACCTAAGAATGCAAAGAAACTCACAGCGCACTTAAACACACTCTAGAAAGCACCCATGCACAACCTCACCCTCTAAGGACGATAATTATCCTCGAAAAGGATAATCATCCATACACCTATGAAGGCGAGGCTTACACAGCAAGTGTCCTATACAAAAGATGCTTAAAATCATGCATATAATTGAACCATGAAGGAAAAAAACGGCCTAAACACATCGATTGATTTTTTATGCAAAACGTACCTCTATCCTTAAGGGAGAAACTATCCTACCAGCAAACAATTCACAATCCTAATCCACTAACATGCATTCTCATCATATTTGAATCATATACACTCTAAAATATAGAGTATATATGATTCCTAATTCAATTCTAAGCCATAGTTATGCAGAGAATAGAGTAGAAGAAGAAGGAATCGTAAAAGGATGCAAAGAAGACTTACAACAAAGCAACGGTCTTCGCTGCGTTCTTCCTTCTCTTTGGCTTGGTTTCCTTCTAGTTCTCCTTTGAAATTGCAGTAGAAAGCCTCCTCCAAGTGATATGGGTGTGTGCAAACTCGTGGTCCCTCTCTCTCTTATGAATATGAAGTGTCAAATAAGCCAAAAGTCCCCTATGCTGATGAATGAGCCTCTATTTATAACCAACCAACCATATAAACCAATGGTTGAGATTAATTCACCATAAAATCAATCTAGGGCTGTAATTAAATCCCATGAATGTTAAAAAAACTCAAAACCACCTCCCAATAGGCTTAGAAGTCCTTTAGAAGGCTGAAAATCGGAGTGGTAGAGTCCCATTTCGTCAAAATTCAAAAGGAGATAAATCAGGACGAAGGGCTCGAGTGATCGGTTGGGTGAACCGGTTGGACCAGTTGGCCCAACCGGTTGGACCGGTTGGATGAACCGGTCACCCGAGAGTGAGATCAGGTTTCCTCGGTTTTGAGGATTCCTGACTCGGTTTGGACTCTTAACTTCAAACGGACTTAAATTCTTCATTTTAACTCTGATTTGAGTGATTCAAAAGCTAAAATTTCAAGGATTCAATGTAGAATAAGCCTAGAATATTCTTGAACCAAAAATCCCCGACCACGGTCAGGTGACTGGGTTTTCATGAGGCGATTACTCGAAAAACGGTCAATTAAGCATAGGGTAATGTGGTGAACCAATCCCAAACCTATCAATAAATTCAATTGGCACTTCAATTAGGCTCATTTCATCATTCTAAGGTCAATGGAATACTCCGGAATAAATTTGGAAGTCAATTGGAAAATATACGAAGTAAAAGACGAAATTGCCCTTCAAGTCGCAAAAGTTCTAATTAACTATCCAAACCTATCTGGAATTGAACCAAATTTGACACACATATCTAAAATGATCCTAGAAACTAAATGCAAGTGATGGAACTCAATAAAGAGACAAAAATATGCATGCAATGATGACCTATTCTCCTAAGGCTTAAAAAGGCAAAATTGTCCTTTAAGGCTTAGGGACTCCTAGATGCTTCTAAACCTAACCAAATGATATCATGATCTCATAGGGGTGAAAATGGGGTGTCTACAGATGCCCCTCATAGGTGGAGTTTGCTTCGCAAGCGACACCAATGTTAGAAAAGACAACCCATTTTCACAAGAAAAGGGCAAGGAACCAAAGCTTGAACTTCAACAGTGAGTACTGAGGATGTTCATGACTGCTATAATGTACACTTTTACAAAATAGGGGGGTGTGTGTGTGTGACTCGAAAGCCATTTAAACACACGGTACTCTCATATGCCTATTGTTTCTAATAGGGACACATATGCTTCCATAATGTACGCTCATTCTTTCTAATGAGGACACGCACAAGATAGGGGGGTTGTGTGTGACTACAAGAGTCGTTTAAAACACCATACTCTCATATGCCTATTCTTTCTAATAGGAACACATATGCTTCCACAATGTACGCTCATTCTTTCTAATGAGGACACGCACAAGATAGGGGGCGTGTGTGACCACAAGGATCATTTAAACACACTATACTCTCATATGCCTATTCTTTCTAATAGGAACTCATATGCTTCCATAATGTACGCTCATTCTTTCTAATGAGGACACGCACAAGATAGGGGGCGTGTGTGACCACAAGGATCATTTAAACACACTATACTCTCATATGCCTATTCTTTCTAATAGGAACTCATATGCTTCCATAATGTATGCTCATTTTTTTCTAATGAGGACACGCACAAGATAGGGGGCGTGTGTGACCACAAGGATCATTTAAACACACTATTCTCTCATATGCCTATTCTTTCTAATAGGAACTCATATGCTTCCATAATGTACGCTCATTCTTTCTAATGAGGACACGCACAAGATAGGGGGCGTGTGTGACCACAAGGATCATTTAAACACACTATACTCTCATATGCCTATTCTTTCTAATAGGAACTCATATGCTTCCATAATATACGCTCATTCTTTCTAATGAGGACACGCACAAGATAGGGGGTTGTGTGTGACTACAAGAGTCATTTAAACACACCATGCTTACTAAACAAAATCATGAAACTTTAATTTTAACAACTTTAGTTAAAATTAAGTGAAGGCAATCCATTCATTGTGCTATAATTTCCTCAAGAAATAAATAGCAATGCAAAGCAATTCATGTATGTGACTCAAAGAGTCATTTAAACATACTATCACAAACACTTCTATCCAAGCAATGACAAGCTTTATTTTAACAATCTTTGTTAAAATTAAGCGAAGCAAATATTCCAATTGTGCTATAATTCCCTCAAGAAATTAATAGCAACGCAAAACATCCATGTATGTGACTCAAAGAGTCATTTAAACATACTTCCAAAACCAATTCCAATCAAGCAATCATAGGCTTTATTTTAACAATCTTTGTTAAAAATTAAACAAGGCACACACTCTAATTATGCTATAATCTCCTCAAGAAATTAATAGCAATGTCAATTCACGACAAAGAATCAAGAAATAACAATCTCATGATCCTTACAAAACATCCCAAGTATTCAATCAACTCATCATCCAATCAACAAAGCTTCATTTTAACCCGAGGATTAAAAATAAGCAAGAACACTCAATCAATCCCAACGTGCTATAATTTCCTCAAGAAATAAATAGCATTAGCAATTCAATCACAAGAAATCAAGGAATATAAAATTCCATGGTCCCAAACAAATATCATAAGCATCATCCTTCCATCATCCAAAGATAAAGCCTTTTAACCAAGCAAATGTCAAAGTGGGCTTGCAAATATCACCATGAGTGCACTAATAATTCAATTAGTGACTAATCACTCATCATTTCATTCATTTCAAATCATTCACATCAGGTTCTAGGCCTTTCAAGAGAGATTTCATCAAAAAATCAAGTGAAAAGGGGCCCGATTAAGCGAAATTGTGCGAAAAATGCACAAAATGCAAAACCGAATTGGGGGACCGATTGGACCGGTTGGACCGGTTGGGGCCAACCGGTCACCCGAGAGTGCATTTTTCTGCTGCAAATTTTTGATGTTTTGGCTATAAAGCCTTGCATCTTCCCTCATTTATTCATTCTTCTTTGCTTGTTTTTGAGAGCTTCTCTCTCTAGAAACCCAAAACCCAACATTCCCAACTCCAAAATACCAAAACTTTGGCATTAAACTTGAATCATTGTGGTGATTAAACACCAACAACATCTCTTTCAAGGAATCAAAACAACCTTTGATTCATCAAATCATCCTTCCCAACTTACTTTTTCAAATCAAACCCATTTTCTCAAGAACACCCAACATGAGTTCTTCATCAAATAAATACTCCGATGCAAAATATCCAAATCACTTCCTCAAGAAAACATACAAAGCACCTCATTATGAAGATCAACCGGATAGCTTGTTCTTGGAACCCAACAATCATCTCTCCTACATCCATTCCATGAATGAGATAAGATAATTCCCAACTCCTTTAAGTTCATTCTTATTCTTTCATTTCATTGTTTCTTTTCAAATATTTGCTACTCTTATGAGTGAAATGCATTGAGTTCTTGCTATTTTGACAATTTTTGGGAGTTTTCCATATACAAAGACCTCATTTTCCAACATAGGCATAAATATGCCCACCAAGTATTTGATAAAATTCCCAAGAGAATAAAATCTTTCTTTTTGCTTTCAAATAGTCAAGATAATCAAAAGTGAACTCAAGAGCATTCTCTAGAATGCTAACCCATAAATTTTGAAGTTCTTTTCTTTACAAAAATCATGTGGGCATAACTATGCCTACCAAGTGTTTGATAAAATTCTTAAGAGAATAAAATCATTCTTTTTCTTTTCAAATGCCAAAAGTTCTTGAACAAACTATCGAAGATATTTTCCAAGGAGTTTACCCATGAGTTTAAAAACATTTTTCTTCACAAAAATCATGTGAGCATAACTATGCCTACCAAATGTTTGATAAAATTCTCAAGAGAATAAAATCATTCTTTTTCTTTTCAAATACTCCAGGTTCTTAAACAAAACATCAAAGATATTTTCCAAGGAGTTTACCCATGACTTTAAAAACATTTTTCTTCACAAAAACCATGTAGGCATAGCTATACGCCTCAAGTGTTTGATAAAATTCTTAAGAGAATAAAATCATTCCTTTTCTTTTCAAATGCTTTAGAAAACCAAAGGGAAACTCAAAGACTTTCTCTTGGGATGCCAAACCATGAATTTTGGAGCACTTTTCCTTTATAAATACTTTGTAGCCATAACAATGCCTACCAAATAAAACCATTTTTGCTTTCAAATACTTTGGAAAATCAAAGGAAAACTTAAGGGCATTCCCTAGAATATCAACCTATGATTTTTGAAATACTTTTCTTTGTAAAAACTTTGTAGCCATGACAATGCCTACTAAGTATTTGATAAAATTCTCCTCTTTCTTTCAAGTGCTTTAACCAACCCAAGGAAAACTCATGGGTATCCTCTTTGAATGCTAACCTTTGATTTTTGAAACACTTTCCTTTGCAAAAAAAAAAAAAAAAAAACTTTCTTTTCTTATGTGTAAACTTTTGAAAACCTTGAAAAACCATGAATTTAAACATTCTTGAGTTATTCATTAAGCATAGCAAATACTCAAAATAACAATTTCCATGATTTCCTTTATTCTTTGTAGTCAAACTTTGAGGACAGGACGAGACATGCCCTCGGGGGAGTTATTGAATGGTGGCGAAAAATGGCCACACGGCAACCCGAAACCCAGAAAATTATAGTTAATGCGGGTTTTGGAGACTTTCTGAACGTTTTGTGGGTGGAGCAGAGAGATAGACAAGCTTTGCTGGCCCTCACTAAGTTGTGGTGGGACACCACCAACACATTTCATTTCAACTTTGGGAAAATGACTCTTACCCCAATGGACTTCACTGTCATTACCGGACTTCGCCTAGGTGGGCAGAGGCTATCTTACTATGAGAATGCCCACGGGGATCCCCATTATCTCTTGGAACAACTCGGGACCATGGTACCTGTTCAAAGGGGTGGAGTGCGCCGAACTTGGCTAAAGACTCATTTTGGTGATCAAAGAGAAGAGGATGATGCAGATCCATCTTGTCTTGCCCGAGCCTTTATGCTATACATGTTGTCTAGCATATTCTTTGCTAGCTCTGGCGATGTCGCTCCTTTAGGGCATCTTGCTTGCATGGAGGATGTTTGGGGGATGGGCGATTACAACTGGGGTAACGCCGCTCTTGCTGTACTGTATAGGTCTATGAGCGACAGATCGCGTGGAGTGAGCACAAACCACTGCGGGATGTCCTTTATCTAGGAGGTATATCAACCTACAAGCTTCCTTTTCAATATTTGCAATGAGTACACATGATTATTTTCTTTTGAAATTCATTTTCTCTTTGAAAACATATTTGGTACTATGAGTACTTGGGGTTTGAGCGTCCCCCCCCCCCCATTGACAATGATCCCTCATGGCCTGTGATGTCCAATTATCACATCGACAACAGGTGTGATTCAGTAGACAATAAGCACGACTATGCCCATGCTAGGGCATTCCTGGCTTGCATTACTGCGGACAAAGTAATCTCTAAAGCTTTTATCTTTTGAATTTCAACTTCCTTTTTTCTTTTTTCAATTCTTTCACTTAACACCAATTCATGAATTAGGTGGACTGGGACCATGGGCACAGTGGAAGTATGCCCTTGGAGAGCAATGCCACAGGTGTGTAGACATGACAGAGAAGCGGATCCTCCTAGAAGGTCCTATGGGCCGCTACTGGTATCTTGGAGAGAGAGTTTGGCGCCAAGTAAAAGGCAACATCAATGCAGCTGTAGTTTCTATGGCGCCAGCCTGAGAGCATGAGACATGCCAACTCCTTGCAGGGGCGCGAATTGATCAAAGCTATACGAGACAAGGATGCGATTGACTTCATAGTTCCGAATGGGAACTACGAGAGTTTCTGTAGGAGGTATCTAATGCCTCCTAGGGTTATAGGAGTTCCACCCGTAGGGGTAAGTACATACTCAACCCCATACATGTTTTGCAATTGTTTCCTAGCTGACTATGTGCAACTCTTTTCAGGGACGGTGAGCTCGTGGTCACCATTCCACAGTGGGTTCGACCTTGGGCGTGTCAGGGGTGTATATAGATAGTGATGATGAGGGCATGGATAGGGACGCATTGCCCCCTTTGCCACGGCCTAGGTGGTCCATTGATCTGTGCCAAGGAAGTGACATCGTGCCCATGACTATAGCACCTCCCGTGATGGACGAGGTTCCTCAGATAGATCCTAGATATGAAACTGTAAGTTTCAAGGTTGACTTGATTCTTTTAATCCCCAACTATTCATTAGACACTTCTTACCCAATTTCTCTTTACAGACACCCGCCGGGTATACACAAGAATGGATCAATCTCAATGCCAGCTTGAGGAGGGACATAATGAGGATGAGCCTAAACCTATCAAGGCAAGAGGCGTATAGAGCGGGCGAACACTCACACCCAGTAAGAATAGCTCAAATCAAACTTTTGAAAATCTTTGGTTTTCTCTTTTTTTAAAAAGAAGTGGTACTCATACCATTTATTTTCTTGGAAACTTGCAGATTGATTCTTTCCCTCAGTACAACCCAACTGCGGCTCCACTACCTCCTCCAACAACAGAAGAAGTAGGGCCAAGCAAGAGAAGGAAACCACCAAGGAAGCGTTGAAGACACTTATTTTAAGTTTAAGAAACTCAATTTAAGCATTTAGAAACTCTTAACTTGTGAAATCCTTGTATTAAGCCTATGTGGGCATTTATGTTATCTTTCAAGTTCTTTCTTTTAAAACCAAGTTCATGCATTCCCCACCTTTGAATTATGATATCTATCTCTTGTTGGTTGAATCTCATGACTCTTGACACAAATTTGAGTCAATTTGGGCTCAAAATGGTCAAAATTGGCTTTCCGGAGCATATGGGGGTCGATGATGGTCAAAACCGAGAAATAGGGGAAAACGGCCTCGGGTGACCGGTTGGCCTCAATCGGTCTCCCGAGCGCTTTTGCTGTTTACGCGTTTTGTGACTTTTTTGACGTTTTTTCGACTTCTAAGCCTTCTAGGACTCAAATTTGAGCCTAAAGGCCTATAAAAACACCCCTCACATGTTCATAAATCATTATTATTCATTCAACATCAATTCATGGAGACTTTTGATAGCTTTTTGACACTTTGCTTCAATAACATGAGTAAGGAAGACAAAAGGGTTTTCAAGAGTTATGGCTTGGACGCACTCTATTCCCTCGTCAAAGTCAAGGTAAATTGGACTATGCTCTATGCTTCTACATACTTTTGGGATCCCGAGCTTCATGTTGTCCGTTTCCATCGCAATGAAATTTGCCCCACCCATGAGGAATTTTGCGCGCTGTTCGGAGTGCAACCGTTAGGACCTTTCATCCTTCCATACCTTCGACAAGGTTATGTTTCTTCTTTTGCTTCTCTTCTGGAAATCTCTACCCACGATGCTATGACCTTTATAAAAGATAACATGGTAGATTTGAACAAGCTAGCAACGTCTTTCCTGCCCCTTGGGAGGTCATGTGGGCTGTCTTTGTCTCGACCGTGTCAGCACGCCTTAGCTTTCTGTTTGATTGGGCGATTTCTCATCACCAATGGTACGTTGTTTGTCCCAATTGAAATTTGTGAGCTTATAACTCCTCTTTCCAAGTCCCGAAACATAATTCCAATGGTTCTAGCAGAAACTCTCAATGGGCTAGACAAGGTACAGGATCGGTTTGAAGCGAATTTTGAGGGCAGCCCCCTCCTTCTCCATATGTGGTTGCTAGAGAGGTTAAACCTCTTGCCACCTCCTAGTGTTGCAAATTATGGGCCTTAGCACTTCCATCTGCGTGTTCCTGAATTCCCGCCAAATGCTTCTCCTGACGAATGGCTTGACATGCTGTACCATACCTCATGGCGATCTATCTATTAGCACGTGCCTCACTGGAAGTGCGACGAAAAGGTGCTCCTGCGAACTGTGGGCTGTACACTTATCAAGTTGATGGGCTTGAAAGCGACTTCTTTTTACTGGCCATCTCGAATCCTTCGGCAATTTGGTGCTGTTCAAATAATTCCAAACAACCAAGCGAGTACCATTCAAACAAATTAAAGGCAAATTCACCCCGTTCAACCTGTTTCTCAGTCTCTGGTTAAATGGATGGAGGATAGATGGAACGGTTGGAACTCTGCTACCCTAGTTCAAAACACTAATGGACCTTATGAGCTTAGCAAGGAATATAAGAAGTGGTTATTTGAAGACATTGGCCACAAAGAAACGACCATGAGAGCTCAAGTAGCTGAGTTGATTGGGATTTCTCCACTGAGGGGTGAAAAGAGGCCAAGAAAGGATGACACCAAAGCGAACAAGACTACTGGAACAAAGAAGACTTCTCAGAGAGCAAGGAATTAGCAACCTTTTTGAATTTTAAGCATGTTAAGCACAATAATAGTCCTTTGAGACTTGCAATTATTACAAATAAAACTATTATCAATTTCTCTAGTTTTGAATGAATTGCCATCAAACAATTAACCTTGATTTATGAATTGCTTTATACATTGCCATACCCCTTGTTTCTTTTCTTTTTTCTCAATTGGACCGTACCCAAGGTAACTTTATGGGCTGCTTACGTATCTCCATCATGTTTGTAAATATTTTCTTCTTTTCTTTTCTTTCTTTCCTTTTCTTCTTCTTTCTTTTCTTTCTTTTTTTTTTTTTTTTTTTTTTTTTTTTTGATGATGGAGAATCAGGCCCTTGTAGTTCTTGCTTTTCTTTTGCCTAGGCCGCCCTTACAGGTTTTCAACCTATCAAGCTTTACACATGGTATCTCTTGAGTTGATCTAAATTGGTTGGTTGAGAGAACTCTATTCCATCCAAATCCATCAATCGAACTGCTCCTCTCGGTAATATCTCCTTTATGATATAGGGACCACCCCAATTAGGCCTGAATTTGCCCCTTGGATCAAAGATAGGCGTGCGGATTTCTTTCAGCACTATGTCTCCATCTTTTAGGCCACGATCCTTGACACGCTTGTTGAATGCTCTAGCTATTCTGCGCTGATAGCCTTGAACATGGTATAAAGCATTTAAACGCCTTTCATCAAGCAGAACTAGCTCATCATATCTGTTTCTTACCCAATCTACTTCAGACAACTGATCTTCCACTATTACCCTGAGGGAAGGAATTTCTAACTCAATTGGGAGTACTACTTCCATGCTATAAACCAATGAGTACGGTGTAGCACCCGTGGAAGATCTAATTGAAGTGCGGTAACCCCACAAAACGAGTGGCAACCTTTCTGACCAGTCATTGTACTTCTTAGCCGAGTTCTGTAGCATGTTCTTTACATTCTTGTTAGCTACTTCAACTGCTCCGTTTGTCTGTGGCCTATAAGGAGAGGACTTATGAACTCGAATGCTGTACTTCTGCAAGATTTCTTCTACCTCGCCTCGGAAGTGTTGTCCGTTATCTGATATGATCTCATGTGGAACCCCATATCGGCAAATAATGTGGGTCTTAATGAAATGGGCCACTTGCTTTGACCCCAAGGTTTTGTAGGACTTCGCCTCTACCCACTTAGTGAAGTAATCTATTGCCACCAAGATGAACTCATGACCTTCTTTTGACTTAGGATGGATCTTCCCAATGATATCTATTCCCCAAGTTGAAAAGGGCCAAGGAGATGACATAGTATTCAAAGGCATTGATGGAAGGTGCTGAACATTGGCAAAGATTTGACAATTATGGCACTTCTTGACATGCAGATGACAATCTCTTTCCATGGTGGTCCAATAGTAACCGAGACGAGCAATCTTCTTAGCTAGCATATAACCATTCATGTGAGGTGCCCCTGCTCCTTCATGTACCTCTTCAATTATTCTTTGAGCTTCTTCTTCCATCACACAAAGCAAGTGGATGCCGTCATAGGATCGTCTGTATAGCTTTCCTCCGCACATGATGTAGTGGGTAGCCAATCTTCTCAGCGTATGCCTGTCTACTTTCGAAGCTCCTTCAGGGTATTCCCTTTTCTCTACGAATCTCTGGATGTCATAGAACCACGGACGCCCATCTGTTACTTGACTATTCTGAATATTGCAGCAGTACATTGGCTCTTTTCTTCTTTCAATCACGAGTGGACGAACATTTCCGCCTTCTGGGATTTCCACCATGGACGTAAGTGTAGCAAGAGCGTCAGCAAAGTGGTTCTTTACCCTTGACAAGTAGTGGAACTCTATTTTGTCGAATTCTTTGGTAAGTGCTTCTAGATAAGCATGATAGGGTAACAACTTCTCGTCTCGAGTCTTCCATTCTCCCTTGATTTGGCAGATAATCAAGGCCGAGTCTCTGTACACTTCTAATTCTTCAACTCCCAACTCTAAGGCTGCTTCCAACCCTAGAATGCAAGCTTCATATTCGGCGATGTTGTTTGTGGCCTCAAACCCTAACTTCATTGCCAGAGGGGTGTGGTCGTCATCAGGAGAGATCAACAAGACTCCAATGCCGAAGCCCCTTTTATTTGCAGCGTCGTCGAAGTAGACTTTCCATGGCTTCTTTTCTGTCTCCAATATGTCCTCGTCAGGGAACCCTTGTTCAATGCCATCTCCTTCTGAAACTGGATTCTCGGCCAAGTGTTTTGAAATGACTCTCCCTTTTATCGAGCTTTGTACCACATACTTGATATCGAATTCTGATAACAACATTAACCATCGCGCAGTACGATAGGTCAACATTGGCTTTTCAAGCAGATATTTGAGTGGATCCATGCGACTAACAAGGAATACCTGGAAAGATAGCATGTAATAGCAGAGTTTTTGAGAGGCCCACACCAATGCCATGCAAGTCTTTTCCACAGCGTTGTAGTTCACCTCATAGTCTGTCATTTTCTTACTCAAATAGTAGACGGCATTCTCTTTCCTCGACTCTTCCAAGTATTGTGCAAGCATTGCCCCCATAGTAGTTTCTATGACGGTTAAGTACAACAACAGCGGCTCTCCTTCTCTAGGTGGAACTAGTATCGGTGGATTGCTTAAGTAGCGTTTAATGGCTTCAAAAGCACTCTGGCATTCCTCGTTCCATTCTTTTGGTTCTCCTTTCTTTAGTAGCTTGAAAACAGGCTCACAAATGGTAGTGAGTTGAGCTATGAACCGGCTTATGTACTGCAATCTTCCTAGGAAACCTCGGATTTCCTTCTCATTCTTGGACGGCGGCATCTCTAGAATGGCCTTGATCTTGCTTGGATCCACTTCAATTCCCCTCTATGTTATCATGAAACCCAACAGCTTTCCGGCAGTGACTTCAAAAGCACATTTCTGAGGGTTTGAGGCGAAGTTTGTACTTTATGATTCGATCAAAGAACTTTCTGAGCACAGCCACATGTCCTTCCCTATCTTTTGACTTGACAATCATGTCGTCGACGTAAACCTCGACCTCTTTGTGTATCATGTCATGCAACAAGGTGGTAGCAGCTCTCTAATAGGTTGCCCCTGCATTCTTTAACCCAAACGACATTACTTTGTAACAATAGGTCCCCCACTGAGTGATGAAAGACGTTTTCTCCATATCTTCTGGTGCCATTTTGATTTGATTGTAAGCTGAGAAACCGTCCATGAAAGAAAGAAGAGTGTGCCCTGCGGTACTATCGACTAACACGTTAATGTGTGGTAGTGGAAAGTCATCCTTAGGGCATGCCTTATTCAAATCACGAAAGTCTACACACATACGCACTCTGCCATCCTTCTTTGGAACTGGTACTATATTTGCAAGCTATTCAAGGTACTCCACGACCTTAAGGAACTTAGCTTCTATCTGCTTGATCACCTCCTCTTTTATCTTCAACGCCCACTCAGGCTTCATCCTCCTCAACTTCTGCTTAACAGGCTTCATGTCAGGATTGGTCGGAATGTGATGCTGCACTATATCTGTGTCTACTCTGGGCATATCTTCATAAGACCAGGCGAATGCTTCCAGATTTTCTCTCAACAACTCAACCAATTGTTCTTTTTCAGAAGGGGAAAGTGTTGTACCAATTTTAATTATTTTTGGTAATTCATTCGTCCCTAGATTAATTGATTCTAATTCTTCTGTAATTGGTTGTGCTATCCCTTTATTCCTTTGCTCGACGAGCTCGGGAGGGATATCAGCGTCTCTAGGGTCTATTTCCATGCCACACACATTAAGAAACAAAAAAGCGCGAAGACAATGGATATAATCTCTGCAAGAAAATAAAGAAAGTACCAATCACTAATTGAAGACTCTGAAACAACAAAACTTATAACAACTCTAAAGGACTCAACAAGTGAAACAAAGATAGATTATTTGCTGACTCAAGATTCAAAAGAAAACCTATATATCTTCTATTGGCTTAGACTCTTCTTTCCTTGGAATAAGAACGGGGGATCCTTCGGTGTACCAATTCTAAAGTGGCTCGCTGACTGTTTGGAATGCTGGAACTGGAACCTCTTCACAATCTTCGATGGCTAGTACGCATTCTGAAAACAATCGACCCATAACCTCTGAATCCATGCTGTCTGCCCAATCCTCTTCTTCTCTGTCGCTATCTATTGCTGAATCCTCAACTATGGTTGCTGTGATTGCATACCACTCAGTCTCAAAGAAAATCTCAAACCCTGGGACTCTTGCTCTGATGGACTCCACATAAGTAGGTTCTGGAAAACCACAATACGGGAAATCTTCTCCTTCTTTCATAAAACACCCATTCAAAGTTGGCTTGTAAGGCTTAAGCGGGTGAATAACAGTGTGCCCACGAGCTTTAGCAATTTCTTTCTCTTTTCTCAGCCGCGCTTTGTTCCTTGTAATCTGCTTGTGTTGGCTTATATCCCACGCCAAAGGTATGCAAGGCCGACTGGTGCTCAATTGGCTCTGAAATTCCTCGGTGCCTTGGTCCCATTCCCATGCCAGGAAAGAAACCCATGATCTTCATGATTTCAACAACACGCAAGTTCCCATGTAGTGAGAAGTCTAATGGGATAAGTTCTCTACCTGCGGGTGCTGAGTTGATGACCTGCACGTACTCAAACCTCGACAATGGCATATCTGAAGGATCGTGCTTGATCTCACAAATGGGGATTCTTGACATTTGACTAGCAGCGAGTTCATAGTCTCCTTGTAGGGTCACAATAGATCCTTTGTAGGGGAACTTAACTTTTTGGTGCAAAGATGATGGGATGGCCCCATTTGGATGGATCCATGGTCGGCCTAGTAAGAGATTGAAACAGGCAGGAACATCGAGAACTTGGAATTCAACCTTAAACTCTGCCTGTCCTATGATTAATGGTAAGGTCACCATACCAATTACCTCCCTTCTTGTGTTGTCATATGCTCTCACTGATTGCCCAGATGGCACAAAATCTGTAGGTCCCAACCCAAGAGATGTAGTAGTACGAAGTGGACACACATTCAAAGCAGAACCATTGTCAATAAGAATAGTGGGAACTCGTTTCCCTAGGGTATCAACAGTTATGTTCAAGGCTTGCACATGATCTCTTCTCCCTTTTGGCAAATCAGCTTCTAGTGAAGATTATGGTAGCTACTTTCTCGACAGGGGTTATAAGGCTCACCAACCCCTCCGGTGAAGTATCGATGGGTACTTGGATATGGTTCAAGAGCTTAAGCATAGTCTGACGGTGCTTGAGAGAAGCCATAAGCAATCCCCATATGGTAATGTTGGCTTGAGTCTTTTTCAATTGCTTTAGGACTTCGTCCTCTTCATCGTAGATTTCAGGACTTTGCCCCTTCTCTAGTGCTTCCACCGGATTTTTATTCTCAAGGTAGGACGGTTTGAAGTGACGACCGCCTCTAGTCAAGTGATCAACTTCTTCAGACTCTGCCCATAGATCATTTATTTCATCGCTACAGGTTTCACCCATAATATCTCCCCATTTAAGCATATCTACCTCTAGCATTAGAGACTCTTCTGTCGACTGTTCTTCTTTCAAAGATTTTCCCCATCCGATTGCATGGGCTGGGGATTTTTCTGTTAGTTGCTCATCTTCCCATGGATTTCCCCATCTGGTTGCATGAACAGGAATGGTTATTGGAGGCGATGCCGTGTAGAGAACATAGAAGTCAAACTTCCCAGATGGTTCCCCCAATAAACCCACTTCAGGGTCTCCGGCGTCATATCTTTCCTTTAACTGTTGCTGAAACGACTTTCGAGGCTTACTCAGTTTCTTCGGCATTTCCTTTTCAACAATCTGTTCTTTCCCCATAGGCTTCTTCTCAGGACTTGCCCATTCTAGCATATTGATCTCTTGCATGTTTTCTTCATGTAGGGTGGGCAATAATGTAGGCACTTCGCATGGACTTAGCTATGGAACTATCAGAATTCCCTCATCAATCAAATCTTGGACCACTTTCTTTAGCAAGGTGCAATCCTCGATATCATGGCTAGAATTTCTGTGGTATAGGCAAAATGATGGGTCGAGGATGAGTGAAAGCTTGGGTGGAAGGGGAGTGATAAGGCCTCTTTTCTTGCAATGTTGAAATACTTTAGTGAGACTCATAGGCAAAGTGGTGTAATGGCGAATGGGTCGAGGTGAACGAGGTAAAGTATCTTCTATTGCATTGACATTAGAAGTGAGGGATGGGTTATAGGATGGCAAAGGATTTTGAGTGACATTGGGACGATTAGGAGGGGTAGGTTGGCCTATGATCTTCTTATCAATGAGGTCTTGTATTTCGTGTCTGAGACAGATACAACGGTCTGTTGTATGGCCTTTGGATTGATGGAAATGGCAGTACTCATTTTCGTTGTACCACCTAGGCAATGGATTTGGTGGAGGTATGGGGTCTAGGGGTTTGAGGATGCCCCTTGCTTTCAATCTTTCATAAACCTTGTCCAGTGGTGCATACAAATCAGAGAATTGACGAGGAGTAAAATTGTTGCCAATGTTCCATGGCTGTTGTGGAGCAATTGCATTCACTTCAGCGGGTGCCTTTCCATTGTTCCCTATCCGACGAAACCTTGAAGGATCTTCAACCTTGATAGTGCCATCAGTTATGGCGTCTTCCACTTGTGTCCCAGAACTAATCAGAGCTTTGAAAGTGGGAAAGTGGTGAGCGAACAAGTGCTTGTGATATATAGGCAATAGGTTCTTGACCACCATTCATATCTGTTCTTCTTCATTAGGCCTATCAAACATCTCAAAAGCTTTCTTCCTCCGCCTAGTGATATAGGAAGAGAAAGATTCATTGGCCGCCTGTTTGGTAGTCTCCAAGTCTCTCCTAGTCACATCAACCTCTGTGTTGTACTTGTAGTGATCGGTAAATTCTCTACACACATCTTCCCATGTTCTAGTCTTTGACTCATCCAAGCTCAGAAACCAATGCAGCGATGAAGTGCTTAGTGATTCATGGAATAATTGGGCCATCAACTCCTCGGAAGCACCACGAGGTTGCATTGCTCGGACATACATTTTCAAGTGAGTCTTAGGGCAACCCGTTCCATCAAACTTTTGTAGCTCGGGCATTTTGAATGAAGTCGGCAATCTCACTTGAGGGAAAAGAGAAAGAGTGTGGATATCCACAAAATCATCTGCACGGCGAATACCCTTCAAAGTCTTCTCCAAAGCCAACATCCTTGCAGCCATTATCTTTTGGTCATCACTCAAAGGAGGATTTTCAGTGGTGGGGATGAAAGTTGATGATTGCGTGTAAATGGGGGTATTTTGTAGTGAAGGTTGAGTATATGGAGGTAGTGGATTTTGAGGCGATGATTGAGTATGTGGGGGTGGTGGATTTTAGGCTTGGCCTCCAGCTTGGGCAGATGGATTGGATTGATTTTGGACAATGGGGACTTGAGTGTCGGGTATAGCATGATCTGTAGGAATGTTGTGGATAAGGACAGGGGTTCGGTTGTTGATCTCTTGTGCCATTCTTATTGCGGTTTCAGACTTTACTGATACCTCTTCCAACTTCCCAAATATGTCATTCAATAACCTCTCAATTCTCCGTGGATCTGCTGGAGTCCCAGAAACAGATGTCCCCTCAGGTGTAGCCAGATTATTCAATGCAAAAGTCTCATCCATGGCGAGGTCTTGTTCGGTACTTCCTCTTATCAAACGGCCTGAAGAGTCGCGAGTCTAAGCCAGCACTCTATTATAACCAAATGACCCATACTTAGTTACAAAGTGACACAAAGCGCCTTTAGTCTCCACAATTGATTTAAATGGGCCGGTAATGGTCCAATAACATTCCTTTAGTTGGGCCTCTCATCCTTATGAGCCCAATGGGCTTTAGGTAAGAAAGTCATACTAAAGGGATGTAGGTCAATTGATTTTAAAGTCATGTTACCCCTTAAAATTAACCACCCACATAGCATTCATTCATACCTCCAACCGCATTCAAGAGCAAGAAACCGGATCACTGTATCGAGGGCTTTGTATCATCTTCTCAAAGAACCATGACATGAATTGCATTGCCCTTCACTCCATTCACATTCATTCCCACAACACACGTTCATGCCACACATACATTCATTCCATACACACATACATTCAAACACACATCCACTCTGTACCTGCATTCATTCCACAAGCATGGTGACTTTAAACTAGGCAAGTCCATGTGTCCTAGACAGTCCACTATATGCACTAAAAAGGGTAGGATAGTGTCCCCTACTTGCTTGAATCAACCATATACCTATCACGTGTGACATGAGGGATGCCGCGTGAGTCAAGTGGTACGTGTTGATCCATTTAATATACCCAAGAGTAAAACCCAAGGATACGTGGCAAGAGGAGTTGATAGCTTCGCAAACATGACACCCGAGAACGAAGGGAACCGGGGTCAAGGCTAGGCCAATCAGAAAAGGCAAGGATACATCAACCTATCATTCAAATGCAATTGCACACACAATGCAATAAAGTAAACACACATTCAAGCGTATGCAAGTGATTGATTTTAATTTAAGCAATTAAATTAGCCCATACAAATTCCTTGAGTCTAGTCCACTAATCCCCAGTGGAGTCGCCAGACTGTGAACCATGGGTTTCGATCCAGGGGGAAGGAGAACCCTTCTTTTAAAAAAAGACTTGTAGAGATTTAAATTAATAAAAATCTGGTTTTTTAAAAGGTTCACAAAAACAATTAAACAAGGAGTCGCCACCTCATTTTTAGGAAAAGAGGAAAACCATAAAAACAGTTTTTTAAGAAAACCTTTGAAAACCAAATACATGACTCCGATCAAGGAAAAGCAGGTCCATCAAAACAAGAGAGGATTCGGAGACTAAGTTACGATGTGGGAAGGTTCTAGGAAACATCCTATAGGCACCCACATCGCCCCAAAATGGGTCTCTGAATTTATATGGGCTATTTCAATCACTTCCTAATTAGTCACCATGCATATGCAAAGAATCATCCATAAATAATCCACATTCATCCATGAACATCCATAAAGCATATAAACATCCATAAAGCATGTAAACATCCATGAACAAGTATGAGAGATATGGAAAGCAAGTAAGAGATAGGGAGAATGAACAAACAAATCCATCCTATCCACTAGCAAATATGTGATGGATAAATGAGCAAGCAAACAAATCCATCCTATCCACTAACAAATATGTGATGGATAAATGTATAAGCATGGGTCCATCCTATCCACTAACATATATGTGATGGACAAATGGGTAGAAAGAAAGAAGAAGAAAGAAAAGAAAACCTAGGATACTTAGTATCCTAGGGCGGACTTGAACATCAAATGAGCCCCTACGTACCTTACATACAAAGAAGTAAGGATCAAAGTCCACGTAGTTCGATTGAGAAGGGGTTACTCCCTTTACAATGAACTGTAAACCCTAAGTTTCCATTAAAAGAAAAGAAGAGTTTTAAAAAAAGAAGGATTTCCAAAAAAAAAAGAATTTGAGAAAAGATAGAATTTGAAAAGAGATAGAACTCTTATCCAAAAAGCAATTTGAGAAAAATAGAATTCTAAAAGAGATAGAACTCTAATTCAAAAAGGAGTTTGAGAAAAGTAGAATTCTAAAAGAGATAGAACTCTAGTTAAAAAAGGAGTTTGAGAAAAGTAGAATTCTAAAAGAGATAGAACTCTCATTCAAAAAGGATTTTAGAAAACGTGGAAACTCGAGAATTATAGTCCAAAGTAAAGAGAATAACCCAAAGGAGGGAGAAGAGAACAATTCACACACAACTTACCATGAACCACTTATCATATGCAAATTATCCCGAAACATCGAGAAAACACCAATTAATCACCCTATGTATTCTATAGGGCAATTATTAAGCTCAAATCAACCATATTCATGCTCAAATCATCATTAGAAGACCTAAATCAAATCTTGACAGAATACTAAACATGCATATAATGACCTAATACTCATGCAAATAACAAAAATCAAAAGAAAAACTCAATCCTATATGCTCCTATATGCTCAAATCATCCCGAAACATCGAGAAATCACCAATTAATCACCCTATGTATTCTATAAGGCAATTATTAAGCTCAAATCAACCATATTCATGCTCAAATCATCATTAGAAGACCTAAATCAAATCTGGACAGAATACTAAACATGCATATAATGAACCTAAACTCATGCAAATAACAAAAATCGAAAGAAAGACACAAACCTAATATGCTCCTATATGCTTTAGACACCTTAACATGCACAAAACTATAAAAAAAAACATGCTAAATAGGCATTACCATGATGAAAATACCATATGACAATCCTAAACATGAAAAGAAAATCTACCATGATACCTTAGGTAAGTACTTTATGTAAGAATGTGAAATAATCATCCTTACGGTGAGCTTTCTTAAGTAAAACTATCCGGAGATAATTTTACGTAGAAATCACTCCGTATGAATGGTTTTTTCACATATCCTACGTAAAATATATACCTAAGAATGCAAAGAAACTCACAGCGCACTTAAACACACTCTAGAAAGCACCCATGCACAACCTCACCCTCTAAGGACGATAATTATCCTCGAAAAGGATAATCATCCATACACCTATGAAGACGAGGCTTACACAGCAAGTGTCCTATACAAAAGATGCTTAAAATCATGCATATAATTGGACCATGAAGAAAAAAATGGCCTAAACACATCGATTGATTTTTTATGCAAAACGTACCTCTATCCTTAAGGGAGAAACTATCCTACCAGCAAACAATTCACAATCCTAATCCACTAACATGCATTCTCATCATATTTGAATCATATACACTCTAAAATATAGAGTATATATGATTCCTAATTCAATTCTAAGCCATAGTTATGCAGAGAATAGAGTAGAAGAAGAAGGAATCGTAAAAGGATGCAAAGAAGACTTACAACAAAGCAACGGTCTTCGCTGCGTTCTTCCTTCTCTTTGGCTTGGTTCCCTTCTAGTTCTCCTTTGAAATTGCAGTAGAAAGCCTCCTCCAAGTGATATGGGTGTGTGCAAACTCGTCGTCCCTCTCTCTCTTATGAATATGAAGTGTCAAATAAGCCAAAAGTCCCCTATGCTGATGAATGAGCCTCTATTTATAACCAACCAACCATATGAACCAATGGTTGAGATTAATTCACTATAAAATCAATCTAGGGCTGTAATTAAATCCCATGAATGTTAAACAACTCAAAACCACCTCCCAATAGGCTTAGAAGTCCTTTAGAAGGCTGAAAATCAGAGTGGTAGAGTCTCATTTCGTCAAAAATTCAAAAGGAGATAAATCAGGACGAAGGGCTCGGGTGACCGGTTGGGTGAACCGGTTGGACCGGTTGGCCCAACCGGTTGGACCAGTTGGGTGAACGGGTCACCCGAGAGTGAGATCAGGTTTCCTCGGTTTTGAGGATTCGTAACTCGGTTTGGACTCCTAACTTCAAACAGACTTAAATTCTTCATTTTAACTCCGATTTGAGTGATTCAAAAGCCAAAATTTCAAGGATTCAATGTAGAATAAGCCTAGAATATTCTTGAACCAAAAATCCCCGACCACAGTCAGGTGGCTGGGTTTTCATGAGGCGATTACCCGAAAAATGATCAATTAAGCATAGGGTAATGTGGTGAACCAATCCCAAACCTATCAATAAATTCAATTGGCACTTCAATTAGGCTCATTTCATCATTCTAAGGTCAATGGAATACTCCGGAATAAATTTGGAAGTCAATTGGAAAATATATGAAGTAAAAGACGAAATTACCCATCAAGTCGCAAAAGTTCTAATTAACTATCCAAACCTATCTGGAATTGAACCAAATTTGACACACATATCTAAAATGATCCTAGAAACTAAATGCAAGTGATGGAACTCAACAAAGACAAAAATATGCATGCAATGATGACCTATTCTCCTAAGGCTTAAAAGGGCAAAATTGTCCTTTAAGGCTTAGGGACTCCTAGATGCTTCTAAACCTAACCAAATTATATCATGATCTCATGGGGGTGAAAATGGGGTGTCTACACTAAGGGTTATTAGAGACTCACTTAGGGCTCAAGGAACTCAAAGTTACCAAAAAATAAGAAGGAAATTTGTGTAAAAGAGTCAAAATCCGTCAAAATTAGAGAAAATCCCGCTTTAGCACAAAAACAGGAAAGTGGCCTCAGGAAACCACCAGGGGTTGGGTGGTATAAGGAATTGAACTAGAAAGAAATAGAATGCAGAATAACTTGAATAACAAAAATTTCCTATCAATTCCATGCAACCCATGAATCTAATTGTGTTTCAATACAAAACTACAAACCCTAACTAGTAGAGGGGTTTGATTATTTACAGTTTCTTATGTCTTCTTCTTGTTTCTTCAAGCTTTGTTTCTGGACAGCAATGGTTTAAGTAGCCCAAATGTTCTGCCTCTAATGGTATCCACACCTAGCAAAGGCCTTCAAGCTTCCTTTACACAATCCTTGTTGAAGCTAGAAGAGGAGAGAAAGAGAGAGAGAGAGCTTCTCCAATATTTCGGCTAGGGCTTGGGAAAGTGAATTGTTAGCAACATGCCACATACTAGTGTGGCTTATATAGCCACTAATGAGGGCCGGCCCTAGGGGAGAAATCCCTTTTGGATTCTAACTTGCAATTTTCCTAAAATTACAATTCAACCCCTTATATTTATATCCAATACAAGTATGGCTCTCAAGCAGGGACCAAAATGTCGTGATATATTGTCGATATATCACAATATATTATCATTTCAGGGGTGGACGATACAATATTTGGGTGCAATATTGAAGGATTTTGAAAAAAAACAAAATATCGAACGATATCGTCGATATATTGACGATATCTCGATTTCTTTAAATTTTGTCAAATTTCTTTGATTTAGCGTGGATATTTTGTGGATATATCGTCGATAGATTGATGATATTAACCCAAGAACAATATCGTTGCTGGAAAGAAGAAGAGAAGAAGAAGTTATTGTTGGAAAAGGAGAAGGAAAGAAGAAGAAACTATTACCAGAAAAGGAGAAGAAGAAAAGAAGAAAAGAAGAAGAAGTCGTTGTTGGAGAAGGAGAAGGAGAAGGAGAAGCAAAAGCAGAAGAAGAAGAAGATGAAGACATTTAACATACCTTGGAACAAAGTTGTTGCTACCATCGTCGCTGGTGTTGTTGCCGACCTACTGTCGTCTTTGCTAAATCTCCATGGAAGCTTCATGAAGTGTTGACTGTTGAGCCTTTATAAACAGCTTCTTTCTTTTTCTTTTTTTTTTTTTCCCTCATTTGTCTAGCCTCATGTGACACTTTATAAACAGCTTCTTTCTTCTTCACTTTTTTTTCTTATTTGTCTAGCCTCCCATGACACTTTATAAACAACTTCTTCTTTCTTTTTGTGCTCACCCTTTATAAACAGCTTTTAAAAGAATAAATAAATGTTTTCTTTCTTTTTATTTTATTTTATTTTATTAAAGGTCCAATTTTTACAATAATACCCTTTTAAACATCAAAATTATTTGACCATTTCTTTCTTGTTTTGACCATCTTTTTGAAGCCAATACTCTTATTTACCTTTAAAAATGAGATGCTACTACTTTTGCCTTCCACAATTTGATAATGCATCTATCTATATATATATATATATATAATGAAATTTTCAGTCATATGCTTATGCTATTCTAAGTTTGGACTTCGCACTATCACATGCACTCACTAGTGTATGAAAGAATGCAGACTGCTCTCTTCTTTTCAACAATAATTTTATTTACTTTATAGAAAAAAAAGAATGGATAAATTTTCATAAGTTTATATGATTTATTTTCTCAGCGTAATACACTTTATATACCCTACACAACACATATTTATATTATGCATATTTAAATTTCAATATTTTGATGCTAGATTGTGTATTAGAGTCTAAATCATTGTTTCCCAGAGTTTCACTAAAAATATCCGTGTTTAACTCATAATATCCACCATGTCTTTAAAACGATATCGATATTGTCGATATATCCAACGATATATCCGATATATCCATATTTTTAGACCCTCGATATATCCATCGATATCGATATTAAAGTCCTTGCTCTCAAGAACTTTTCTTATTCAATCTTGCCCTTTCTCTCTTAGCTTTAAAGTCCTCTTTGCATGATCAGTGTGTGACCCATTGGGTTCACATCATCGAGTAGTAGGAATAGCACAAGATGTGCACAATGGAACTCTTTCCATTAAGGGTCTAATTGGAACACTTTCCAATTTCCTAATTGATTATAACTAATTTATGTTAATTAAGGCTTCTACTAACCATGAGTAGCATCTAACAATGGCTCATGGTGTGGTCCTCAATGAAGTGAATAAATATCGAACAAAGAACATTTCAGTTACAGCTTAATGTTACAATTACATCCTTCCATCTATACAATATTTCTGATTAAATTAATAAGACATGGAAATCTGTCAAGTCCCTAGTTTAAATACTTTATACCCATTCATATATATCAACTCCTTGATGCACTACAAAAACTCTTTTCTATAATCATCCTACCATGGCCATGGACTTTATAAGTTATATTATGAATGCTATGTGGAACATTCTCTCCCTTTTAACTAAGAGTGTGGATTCCTTATTGATCACTCACATTCATTCATGCACATATCAATAGAGCCAATGAACACCTTTGCAAACCCCATAAGAATCCTCATTTAGTGTTATTAAACTTCTAAGGCTATATACACAAAATAACTATGGTGTCTCAGGTCTAAGGATTACTTGTACCACTGCAACTATGAGAAACTGATTAATAAGCAGTTAAAACTCCATTCAGTTGATCACATATTCTATGGTCACATTTAGTGTACCTATTCATGAAATAGGCACCCACATGTTGGTTATAGTGTTTACACACAAATAGCTTGAGACTAGCTATCCTCCTATAGAGCCAACCTAACATGTGCTAGTCCTATGGTTCATTATTGTCCATCACAATGAACTTTCAACTAAGAATGATTTAGGAGTTTAGTACAAAGATATATATACAGTCTCAAAATGCAGGTAAAGAGAATAAAAGGAAAATGCAAGGAATAGGTACGTACTCAGTTAGTGCCAAGAACCATATAATAACCTTGGACATTGTCTATGCAAAGAATGCGAGTCTTGGCAAAATGCCCCGATGGGATCTACACAGCCCGAGAAAAATAAGGGTCAACACGGTACGCTTGTCAAAAGCAACACAGGTGAGTAACAGTACAGGTATGTGATAATAAGCGAAGCTTCAAAAATACCAAGAGACAAGAAAGAAGGGAAAAAGCTGAAGCAACATGGGCCATGCGTACGCATGAGGCACCCCTAGGAATAAAATAATAATAATAAATAATAATAATAATAATAAGCAAATTTTGCGTAATACTGATGATCATGAATGAGAGCATTCAATCCAGTTTTCACGAAGAAAAAGAAAATAAATATATCATGCATTGTTTCAGATCTACAAATTGACACAAGTTTTATGAGATTTGCTGAAGGGATTTCACTTTGCCTTAATGAGGCAAAAATATGAAATTTTGATTGGGATGCTTCGGGACCAATCATGTCCTGACAGGACATTTGCAACTAGAATTGCTGCAAGGTTCTAATATTTCTTAAGAGTTGCTGCGGGGATCTCAAAAACACATTTTTGACTGGGATGCTTTGGGACCAATCATGTCCTGACAGGACATTTACACCTAGAATTGCTGCAGGGTTCTTGTATTTTTAGGGATTTGCTTCAAGTATCTCTCCTTATCTTGATTAAGCATTGATTTATTCGAACAACGTGAGGGTCTGATCTCTACGAAGTACGCAGGTAGCTGGATGCATCTAACGCAACACAATGCATTGCATAATTGCATACATGAGAACAAGTTTTTAGTTGCATTTTTTGTATTTATTGTGGGGATCCCATTTTGATCATTTCAAACTACATAAGGGTTTGATCTCTGCGGAGTACGTAGGCAGCTGGATACATCTAGTACGACCCAATACATTGTATGATTGTATGTGATTTACATGTGAACAAAATGCTCGTCTATGTATTTTCTTCCGAATACTCCTCACGAAGTAGGAAGAATTCAAAAGAGTGGCAATTGTAGACACCCCATTTTGTCCCTATATTTGATGGTGAGTTCCCGATAATGAGGGCCGTGATGTTTATTACCAACCTAGGTCTTTTTTTTTTTGCAAGTAAAGCAAGCAATTAGGTTAGGTGCATATATATGTGTATGTATATGTATATAAGACTAATTAGGTAGAGTCCTCCCTATACACCCTTCTCACCCTTCTCACCATTCTCATTCATCTCTTATTCATTTCAAATCTTTCCTTCTCAATTGTGTTCATTGTCTACAACCAAAGCCTTCTTTATATAGGCTCACATTTACCTAACATTTGAAATGGTGATGAATTCATCTCCCATTTACCAAGTGGTGTATCTAGCATTTATCTCAAGTGATTCATCCATTATTACCAAGTGGTGTATCCACCATTTATCACAAGTAATTCATCCACCATTTATCTTAAGTGATAAAAATCTGATAATGTTTTGCTTCAAAATGACTGTCAACTTCACTTCTATTGACTATCAACTTATGTTAGATTGACTGGTAACTTCACTGTTTCAACAACTTCTTTTCTTTTCAAGTGAGATCGAAACCCACTCCAAGAAAGGATCGAAGTGAGGAATGGTAGGAAAAAATAGGTAAATAGGAGATGTGTAGGATGGCAAAAATAAAAGAAGTGGGGAATGGCGAGGGAAATTAGGTAAGTGAATAAGCTTGCACTTTGATTACTCCCTATAAATAGCAAGACCTTAGGAGAGTTCAAGGACACCAAAAAATTAGAAGGTTATGAGGGAATGCTAAAACTCTGACAGAAAATAGAGAGAGACTTGGGGAGGAGAGTTCTTGTAGGGAAAATACTAAAAAAGAGAGAAGCTACATTGAGAGAAAATAAAAGAGAGATGACTTGTGAGGAAAGGAAATAGCTTGCTTGGCTCAACGGAAGAGACGCTGTGCTTGTAGTATGCCCTATAGCCAATCGTAGAGATGATACTTTAGGGATAATGAACAATAAATTGATTTCATTTATTGTTAATTATATTTATTATAATTTAATAAAGAGCTTTTTTTTTTTTTTTTGGTAAATAATTTAATAAAGAGTTTTATTCTATCATGTTTATTCTATTTTATATTTACATGATATGTCTATGGAGTTAGAGTTGAGAATATGAAATCACAAAGTGTTGTGGTTAGGGAACTATATACATATATCTCTGTACTAAACTCCTAAATTATTCCTAATTGAAGGTTCACTATGATGGACAATAATGAACAATAGGAGTAGCACATGTTAGGTTGGGTCTATAAGAGGATAGCTAGTCTCAAGCTGTGATGACCTGAATTTTATAAATATATATATTATATTTATTTTGATCCTATGTGTGCAACTTCACCATAACTTAGGCATGTATATCATAAAATCATGCACCCAACTATACCATAGCACAAACCATAGGGATGATATGCACGGACTTACCCATTTTCTCCCTATTCTGCAAGCCTAAAAACCCCTCCCATTCCATTTTTCTTCCTGACACCTGCAACCCATAAATACCTCAGCCCTGTTTTTCTTTAGCAATTAAAATCCTATACTAATAGGATTCTAAGAGGCTATTCTTCAGCCGTACCTACCCACTTTGACTCCATCCCTATTCCCATTTGTTTTCTGGTTCAGATGTTGTTTTCTGGTTCAGATGTATGTATATATCTATATATATATATATATATCTAAGGGCAGCAAAGAGAGAGAGAGAGAGAGAGAGAAACTGAGAGAGTGAGAGAGAATAGCGGAGAAAGAGAGTGGTCTTGTGGAGATTTTTGGCTGAGTTCGTGGAGCTCCTTAGTGAGGTAAAAACCTCACTTCTTCTATTGTTGATTTCATATATATATGTCACATACTATGTATATTCATATGTATATGTAATTTTATTTTCTTTAGTTATTTTTGGGAAGGATGATCCTACTTTATGTTTTTGAGACCAAGGAACACCATGGTAGTGTCAAATTTAAGAGAAATTGATCATAGGGTGAAGTTTTAGAAATTTCAAAATTTTGGATCATGAAAACCCAAAAAATTTAGGCTTAAAAACGAATATGATTTTATAGGATTTTGAATGAACAATTTATATACACACGTAGTGCTCCATGTGAGATTCGATTCGACACTTGAATCAATGAAAACGGTTAAGAAACGAGAGAGATATTAATCATCGAAATTGGCCCGTTCAACACACGGTGTAACCGGGTTACACAATGCAACCCACAGGAGGTTGAAGATGACCCATAAGACTATGATCCTATGTAGGTGCATCTGTATACCTTACTGTGTTCTCATGCATTTAAAAGTCATACGATAATCATATGAACCCCAAATTTGACCGTTGGACTCGTCTTGGCGGGCCCTACCATGTGGGACCCTTGGTTGACCATTTTGACCATGTTTGACTATAGTTTGACTTTTTAGCCAAATTAATATTTGTTAAAAATTCCAGAAAATACCAAAAAATTCCAAAAATTACAGAAAATTCCCGAAAAATTATGAAAAATTCCCAAAAATTATAGAAAGTGTTTTAAAAATTATTTTGATCATTTTGGGACCATAGTTCACCGTTAGAAGGCCAATAGTAATTTTTTTAGTACGTTATATTTATTATGAAATTTACCTAAATATTACGTATGCATAATTTTCAGATTTTATCGATCCTCGGGAAGACCCTAGGGAGCATTAACGCTGCATTCGCATTGTCAGTATCTATCACATGGTTTTGGGTTGGTATTGCTCGCGATTGAGGTAGGAAATGTGGCTTCTTTACATTTAATATGGTGTTATTTTATAAATGTGATTTAAAATGCCTTAATTATGTTGTTGGATTTTCCCACTTATTTATAACCAAATATTTTTATTACTTGTTCAAAATTTAGGTAATCCTTCAATATATCATTTGATACTACTGTTTTATAGTGTTACTATAGATACATGGTTTTATACTCGTTTAAATGTTATTGTGAAATATCTGTTAAATGTATGGAATTTTCATGATACTTGGATTATGGAAAAATGCTTTATAAATGTTGTTTACTTGGAAATGCTTTAGAAATGTTACTGAAATTCTAGAAATTTATAAAACGTGTTTATGGATACTTTTGGACACTCGGATATTTATATGAATGATGGAAAATGTTTTGGATATATGGATTGGATTTATGGACCTTGGGTCTTGGTATGCATCAAACGAGTGGGGGCATCACAAGGGCATGGTGTCCTGCGTTGAGAATACTCCGCAAATAGCAAGCAGGGTAAAGTGCCCTTGGGTGAAAGACCCTAAAGCCCTCGAGGAAAAACACCGCGCAGGTGTTGGTTATTTTTGTGCTTGATTGAGCCGGGGGTTGACGTGACAACGTAACCTGTAATTAGCGACAGTTGATGCATGGTTTGATCCCATAGTCTTGGGAATTGGAGATACTATGAGAATTTTGGGGAAATTAACTTAAAACCCACATAAAGTAATGATTTGTGACTGTTTTTTTATTTTGAGTTATTAAATGATTTTAATTCATATACCATGTATTGGCACACATATTAATTGTATAGAATCTACACATATTTTCTATTGGGCTTTGCATCTCATCCTATTATTATTTCAGATGATCAGGTGATGAATGAAGGTTCGCCGATGGCGGATGCCTAATTGCATGATCCGAGGTTGGAACTTGAAGGTTGCATACTAGTATAGTCATGGATGAGGATAGACACACGTGCATTGCATAGAGACTATGCTATTTTGATGCGTAGACATTACTACTATTATTGTTATTACAATTAATACTCACTAAACTTTGAATAGTTTGAATCTAGCCTATATGTGCCAGGGATGTTGGCATTATTTTGGGATTATATATTATTATAGGCATGATGTGTGAGCATAACATTTCATGTTAATTATTTGGGTGTTATTGATGAGCTATTACAATTATTATTTAAATATATATATATAAACACGTGGATTTGACTATGTCTTCCGCAACTTTATACTCTAACTTATCCACGTGTACACCTATCTACTTTGACTTTTATCCATGTGTCGACTCTCTGAGTCGAGGCGTGACAATCTATTTGTGTGGAGACACTAAAACTAAACATGTGGGTGTTTGTTATATGAACAAGTACACTGAATGTGACTAATTTATTTGAATAAACTGAATGGAGTTTTTACTTGCTTGTCAATCAGTTTCTCATAGTTGTAGTGGTACAAGTAATCCTTAGACTTGAGACACTATAGTTGTCTTATGCATGGAACTTTAGAAGTTTAATAACACTAACTGTATATTCCACTAGGGTTTACAAAGGTGTTTATTGGCTCTACTGCTTCATGTGTGAAGGCATGTGAGTGATCAACAAGAGATCTATCACTCTCAAGAAAAGAGAGAGAATGTTTCATAAGAACACTCATAAATATAACTCATGTAAATCTATGGCCATAATGGGATGACTGTGAAAAGGGGTTTTCATAATGTATCTAATGAGTTGATATTTTGGGTAGGTTTATAAAAGAATTAAACTAGGGACTTAACAGACTTCCATGTCCTATTAGTTTAATTAGAAGTATTGTGATGATGAAATGATGCAATTGTAACCTTAACTGTAACTGAAAGGTTCTTTGTATGATTTATATTCACCTCATTTAGGATTACACCATGAGCCATTGCTAGATGTTACTCATGGTTAGTAGAAGACCTAATTGATATAAGTTGGTTATCATCAATTAGGGAATTTGAAGGAGTTCCAATTTGACCCTTAATAGAAAGTGTTCCATTAGGCACTCTTTGTGCTATTACTTACTACTAGATGTTGTGAATCCAATGAGTCACACGCTAATAAGTGAAGAGGGACTTTAAAGTTGTGAGAGAAAAGGTAAGAGTGCATAGAGAAAAGTTTTTTAGGGCCATACTTGCATTTGATGTAATATGGAGGGGTTAATGTGCAATTTGGAGAAATTGAAAAACCCACATAAGGTAGGAATCCTCCCTTGCCTAGCCCTATGAGTGTGCCTATATAAGCACACTAGCATGTGCTAGACACATACACTACACACTCTCCTCTCCTTTGGCCAAACCTTAGAGGAAGCCTCTTTCTCTCTCTCTCTTCTTCTTCTTCTCTTTCTCTAGCAAACCCTAAAGAGAACTAGAGGCAACTTGAAGGCTTTCGCTTGGTGTGGATACCGTGGAAGCAGTGCACTAGTTCGAGGATCAATAATTCGTCTTAAGGACCTACTGTAAGTTCTAACCCTCTTCTTCTAGTTAAGGTTTTATGTTTTGTATGAACCACAATTAGATTCATGAAGTATGAGGAACTGACAAAATTTTTGTTATTTATTATGTTCCGCATTTGTAGTATTTCTCTACATCAATTCTTTATAGGCTGCCAGATTAACAGTGGACCTAAGGGACGGTTTAAACACCAACCAATTTCATTTGCAAAAGGTATGAATTTATATTTGATAGTTGAATTGTATAAATTATATTTATTGTTTATTTGATTAATATGTCATTTGTGTGTGTTTTAATTAGTGCATGATATATGGGTGATCCAGATTAAATTAAAATACTAAACATGGTCAATGAATACAAAATGAGGGCCAGTTTATTACCGGGCATTGTTGGGTGCCTAACACCTTCCCAACATGTATCCTAACTCCAAACCTTCTCTGGTTAATAAAAATGATTCCTGGGCCCTTCTAGGTGGTGACTCATATTCATATGCTAAGCCTCCAAGGTTAGCACCATCAGAAGCAAAAGTAGGTAAAACACAGGTAAAAACGAGCGTATGGTGAAAATCGGTGCACTCACACCAAAAAGGACAAGAGAAGAAAAAAGCCTCGAGGAAGGGAAGATTCAACTCTCAAGAACCCCAACAAAAGAAGACTTGAAGTTATTGAAGACTTGGGTATTTGGGTGAGAGTTAAGATTTTATGTAAATGGTTGAATGATAAAAACTCAATGATTTTAGACTATAGACCATAACCCCAAGAAGTCCCAAACTTTAATTGGAAAATCATTTATGAACTTAGAGGTTTTTAGTTGTCCAAGTTCAATTTTAGACATTCAAAAGTTCACTTCAAACGTCCAAAATTGCAACTTAGACGTCCATAAGCCTAAAACTTAAAAAAAAAACCCCACCTTCTAATTGCTGTCAGGCGCTTTCGGACGACCAAAACAATTTCGAACGACCAAAATGTCACTTTCGAATGTCCAAGTTTACTTTCAGATGTCCAAGAAGTCTGAAATGCCTTTTACCTTGAAAATGTCCTCTAGAATTTTCAGACATCCAAATCTATCAGGACAGAATATAGCGGCTAGTTTTCTAAGCCTCAAAAAGTGCTCCAATAACTCTATCTTTTAATAGGCTCCTTCCCAACGGTCATAAACCATTTCAGCCTATATTTATAGTATTCCAAACACTTTGGGAGTATGGATGAACAAAAAAGAAAAGGATTACACTCTTCATATCCATTATCATGCCCTAGATCCACATACTTGAGCTTTCATTATTCATATCATATTAGATTGAGTATAATTATTCATTCATCCTATGAAGAGGGATTTGTTGTACTACATTCACATCTATCTTCGAGAGAGATTGAGGGTTGGCCATAACCCTTGTTGAGCAAAAGGGATTTGCTTGTTGTAAAGGTTTGATCTACACCCGCAAGTAGATTGGGTTTGATTTTCACCCGCAAGGAGATTGGTTAGTGGATTTGGAATCCTTAAGCGGAGTTCTTAAGGCGACGACGCAAGTAGGAGAGCCGAACCTTATTATATCTTGTGTTTGATTTCTCTAGGTTTCTTCTATTTATTTGTTTTCATTAATTGTGTTATTTAAATCATTGTTTATATTTATTATATTTGCAAAAGTTTTTAAAGTTCCATATATTTTGCATCAACCCAATTCACCCCTTGTAGGGTTTATTCTTGGGCCAACATCATCAATTAGGGAATTGAAAAGAGTTTCAATTAGACCCTTAATGAAAAGTGTTCCATTGAGCACTCCTTGTGCTATTACCTACTACTAGATGTTGTGAACCCAATAGGTCACACTGTGAGCACCACGTCCTAAACTACAATGGTTCGAGAATACGTATCTAGCCTAAAAAGGCTAGTGTGGAGAGGAGTCGCCACCCAATTACTATTTGGGAACAATGAACCCTAACAGTTTCCAGCTTATCATAACCAAAGATTCGGGTTCAAAACTAGGGTACATCATTGGGAAGGTGTGAGGCACCCAATGATGCTCGGCTGAAACCGACCCCCACATGTGACTAGTGGCCTTAATTAATTCAATATTTAATTAAAATTAACCCTAAATCATACAATAGATAAAATGATATGCAATAATGACAATGATAATAAAGTACATGAGATAAAGAATTTATAGCAATTATAAAGAATATACAGACCATACAAAGAACTATCAACCAGTAAGCAAAAAACAGGTGTGCAAAGAAAACAACTAATTGTCTGCCAAGCTTGGGTGTGTACGCATCTATGTTAGTTGCGTACACATCATATATCATTTATTGGCCTTGTTTGACAAACCATGCATATACAGAATAGGAAACACATTGTTTGCCCTAATGAGGGTGCGTACGCATCCATGAGGGATGCATACGCAACCCATAGGCATTAAACCCTAATCACAGCAGAATACTATTCTACTCAAAAATATACAAACTATAGACAAAAATGAACATTCAACAAAGTAGAATATATACAAAGAAATTGTTGGCTTCATTAATGTATATTCTCACTATTGAACTATGAGAATATAATGAACAGTGCACGTCCTATTATTAAATCAATAACTAACCTTTAAAATATCATATTGGACATCTAAATAACACTGAATATGCATAACTTTTATGATTCTACCTATTTCTACACATGATTCACATGATTAATAAATAGCAAACTCCATATTATCAATCATGCAAACCTATTATATAGAATGAATACAACAACATCATGCTATTGATAAGAATATTAAAGAAATTGAGAAAGAAGGTTAAAGTGATGTAGTGTTACCGTCAAGTTTACGCGCCTTTAATTCCACCAAGTTTTCCCTTACAAGCCTCCGAAATCACAGCGTTCTCTCTCAATTAGGGTCTTTTTGGAGTGTATGGTGGCTCTCTTTTGATTAGGGTTTCGTCCTCTCTTTTAGAACTATAATGGTGTATATATAGGAACCATTAGGGTTCTGGGAGTCCTTCTCGAGTTGCTCATTGCAATTGTATCCAACTAGGATTCTTTCTCACCAGTTGATAGTCTTGGAAAATAAGGAGACACGAAATTCGGAGTTCTAGAAAAATGCGATATAGTGCGTATGCAACCCAAGTGGTTGTGTACGCATTCCTGCGTTTGCACCAACTATAGGTGCGTACTCAATAGGGCTCGGCTGGCAATCAATGCTTTTGCTGTGATTTCGTTAGCTCGTTCGGGATCACTTTGCATTTATCGAGATGAGTAATAAACCTCATCATTGGGATTAAAAAGGGATTTAGAATTATTAGATGGTACAAAATGGGGTGTCTACACACACACTATTAAGTAAAGTAGGATTTTAAATTGTGAGAGAAAGGGCAAGAATGCACTTAGAAAAGTTTTTTTGGGCCACACTTGCATTGGATGTAAGTTAGAGGGGTGAGAATGCAAATTTGAGAGGTTGCAAATCCCACACAAGGTGGGAATCCCCCTTGGTCGGTCCTCCTATAGTGCCTATATATAGCACACTAGCATGTGCTTTAGACACATATTACACTCTTATCCTTTCTCTAGGTCGAACCTAGTGAGAAGCCTCTCTCTTTCTTCTAGTTCTCCTCTTCTAGCAAATCTTAAGGAGAACTTGAAGAACAACTGACGACTTTTGCTTGGTGTGGATACCGTAGAGACAAGACACTTGTGTTCCTTGTTCGTTGTTCAATTATACGTCTTAAGGACCAATTTTAAGTAATAACAATTTTCTTCTAGTTAGGGTTTTGTTTTATATGAACCACAATTAGATTTATGGTCTATAGGAAATTGAATTTAGATTTTTGTTAATCATTATGTTTCGCTCTGTAGTATTTCTCTACATCAATTCCTTACAAGAAGTAGTCAGAACTTGATCGTCGGTGGAAGTCGTTGTCGATGGTAACCTTGGGAGAGAGGAAAACATGGGAGAAAGAAAGAACGGGAGAACAGTGATATTGGGGTATATAAAAGCGTATTTTTGTCATAAATGAGATAAAATGGGTCATTAGGTTAAGAAAAAAGATGTTTGAGTAATTATAAAAGAGATTTTATGGGCTATTGCCAAACAATTCTTTTTTTTTTCCTATATTTTCTTTTTTGGTGGGTAAGTGGAGTTTTTGTTGAAGTGGACCAATTTCCACACCATTTTTTTGCTTATCTGATAAGCACAAAATATTCATTGAAATTACTCCCTAATTTATATTTTATAGTTATTTTATTCTATTTAATTTTGTGTGTTTAAAGTGTTCTTGATTTATTGCAGGGCTGTTGAGTTTATACCAGAAAAGATGACAATCAAGACTACTTAAGCTAATAAATGCAACTTGAAATGGATTTCTCACTTGTCATAAAATTTCATGGAGCTGTAACAAGAGTTGGGTCAACAATTTTGAAGATTTGAGCAGATGAAATTCAAAGATAAGCAAAGAAATTCATGATCCCAAAATCAGCAGCAAATCTGGACAGATTAACCAAGTTTTGGTAATCTGGCCATAACTTGTGATTCCCATATCCGATTTGGGTGAAATTTATGGCTCTGGAAAGAGGACTTAAAGAACTACAATTGTTTAGTTTATGGCATTTCCTGATTCAAACGTCTTCGAAGTCAAAAATGAGCTGGAAGTGGACTTATTTGCAAAAATCTGAATCTGGCAGCATTTGTCAAAGTGAGAACATGGGCAGCCAAGAATTCAAAGAAAGTGGGCATTGCTTTTGACTTGTGGAATCAGCTGGATCCTTCCCCCATCTCCTACAAATACCAAGGGAATTCACATAACAAAGGGAGAAAAGGAGTGGAGAGGAGGAGGTACAAAGACGGCAAAGGGGAGAAACTAGTTCTTGGTTATCTACATTGCCAACTAATCTTTGTCTTAGGGTGGAGATGAAGCCCTAATCAAGTATTGTGTATTTTATTGTATTGTGTTGTTGATTTGATTATTTGTGTATGAGGATTGCATAACTAGGAGGATTGTATTATTGATACAATTGGTTTTAGTGTTTTTATCTCAAATTGTGTTTAATTTCTGTGATTTTAAATACAATGGTTATGCAATGGTTTTCACTATATATATAATTGGAGATTAAGATGATTCATGCTTAGACAAGATGAGTCGTGCTCACAAATTAGTTTAGAATAGAGTAGGTGAGACGGTTCATGCTATATCTTTGATGAGTTATGCCTAATTTACAAATATATGAACCTTTCTTGATGATGCCATTGGGCTTGTAGCTACAATGAGTCTTTCTCATACCAAATAACAACTTTTTGAAACACGTTACAATAAGAGCATTTTTATACAAGATTAGTGGTAGATTCGAGACCTTAAGTATTTCCTTTCTTGAAGAAAATATAAATTTATTTTGCTTGCATTCCATAGAGTTCAAAACTACAAAAATCATCTTTGTGAATTATTTTAGTATTCAGTTTTCAAAATTAAAATAATCCCAGTACAGTTCCTGTGGTATGACACCCGTACTACCACTATATACAAATTTTTGCATCCTACAGGTAATTGATTTTGACACGATCAAATTTTTGGCGCCATTGCCAGGGACTGTCAGTGTGATTGCATTAATTAGAAAATTGATATTCTACTATAATTCTTAGTTTAGAATTTTTTTGTTTTTACTAATTTTGTTTTTTTTCATGTGCAGGTAATTGGTAGACTAAATAAACGAGCAGACATTAGGCTAAAAAAAAAAATTAAAAAAATTTTTTTTTAATGCTATTCAAGGACGGTTGTACTGCCTGCCTAATTTGACAACTAACATAACTTGACTAACTATTCAAGGACGGTTGTACCGCCTGTTTTATTTTATTTATTTCATTTTAGTATTATTATTATTATTGTTATTATTATCATTATTATGGCCGGTTTTACCGCCTACTAATATATATATATATATATATATATATATATATATATATATATATATACATCTTTTCTCTCTTTTCTTTTCTTCTCAAGGACGGTTGTATCGCCTGTTTTACTTTATTTATTTCATTTTATCTTTCAAATATATTACCTTGTTGTAATTATTCTTGTTTTCTTGCAGCTGCACACACAAAAAAAAATGAAATAATAAAAAATTTTAAAAAAGAGTTTTGAGGTGTTGTATGCATGGATGTCGTTCTTTGTTTCCTGACTTAGTACCCTTTGACTCTGAGATAGAGTACACCCTTAAGACTATTAGACTGTTTTCACAATCTAATAAGACTATTGGTACACCTAAAATCATGAATACAGAAAACCAAGACATGCCCAAGCCATTGAGGGAGTACTTCACCCCCTCCACATACACATCACCTTCCTGCATTCGGCTACCTACTGTAGTTGCTGCTCAATATGAGATTAGGTCCAGTGTGATCCAAATGCTTCCATCTTTCTACGGACTGAGAAATGAAAACCCTTATAAGCATCTTGATGAATTCCTCAAAATCTGTTCTACAGTCAAATTTTCAAATTTTTCTGATGATGCTCTCAAATTGAGGCTGTTTCCATTCTCACTTAAGGATGATGCCAAAAACTGGCTTAACTCATAAGGCAACACAATTACCACGTGGGAACAAATGCAACAAGAATTCTTAAAGAAGTATTTTCCCATAGGCAAGACCAACCAAATTTGGCGAGCTATCACGAGTTTCTCACAACTCGATGGTGAGCAATTTCATGAGACTTTAGAGAGATTCAAGGACCTCATTCGTAAATGTCCTCACCATGCAGTGCCCAAGTGGCAACTGGTTCAATGCTTTTATGATGGTTTATCCACAAATCACCGCCAAATGGTGGATGCCTCTTATGGTGGGACTTTCATGATGAAAAGTGAAAATGAGGCTTGGGAATTTTTTGAGAACCTTAGTGAGAATTCTTTTCAACATGTTGTGGCCTCTAGGAGTGAAAAACCAACATCTTCTAGTTCTCAAAAGAGATGAGGTATCTATGAAGTAGGGCACTCCATAGATATCTATGGGAAAGTGGATGCTTTATCTAAAAAGCTTGATCAATTGTTGTCCATAGGACAAATCCCTACAACATCTTCTCAGCCTCCCACCTTACAAGAAGAATGTATTTTATGTTCTAGCCGTGCTCACTTCATAAGTGAATGCCCAATGGCTTCCCAATTCCCTGAGTTTGTCTTAGAACAAGTTAATATTGCTCAAGGATTCTCTAGACCGGGTAATGATCCTTTCTCTAATATCTATAACCCGGGATGGAGAAACCACCCCAATTTTTCTTGGAAACAAGCTCTAGGGAATTCATTTGCCCAATCTCAAAGGCCAAATTTGCCTCATACTCTCAACCCTTCTGGTTATCAACCTATTCGACCACAGCAGCCATTCCCACATTCTAATCTTCCACCTCCAAGAAATCCATCTTTTGAGAAGAGAGTATTGCAAGGCCTTCGAGGACTTAAGGCCAACACACAAATGCTGCATTCCCATACTCAGTCAATAGCCAAGCTTGAAGCCCAAATCGGGCAATTAGCAAATGCTCTTAGTAGACGAGAAGAGGGAAAACTTCCAAGCCAACCAATTAACAATCCTAAGGGTCAATATTCCATAGAAAATTCACAGGCTAATGCCACTTACTAAGAGCAAGCAAAGGCAATCGTGACCTTAAGGGATGGGCGAGTGATTGATACTAGGCCTGGAGTGGATGAGGAAAAGAATGGCCAGTCAGTTAGCAAGTCCAAGGATTCAGGGATTGAAAAAATAAATGAATCAAAGAAGGATCCTCCTCCATCTCTTTCCACATCACCAAATCCTATGGCAACACCATATTTGCCAAAAGCTCCTTTTCCCACTTGTCTTGATGCACCTTCTCCTTTTGGAAAAAAAGAACATCCATGGAAGATATGATGGAAATGTTCAAACAAGTGAAAATCAATCTTCCCATTCTTGATGCCATCAAATAAATCCCATCTTATGCCAAATTTCTCAAAGACCTTTGCACTCAGAAGCGCAAAACTTGGGCACAAGTGTCCAAAAAGGTGTTTCTAATCGAGCAAGTGAGTTCCATTTTGCAAAATAGCACTCCTCCCAAGTTTAAGGATCCAGGTGCTCCTACCATCTCATGTGTGATAGGAAATCATTCCATAGACAGGGCACTCTTAAACTTAGGGGCAAGTGTTAATCTCCTTCCTTATTCGGTATATGAGCAATTTGGGCTAGGTGAGTTGAAACCAACATCAGTTACTTTGCAATTAGCTGATAGATCTGTTAAGGTGCCACGTGGAATAATTGAGGATGTTCTTGTTAAGGTAGATAGGTTCTACTTCCCTGTAGACTTTCTTATTCTTGATATGGAACCAGTATGCAATCCAGGAAAACAAATTCCCATCATCTTAGGTCGCCCTTTCTTAGCTACAGCTAATGCTTGCATCAATTATGGGTCTGGAGTAATGGACTTGTCCTTTGGTAATATGAAAGCAAAGCTAAATGTGTTTAATGCTGCTCAACAACCTTCCAAGGAGGATGATTGTTTTGCAGTAGGTGTCATCGATGGTTTAGTTGAAGAAGCCTTACCCTACATTTTAACTGAGGATCCATTGGAAGCATGTCTAGCTCATTTTGGCTATGATGAGTTTGATATTGAAAAATCTATTGAGGAAGTAAATGCTATACTTGAACTACCACCCCTCCAGGATCATGCACCTTGGAAATCCAAATTTGAGTCTTTGCCTCCATTGTCTAGTGAACCTACCCTTCCTTCCACTGAAGTGCTTCCCAAACTTGAGTTGAAGCCACTCCCCGATACACTTAAGTATGCATTCTTAGGACCTGATGACACCCTTCCAGTCATTATAGCATCTAACTTGACTACTGAACAGGAAAGTCAACTTATGAGCATGCTTAAAGAACATATGGGTGCTATAGGATGGTCTGTGGCTAATTTAAAAGGGATCGACCCTTCCATTTGCATGCACCGCATTCATCTTGAGGAGAATGCCAAGCCAATTCATGAAATGCAAAGGAAATTAAATCCTAACATGAAGGAGGTTGTAAAAAAAGAAGTTGTGAAGTTATTAGATGCAGGTATCATATACCCCATCTCAGACAGTAAATGGGTAAATCCTACTCAAGTGGTGCCCAAGAAGTCAGGAATTACTGTTGTTAAAAATGAACATGGTGAACTAGTTCCAACACGTACAACAACAGGTTGGCGTGTTTGCATTGATTATCGAAAGCTCAATTTGGTAACTAGAAAAGACCATTTCCCTCTACCCTACATCAATCAAATCCTAGAGAGGTTAGCAGGCCAAAGCTTCTACTGCTTTCTAGCTGGTTATTCTGGATATAACCAAGTACCTGTTTTTCCTGATGACCAAGAGAAAACAACTTTCACCTGTCCTTTTGGCACATTTGCATATAGGCGTATGCTTTTTGGCTTATGTAATGCACCTGCTACTTTTCAGCGGTGTATGCTGTCTATTTTCTCTGACATGGTGGAGAAATTTCTTGAAGTTTTCATGGATGATTTCTCAGTTTTTGGGATCACTTTTGATGATTGCTCTAAAATCTCTCTAATGTTCTTAAACGTTGCATAGAGACAAATCTTGTTCTGAGTTGGGAAAAGAGTCATTTCATGGTTCAAAAAGGAATTTTTCTGGGACATATTGTGTCTTCTAGGGGGATAGAAGTAGATAAAGCCAAGGTTGATCTCATCTCTAGCCTTCCTCCCCCAGCATCTGTTAGGCAAGTGCGATCTTTTCTTGGTCATGCAGGATTCTATCGTCGATTCATCAAAGACTTTAGTAAAATCTCTCGACCCTTATGCAATCTTCTTGTCAAAGATGTACCATTTACCTTTGATAAAGCCTGTTTGGAAGCCTTTGAGAAACTTCGCTCATTATTGTCCACTGCTCCCATCATTCAACCACCCAACTGGTCACTCCCATTTGAGATTATGTGTGATGCATCTGACTATGCAGTTGGTGCAGTCTTGGGGCAACAAGTGAATAAAAAACCCCATGTCTTATACTATGCTAGTAAAACTCTTTCTGATGCTCAATTGAATTATACCACAACAGAGAAAGAATTACTAGCTATAGTATTTGCCCTTGATAAATTCCGATCCTATCTCTTAAGGTCCAAGGTTGTTGTGTTCTCTGATCATACCGCTTTACGGTATTTACTGTCCAAAAAAGACACTAAACCTCGCCTCATTAGATGGATCTTGTTGCTACAAGAGTTTAATTTGGAGATTCGGGATAAAAAGGGGTCAGAAAATGTGGTTGCAGATCATTTGTCTCGGATTCTAGTTGAACATTCTGGTACCAACTTACCAATACCAGATTCTTTCCCAGATGAGCAATTATTTGAGGTTTCTCATGTTAAATTACCATGATTTGCTCATATTGTGAATTATCTTGCAGTTGGTCAAATCCCACCTCATTGGTCTAAGCAAGACAAAGATCGATTTTTTTCCCAAGTTAAGTTTTAACTGTGGGAGGATCCAGAGCTGTTCAAATATTGCCCAGATCAAGTGATTCGAAAATGTGTCCCAGAAAATGAAACTAATAGTATCCTCACCTTTTGTCATTCCCTTGCCTGTGGAGGGCATTTCAGTAGGAAGAAGACTGCTGCTAAAGTCTTGCAAAGTGGGTTTTATTGGCCTACTTTATTTAAAGATGCCCATGCATTTTGTCATGCCTGTGAAAGATGTCAACAAATGGGGTCCATTTCCCGACGTGACATGATGCCTCTGAATCCCATCCTGGTGGTGGAAATCTTTGATGTGTGGGGTATTGATTTCATGGGTCCATTTCCATCTTCTTTTGGCTTTGAGTACATTTTGGTTGGGATAGATTATGTGTCAAAATGGGTGGAAGCGATTGTCACAAAAACAAATGACCACAAGGTTGTGGTCAAATTCCTTCAAGACAATATCTTTTGTCGTTTTGGCTTTCCGCATGCTATAATTAGTGATGGGGGTAAACACTTTAACAATCGGCCTTTTGAGGCTTTGGTTCGCAAGTACTCCATTACCCATAAAGTTGCCACCTTATATCATCCCCAAACTAGTGGACAAGTCGAAGTTTCTAACAGGGAAATCAAAAACATCCTTCAGAAAACGGTTAAACCTGATAGAAAAGACTGGTCCTTACGTTTGAATGATGCTTTGTGGGCGTATCGTACTGCCTATAAAACTCCCATAGGTATGTCCCCGTACCGTTTAGTGTTTGGTAAAACTTGTCATTTACCAGTTGAGCTAGAACACAGGGCACTTTGGGCTGTGAAGAAGTTTAACTTTGATTTAGCTGATGCGGGCTCACACCGAAAACTTCAAATCAGTGAATTGGAAGAGATACGCAATGATGCGTATGAGAATGCTAGGATTTACAAAAATAGGACTAAAGCTTTTCATGATAAACACATCAACAGAAAGTCCTTTGAACCCAATCAAAAGGTGTGGCTTTTGAACTCTAAGTTGCACTTCTTTCCTGGTAAGTTAAGATCTAGATGGGACGGCCCTTTTGTTGTTAACCAGGTTTTTCCCCATGGTGCTGTTGAATTTTTAAATCCACATGATGGTTCTATGTTTAAGGTCAATGGCCAAAGACTAAAACCATATGTGGAAGGAGACATAGATAAAGAGCTCATTGAATCCATAAATTTGGTGGATCCTGAATATGTTACTGTTTAAATTCACTAATAGCCTTGGAATCTGGCTTTAAAAGATCATTTATTTATTTATTTTGTCTAACCTATTTTCTTTGTGTGTTTTATTTTTTTGATGAGTTTATTTTTCACAGCTAATCAATTTTGCAGGCTTATTTGTTTTCTATTAAAGGTACTCTCCACGATTTCTATTACTTTGTTTTTCATTGTTTACATTGAGAACAATGTAAATTTTAAGTTGGGGGGAGGGAATTTTGGTGTTGTAAAAAAAAAATAAAAAAGTTAATTTAAAAAAAAAGGACTTTTCTATAAATATCATGGCTATTCCTCCCCAAAACTCTCATCTCTGCAATGATGAATGGGTTTTTCACTTTCATGCTCCCGTAGTACCTAGTTGTCATTCCACTCATCTTCTGGATATTGGAATATTGTGTACATGAGGAGATTCCAATTATGCCAGTGGTCCCATTTCTGGTCTTTCTTGAAATTTTGCCATGTTATTTGTTGCTAGTGTACGTTTTGTATTTTTGATAATTATTATTTTTATTTTATTTTGATTTGTCTGTTTAGAAGTTGTGCTAAGTATTCCAGTGTGTTGTCTATTTATGAATAGTATTTTTTTGTGTTCATTCATTTTGTGTGCTATTTTATCTGTTTGTTCTTTGAGTTTAGCAAATAAAACCATTTTCATTCTAGTAGTAGCAATAACCAAAAAAAAAAAAAAAAAAAACAACAACAACAAAAAACAAAAAAGAGAGAGAGAAGAAAAATGCTACTCCATAGTAGCATTCTAAAAAGGATTTTGAGAATCAACACTAGGTTCTCTCTGAACCCTATCCGAGAGTCTTTCAAGTTGCCCCCGAATTTGATCCTCGAGCCCTTCTAGCTCTACAACTCTAGGTTCATGACCCCTAGCATAGGAGTCCACCAATCTTTACAGTTCTCTGTTCTCTATTCTCAAGATCCTCATCCTCCGATGGGACCCAGTAAGCAGTTGCTGAAGGTTTAGTACTTGATCTCTTAACCCCTGCACTTCTATAGTCCTGGCGTGCAAACGCCGAGCCATGTTGGAAGTGACTGTAGCAGCTTGGACACTTAGAGCCATGGAATCTCTCATAACGTCCATATCAGACCTTTCACTCAGAATCCTCTCGTCACGAGGAGTAACGAGATTTGCAGCCACTGCTGTAGCATTTGCAAAATTATACATAAGGGAATCATTGACTGTGATATGTTGGTATCGGGAGTTTAAGAATATTGGTTGCCAAACTTCTGGTTTTGGCACTACGTTCAGGTTTGGGTGATTGTGGGAAGCAGAAGATGAAGCCATGGGATTGTCACACCCCATTTTTGCACCACCTTACTAGGGCTCATCATTTCATGCATGTTTTTGTTTTGTTTTTGAGTCTAGTCACTTGCACTAGGTTTCTAGGGTCACAAGGACAATGGGTATGAATTTTGGTTCAATTTGGAGTTGATCTTGAGGGATAATAAGAGCTTTTGTGACTTGAGGGGCATAATCGTCTTTTAAGTCCCAAACTTTTCATTTGACCTTGAAATGAACTCCAAATTGTCAATTGGAGTTCATATGGATGCATAAGAGGTATTTCTAGGTTCAATTTGATGAAATAATGGCTTGGGATTAAAATGGCTCGATACAGTTCAAGATTGGTTAATTGACCCTCTTTTGGGTTAGCTCTAATTGACTCACAATTACCAACCAAATCTTTTCAAATTGACTTTCATTAGTCATCATTTTACCCCCAAAAGTGTTTTATGAAGTTCAATTTTGATATGGAAAGTGTTTGGTTTGACCCTATGTGCATGCCTATGCTTAGCAAAAGTAGAGCATAGTGGTTAACCGCCTTGTTCAAACCTAACCATGCCCCCATGGTTAGTGGTTTTCACCCTAAAATGTTCAAAAACATATTCCTCATCGAAACATGGTCGTTTTGGCTTTTGTTTCATCAAAATCGAAGTTAATTTGCCCCCTGAAACACTTCTAGAAGGGAAAGGAGGCAAAATATGAGAAAAATCAGAAGTGGGCTCGGGTGACCACCCAAGCCTGGGCGGCTAGCCGCCTGGGCCCAGGTGGCTAGCCGCCCAGCCTTGGGTGGTCACCCGAGCCCACTTTCCTATTTGCACCATGATTCCTTGCTGAAGCGAACTCTTACCTATTTTGACGTACAAAGGCTCTTTTGGACGAGTTTCCTTCTAATTTTTGGTAACTTCTGAGTTACTTAAGCCCCAAGGGGGTCTCTAATAGCCCTTGGATTAATTTTTAGGTTTTTAATCCTAGCCATTGGTTAATCCTAATGAAACTCTATAAATACCCCCCTATGCTTCAGCACAAGGGGAGCCACTTCATGCCTAAAAACCTAAGTGTTTGAGAGAGAATAAGAGAGAGAGACTTGAAGGAGAGCTGGAGTTCTTGCTGTAGCCTTGGAGAACCTTGATTGAAGACATTCACAAGAGGAAGAGAGAGTCTCTACAGCAGCAAGGAAGCCTCTTCCTAAGGTATGCCTTGCTCCTTCTTATGCTGAATATGGGTTTTCATATAGGATAAGCCTATTGCATGTTAAAGGTAGCTTTTTTATCATGTATTAACACTCTAGCTAGTTAATATACATGGAATATCTACTGTTTATCATAATTTTAGCATGCTTTAGGGCTGTCCTTTAGGTTTTTAAGCATAGGTGTGATTCTTGTGCTCCTGTTGTCCTTGTGCTAGGATTAGTGTTATTGCATGTTAGTCTTAGGGTTCTTATCATGTTTTACTGTTTTAGTTAGTTAATATGCATGATTTAGGTTCTGTTTAGGTTTATTTTAGTATGTGTGAAGTTTGTTTGGTATGTTTTTAAGCATATTTGTGAGTTTAGGGTCTTATAGTCTTTGTTTTGTGTTAGTTTTTATACAGCATGTTAAAGTAGGTCTTTTTCATTGGTTTTTCTTCATGTTTGCTGTGTATGTTTTTTATATGGAGTAAACATGATATTTTTGCATGCATGTTAGTCCATTCTAGGGTTTTTATGCATGATATGGTTCTAGGATTGTGTTAGGGCTTATGAAAGTTTGCTGTTTTTGTTATTAGCATGTTTAGTAGATGATTTTAGGCCATAATACTATTCTGTCCAGATTTGCATGTTAGTATTTTTGCATGGTTTTGAGCACTTGTAAGGGTGCAAATAGGTGTGGTAATTGTCCTAAGGCAAATAGGGCTGCCAATGCTTGAAATGGCTAATGCTTGGAGTAATTGCGCTCAGGTAAGCGGGTCTGAAGGTGCCCCAATTCACCTCTCTTCCTTATCCTTTCACTTCTCCCTATCTAGGGTTAATTTTTAATATGATCCTATGGTTTAATTAGAGGTTTCCTTAACCCAATAAAATTCTGGTTTTTATTAAAGTTTCCATTTTGTGGAGTTCTTTCTAAAATCAAACTTTCTATTAAATTCAACTCTTTTGATCAAATAAGGAAACCTAGGGTTTTAACCATAGGTTTATATTAGGACTTAACCCTAGTTCTAATCGAACTACGTGGACTTTGATCCATGTATTTCGTTGCATGGTATGTAGGCGCTCTTCGTGAGGCTCAAGTCCGTTCTAGGATCCAAGCATCCTAGGCTTCTTTTTATTTTGTTTTCCTTTTCTTTATTTTCTGTTTTTATGTGCTTATTATGCATGGATGGATGAATGAAATATATGATATGCATGCAATCCTTGTGATGATATTTGCTGATTTTTGTATGGAAAAGATCTTGATTTAGCCCAAATGAACTGAGAGACCGAAAGGGTGACATGGGTGCCTATAGGCTTTGCCTAGAACCTTCCCATGTCATAACTTAGCCTCCGAATCCCCGATTTCTTCGGTTTCCAAAAGACTGTTTTGCCTTTCCTTTTTTAAACATGGAGTCATTCAAATTGTTTTCCTAAAACAAACTATTTTTAGGGTTTTCCTTGTTTCCTTTAAAAAATAAGGTGGCGACTCCCTTTTTGTTTTCAAACACCATTTTTCTTTTCAATCCCTCGTGGGCCCAATTTCCGGGGTTCACAGGGATTACTGAGAGGGAGGCTTAGAGAAGGTGAGGCTTTTGAGGATTGAAGGATTGAAGGAGAGTTTTTGAATTCCTGCAGTCGATCTCTGGGTTTTAAAACCCACTCAACAAGAGTCAAAAAGTAGGGTTCAATGATTGATGCACTGTGGGAAAATTTGGCACGCTATCAGACATTAAGGATTAAATAATCCTCTAAATCCTCTCGAGACCTGCAATAATCTACCATTACTATTGCTTTATTGATAAAATGGTCACATCTCGATATTGCAGCCTTCCAATTATCGTCGGCAGTCAAAGTTTTAGGCGGTCGGGTAAGAGAGTAGGTTTTTGGGTTTGGGTTCAAAGGTTTGGGTATACCAAGTCTTGGATGTCCGTATCAGCCCATCAGCCGTTATTGGGCTACTGGCCCATTATTCGCCCACCAACAGGAATAGGAGGCCCAAGTGTATTTTTAAAAAAAAAAATCCAAATGGATGCCTCTAGATCATGATTTTGCATTCAAATAATGTTCATTGAATGACTCTAAATTTTGGATTAGTATCATTCATGAAATTAAACTTTTGAACACACGTCATTAGCTTGGCAATTCTAGTTTAGTCCTTTATATTTATGTTTGCATAGAGAATTTATCACTTGTATATCTAATTGCACAATCACATTTATTCATTTTGTGGGGCTTAAACTTGTTAATCTTTGATGAGTTGAATAAACCGCAAATAAATGACATTGGCAATAGCTCTTAACTTTGTATTTATCTTTAATAAAAAAAATAAAAATAAAAATAAAAAAAGAAAAAGAAAAAGAATGTGTGCTGGTATCATACTACTCACCTAGTAACCGGGCCTCTTGCCTCACTAAGCAATAAGTATTCGCGTCAAACAGTGAGTAGTCTAGTAGAATTATGGGTGTAACTAGTTTGGGTTTGTAGCCTTTTTAACTTGAGTAAGTAAGCCCATAGGGGTGTCTTTACACCTAGTGCCCTAAAGCCAATTGGTTTGGGAGTCATTGGCCCAACGCTCATTACATGGGTTAATTAGAAAGCTTAATGGACCTGAACATTGTACCCAAAAAAAAAAAAAAAAGTGTTGTTATTATTATTATTATTATTATTATTATTTGTGTGCATATTGAGCTGAAGCCTTGGTTTATCTTGCTACGGTGAATTTAACAAATTAAGGAATGCTGATATGTTGGGGGCCACACATTTGTATAAAAATTCACTTTACACTAGATGAACTTGTGATAAATTTTCTATTTGAGTACAAGTGGATTGGACTTTACTGGATTGGTAAAAAATGTATTGTTCAACTGCTTGATTTTAATGAATGAGAATTTTCGTTTGAGTTAGCAAGATATTATCTACATGCAGAATCATGAACAGCATCCGTGATAATAAAAGATGTTTGTGGGTGTCATCACTGGAAGCCTTCACGAGACTATAACTCGTCCACTAGGGGAAACCTAGGGGTTTAAAGGCTTATTGCATATGCTAAATGCAATCGCATTATCTGCGAAAATGGACTAGTTAGTTTTTGCTTTATTTTATTTGTTTTATTTTATTTTGCTTTGCTTGATGACTAGCAAAGTGTAAGTTGGGGGTATTTGATAAGCACAAAATATTCATTGAAATTACTCCCTAATTTATATTTTCTAGTTATTTTATTATATTTAATTTTGTGTGTTTAAAGTGTTCTTGATTTATTGCAGGGCTGTTGAGTTTGTACCAGGAAAAGATGACAATCAGGACTACTTAAGCTAATAAATGTAACTTGAAATAGATTTCTCACTTGCGTAAAATTTCATGGAGCTGTAACAAGAGTTGGGTCAACAATTTTGAAGATTTGAGCAGCTGAAATTCAAAGATAAGCAAAGAAATTCATGATCCCAAAATCAGCAGCAAATCTGGACAGATTGGCCAAGTTTTGGTAATCTGGCCATAACTTGTGATTCCCATATCTGATTTGGGTGAAATTTGTGGCTCTGGAAAGAGGACTTAAAGAACTACAATTGTTTAGTTTATGGCATTTCCTGATTCAAACGTCTTCCAAGTCAACAATGAGCTAGAAGTGGACTTATTTGCAAAAATTTTAATCTAGCAGCATTTGTCAAAGTGAGAACATGGGCAGCCAAGAATTCAAAGAAAGTGGGCATTGCTTTTGACTTGTGGGATCAGCTGGATCCTTCCCCCATCTCCTATAAATACCAAGGGAATTCACATAACAAAGGGAGAAAATGAGAGGAGAAGAGGAGGTACAAAGACGGCAAAGGGGAGAAACTAGTTCTTGGTTATCTACATGGCCAACTAATCTTTGTCTTAGGGTGGAGATGAAGCCCTAATCAAGTATTGTGTATTTTATTGTATTGTGTTGTTGATTTGATTATTTTTATATGAGAATTGCATAACTAGGAAGATTGTATTATTGATACAATTGGTTTTAGTGTTTTTATCTCAAATTGTGTTTAATTTCTGTGATTTTAAATACAATGGTTATGCAATGGTTTTCATTGTATATATAATTGGAGATTAAGATGATTCATGCTTAGACAAGATGAGTCGTGCTTACAAATTAGTTTAGAGTAGAGTAGGTGAGACGGTTCATGCTATATCTTTGATGAGTTATGCCTAATTTACAAATATATGAACCTTTCTTGATGATGTCATTGGGTTTGTAACTACAATGAGTTTTGCTCATACCAAATAATAACTTTTTGAAACACGTTACAATAAGAGCATTTTTATACAAGATTAGTAGTGGATTCAAGACCCTAAATATTTCCTTTCTTGAAAAAAATATAAATTTATTTTGCTTGCATTCCATAGAGTTCAAAACTACAAAAATCATCTTTGTGAATTATTTTAGTATTCAGTTTTCAAAATTAAAATAATCTCAGTACAGTCCCTGTGGTACGACATACTACCACTATATACAAATTTTTGCATCCTACGAGTAATTGATTTTGACACGATCATTATCCACACCCCTTGGAGGGTAATTTTGTCACTTCACTTATTTAGGTTTCCTTTTTTTCCTTCTCTCTCCTCGTTTCTCTCCTCACTTCCTTTGCCTCTCAATCTAAACCTGACCAGTCTTTCTGTGTGTCATTATCTATGACCAGTCTTCATCATATGTTGCTGGATCTTGGGGCTATGTGGGGGTGGTGCGATGGAGGTGGCCTCGCCAATCGTCCACGCCTCAAGATAGTAGAAACAGTACGACATCGCTATGGCAAATTAAACTCCAATCGCACCCAAAACCCAATTCACCGTGGACGCCTATAGACTCCAATTAAAACTCCATCGGTTTTTTGTGCGTTTTGGCTCCGATCTGAGATCGTCCTATGGCAATAAGATGTTCATGCCTTTTTTTTTTTTTTTTTTTTTTTTTGTGGTGGGTTTTAGCTTTTGTTGGTAACCAGGTGCTAGTTGGTGGTTTTGATCTATATGGTCTCGTGGGTAGGTGATCCCACCTATTATCCTCTTAATCTTATTATTATTAACTGCAAAAATTTAATGGCTAGGCAATGGATTGGCAGGTCATCTCATGTTGGAGGGTATTGATCCCCAGCGGAGCTAAATGTCCTGATCTAATGCCATCAGTTTGCTAGTGACTTGGCCTTAGGCTCATTTTCGTAGTGTTTCCTTTTTCTTTTTTTAACAAATAAATAAATGGTGAAATAGCAAAATTACTCATAAAGATTTTGGATAAGCAAAAAAGGGTGTAGACTAACAGAGATTGGTTTAATTGGTAAAGATTGAATTATTCGCTTGTAAGGTTCAAGTTCGATAGTCGCTGCCAATAGTCTTCTTTGGTGGGCGATCTTTAAATCCAATGTAAATCTTTACTAAAATCCTCACTAAGGCCTGTGGCTAAGGCTGCAAATGAGCTGAGCCACTCATTAACAGCTCGCGAGAAAACTCGTTAAGGGCTTAGCTCGAATTCAATCAATTAATAAACAAGTCAAGATCAAGCTTAAATTCTAAACTCGTTTAGTAAACAAGCTGAGATTGAGCATACCAAAGCTCAGCTCGTTTAGGCTCATGAACAAGTTCGTTAAGAACTCGATGAGAAACTTGTTTAGAGGTTCGACAAGAAGCTCATTAGTGAGCTCATTTAAGGGCTCATGAGTGGGGGCATAATTTTTCCACTGTACATTTTGGTGTGAAAGAAATACTTATTCCCTAGTAGGCTAGTAATAGATGCTTGATGCTTTTACTTATTTTAGTAGAGTTTTGGCGTGAAAAAAATACTTTTTTTGCGGGATCTAATGGAAGTATGATAGCATGCTAACTAGTTTTGAAGCATATATGAGTGTTAAAATGTGCTCCAAGCCTCCAACCAATAACTTTAGTTTTTTAAGTTTATTGCAACTCTTTATCTAATAGTATTGAAAACAGTTATGGCCTTATTGGATTTTGATTTTGGGTTCTTTATGTTTCATGCTTGGATGATGTTTTTTACTGTTCATTTCTTGGTTTATGCTTGGGAAAAAAAAAAATTCCTAAATGAGCCAAAGCTCGAACTCGAATATTTTCTAATAGGCCAAGTTCAATCTTAAAATTTAGACTCGTTAAAAAGTTTAGCTCATTTATTAATAAATAAGTATTTTAACGAACCAAACCTAATACTCCAAAACTCGATCCGACTCGTTTGGAGCCCTGCCTGGGCTTGTCTTATCCTTGGACGGGGTAGTCTGCCATCGCCTAAACCGTTTAGAACCAATAAAAAAAATAAAAAATAAAAAAATGTGGAAATAGGCCAACCCTTTTTGCTAATGCTCTATAGTAGACTTTTTCCTCTTAGTCTTCCATAAAAACATCCTTGTCAATATCAGTATATCCCCAGATACAAAAACCAAGGCGTTTCAGGACTTGGGATTCATCACAGCACTCTCCCGCATGATTTTCAGCTGCTAAAACAAAAGTGCCCCTTTTCCAAAACCCCTTCGATTCCCCCCTCAGAATATCGCACTCTCCTCTCCAAATGCCAGATTCAATCACCTCACTCGTCGTAGTAGCTTTTTAGGGCTTTGAAAAAGAAAAAAGCCTCCCCTCGCTGTTTGTTTCTCGAGAAAACAGAGGAAAATGTTCATCATGGAAAATCTCCCATTTTAAAACTAAATCTAAATATAAAAAAAAAAAAAAAAAAGGCTTCTTTTTTTTGGGTTGTTTTGATCGTAAATCCCCTCTACTGTAGTTCTACCATGGTAGGGAAGGTGGAAGGCGTGGACGGCGTGAAATCGGGATCGAATCAGACACCTACGGGCACGCAAATGAGGTTGAAGGCAGATCTATTATTCAACAACAGCAACTTCTCCCTGAAAACCCTAAAACTGAAGACGAAGCAGCAGGAGCTTCTGATCCGAGTCACCATATTATGCCTGGTCTACGTCTTGGCCTTCATTACCCGTCTCTTTAGCGTTCTTCGCTACGAGAGTATGATCCACGAGTTCGATCCGTACTTCAATTACCGCACCACGCTGTTCTTGACCCAGAAGGGCTTCTACGAGTTCTGGAACTGGTTCGACTCCGAGAGCTGGTACCCGCTCGGTCGGATCATCGGTGGTACCCTCTACCCCGGTCTCATGGTCACTGCCGCTTTAATCTACTGGGCCTTGCGATTTTTAAGGTTCGCCGTCCACATCCGCGAGGTCTGCGTGCTCACGGCTCCGTTTTTCGCATCCAACACCACCTTGGTCGCCTACTTCTTTGGCAAAGAGATATGGGATTCTGGCGCCGGCCTTGTAGCTGCGGCCTTGATCGCCATTTGCCCCGGTTATATTTCCAGGTCGGTTGCGGGCTCCTACGATAATGAGGGGGTTGCCATTTTCGCATTGCTGCTTACTTTCTACTTGTTTGTTAAGGCCGTCAATACGGGGTCACTTGCTTGGGCTCTGGCTTCGGCTTTTGGCTACTTTTATATGGTTTCTGCTTGGGGTGGTTATGTTTTTATAATTAATTTGATTCCGCTTTATGTGCTGGTTCTTTTGATCACGGGGAGGTATTCCATGAGGTTGTATGTGGCGTATAATTGCATGTATGTGTTGGGAATGCTGCTCGCTATGCAGATTCGCTTTGTGGGTTTTCAGCATGTGCAGTCCGGGGAGCATATGGCCGCAATGGGCGTGTTTTTCTTGCTGCAGGTATTTGTTTTTTTCTTACCCAGTTTTTACTTATGCTTCAAATCTGTTTTCCTGTGCTCGTCTCGTTTCATGTCAAGAAGTTTGAGTGCTGCGACCTTTACATTTCCATTATGTTTGTTACAATAATGATAAGATTGTGGATGTTTAGTTTCATATCCAATGGATGATGTCATGGGTTCAATTTAGATATGGGTTTTTATTTATTTATTGGGAAGTGAAGAATTAGCTTCGTATCCAATGGTCGATGTCATAGATTCAATTTAGATGTGGGTTTTTAATTCTTTATTGTGAAATGAAGAATTAAATTAAAATGAATGATGTTTCATTTGAGATCTTTAAATACCTGTTATTGCCTATTGGTGTTTCACTTCCCTTTTGTTTCTCATATATCCTCCATTCAGCTTGATTTTGAAAAAGTTCTTCAACCTTATAGATGGATATTTTTACTTTCAAATGTTTATTTATGTGTATGGTTGTACTTATCTTGGTTTGTATGTATTGTAGGGTGAAGTTATATCTGTGTTAGTCATTGTAGAGAATAATTAACTGGCCTAGCTTGTTGTTGGCTGCTGATGGTTTATGGATTCTTGAATTGACTATAAAGATATCTGCATATCATTTCATTGATGATGGTGTTACACAAAACTATATGCACTTTTAACTTGAATTATTGGTGCAGGTATTTTACTTCCTGGATTGGGTTAACCACCTGTTAAGTGACACAAAATTGTTTGAAGCCTTTTTGAGAATCACAGTGACCTGTGCAGTAGGCGTGGGTGCTATTGCTTTGGGAGTTGGCACAGCATCTGGGTATATCTCTCCATGGACAGGCCGATTTTACTCTTTGCTGGATCCAACTTATGCGAAGGATCACATCCCAATTATTGCATCTGTCTCTGAGCATCAGCCTACAGCATGGTCATCGTTTATGTTTGATTTCCATATCCTGCTTTTCCTTTTCCCAGCAGGTTTATATTTCTGCTTCAAGCGGTTGTCAGATGCCACAATATTCATAGTTATGTATGGTCTCACAAGCATGTATTTCGCTGGTGTCATGGTTCGTTTGATTCTTGTTGCCACCCCAGCAGTGTGCCTTATCAGTGCTATTGCTGTTTCTGCCACTATAAAAAATTTGACTTCGTTGGTAAGGGCAAGGAGCAAGGTTGCCCATACTGGTTCTAGCAAAGGAACCACTAGTGCAAAGGCTTCTTCTAAGGTGAGGTCTTTACTGCTAAACTAAGTTTTTGTTTTGGTTTTTGGTTTTTGGTTTTTGTTTTATGTTTATTGTTCCCCCCCCCCCCTTTTCCTATGGGCTTTCATGTGTTGGATATGGATAGTATCAATTTTTGTGGACTGGCGCAGAGTGTTTAGCTGAAGAAGTATCGTGCAAATTTTAATTTTCCGTGGGGTAATTTTGAGAGATTTGAGTTTTTGATGGTTCCTCGAGGAATCAGAAACTTTGTGTTACACCCCCATGGTATCCCCCTAGGGGTCGTATTAATTTGAATTTTCATGGCTGCTCCCTTGGGAATCTTGGTCACTTGGGCATTGGAGGCATTTTTAGAGATAGCATAGGGGACATTGTTTTAGCTTTTTGTCAGCTGGCTGGAGAGGGTGATGCGTTGAACAGTTGAAGGCAGAGTTATTAGCTCTTTTAAAGGGGTTGAGAGAGGCCTATTGATGCAGACAAGATTTAGAAGATTTGCAAAGGTTATGTGGGCCCCAACCAATGTAACAATCTCCCAAAAGTAAGTACCATGTGAAGATGAGTATATCTCATGGGGATATGGTTCAACCTACATGGTTCAAGCCTCTTTGAATTTGAAGAAATGTCAATTTTATATTTTGCTCTTTTTTTTAGTAATTTTACAGATTTGGGTTTGTTTGGTGTCAAAGTTGTTAGGTTTTTGGTTATGGGTTTAGTTTTTTCCCAGCCTTGTTGGGAATTAGTTGAGTCCTTTTGAGAATTTAGAAAGTCCTATTTTGCTAGAAGTTTCCATTTTCTTGACTTTCTATTTTTTTTTAATAAATGTTTCTACTTTGAGTCTTATTAGTTACTAAGAGGAATCTTTTTATTATTTTAGTAGGATATCTAATTTAGAAACTAAGAATCCTATTTTGACTAGTAGAATGTAGAAAGTGAGACTTTTGGTTTTCTCTATATAATAAGCAAGGCTTGCAACACAATTACAACAATTGATATGAGAATTTTCTGCAGCTTTTCATTCAATTGATGGTGAGACTCCATTGAATTTCTTTTAGGTGAGACTTCTAGAAATCCTTGGTGAGACTCCAAGGTTTATCTTCTTCTTTTCTTCCTTTATTATTTCTTTCTTCTTTAATTTTATTTAAAGCACTGCTGTAATTTATTTTAACCCCCAATGAACCCTCTCTTTAGCCTCAAATTCAATCCTAAAAGTCTTACCTTTCACCATAAACCCTAACTTTACCTAACCTAACGAAAACAAGGTTTTAGCCCACCTACATTTGATTGTAGGCAACCTTATTGTATACTTTAAGGGCTTTCCTACATCACCTCTACTTTGAGTTTGTCTCAGCTCTTAGTGGAAGGAGATGCTTCCAATGTCATTGGATGGGTGAGATCCCATTGCTTGGGAGCTTGGAGATTTGCTAGGATCAGTAGAGAAATTCTTGATCTTGTGGGTGCTTTAGGTATTCAAGCCAATTGGGTTGCCAGTGCAGCTAATGGGGAGGCATATGGTTTGGCTAAGAGGGGTGCTTCCACCCTTAGTCTTTCACGGGGCATTTTCTTCCTCTTTGAGGCTGTTTTTTGTTCTTTGGGTTTTCTTTTTGTTTGGGTATAGTTGGGATATAGTTTTTGCCTGTATAGCTTGGTACAGGTTTGGCATAGAGTTTGTCTATTTATTTTTTTGTTTTTTTCTTCTCCTAGGAAATCTCTTTCTACTTAGCTATCTTCCTGTTTATTTTCAATGGTAAATTGTTTCTTATCAAAAAATGAAATTTCTTTTATTAGTTTTTTTAAGAATAATATTTTGTAAGCGTTTGCACTCAAGGTTAGGAAAATAGTGTTTTAATCTCACAGTTGATATAGGCAGCATCTTTCTTATATCTCAGTAGTTCATTTCTACCAAGAGCTTTGTATAAGGAAAATGACTGTTGATTTTTCTTCTTTTCTTATTATTATAACAATAAATGACTGTTGAATTGACTTCTTGATGTCTATGAGGTGCTATTCACTTACTAGGAGATGACTACTGCATTCCTTGATGATTATCAATGGGTTCTTCAACTGTATACCTTAATTATTATCAGTGTTTTGCAATACACTATATCTGTAGTATTACTATTTTTTAACGAGCTGAAGATTGTTTGAAGTGTCCTATGTAAAACCTTTATGCCTGTCATCTTGGAAAAGTTTTGGCAAATAGTAAATTGTTGGAATGCTCCTTACTCCTTCAGAAATGTTTGCCGAACTTGAAAAATTGTTGAATTGACTAACAAAATGATCACTTCAACTATCGAGTATGGAGTGCCTTTAAGTATCATTATATTTATTTTTATGCGTATTCAGCCCAAAGGGAGCTTTGCCTTCTATGCAGGAGAATTGTTTTCTTCATGATAGATATCTCTCCTTTATGAGGATAAATGAAATTTTGCAGTTTAAGAAATCATTGGTCTACGTTGGAAGGGTCTATAGAGTCGGTTATGTTGTTTAAGCGGTTATCCTGAAAGAACAATGTTTTTTTAGATGAAGTAGGTATCGTATTAGACAAAAAGGGCAAAACCCAAATACATAAGATATATACGAGTGCTAGCCAAACTGAAAAAAATAAAAATAAAATAAAACAGTGTTACATGTGTTATAATGTTGTTAAGATGCTTTCTTTTTATTTTAAAATTAAAATATTTGAAGGGAACTAAAGCCCATTAAGTTGCACTAAAAAGGTATTTTCACCTGCAGAACATATTTCTTGGTTTGGTACAAATTTAATCTTTGACTATTGTTATGATTTTCCATTTATAAAAATTTGTTAAATTTCCTGATTATAAACATCGTAACCAAGCCTTTTTCTCCTTTACATACACAATTTGTACTTGAAAAACTTATCAAAAAAGAAAAAAAATTGTGTTTGGAAAAGCTCTACTTATACAAGCTCTACTATTTTAACCGAGTCCTTTTCATCCTCGTATACTAAAAGGCCTCTGGTAATAAAAAAAAAGGAGGATTTTTTTGAGTTTTTGAAAAAGGGTAACCACCTACACCTAACAAAATGAAAAGCAGTGAGCTCTGCAACAAAAGTGAAGTGAGCTGTGCATTGAAACATATAAATGTTGACTCATCCAGCTAACATTGAACTTATTAAAATGAAGTGGTTGAATAATTGAAAAATGAGATTTTTCTTTCTTGTTGCACCCTTCTTGGCCCACTCGGGTGGACATAATTCTCAGGACTACAGGAAATTAAAATGTACCATCAACTTATGGATCTGTTAGTTTGTTAAAATGTACATAATTCTCAGGATCTGGTAGTTCTATCATACATATTCAATCTAATAATCCTCGCCTTCTTTTGAAATAAACCAGAGAGAGAGCAAGAGAGTTCAAAGAAGCAAGGGACCATCAGCAGTACCTGTATTTCTCAGGCTAATGTTTTGGTTAGAACAAATGAAACTATTACCATGTCATGGACATTTCGCAGCATAATGTGCACGTGCACGTGTTTATTTTACATCAATAATTTATCGGTACATTTTTAATTGTATGTCTTACTTATTTTAGGGGTGTTTCTACAAATTCTTACAAGTTCAGGTTACTCATTGATTGGCATAAATACATTCCTCGGGTCAATTTCTAGTTGTTTAGTATTTCTATTATGACTTCTCAAAACTTGTGGCTGTTATAAACTCTCCCTATGGTTGTCATGCTTTTTTGTTTATATTGCTTTGCTAGAACATTTTATATCTACTGATTTGAGAATAAACTTCTGGTTCCACTACTGCTTTTATAGATCAATTTTCAGTCTGAAGGGTAAACTTACCTTTGGTTTTACATTGCCAACAAATTAGTTATATGAAACATAGTCTTTCTATTGCTAATTTGTTGAATACTCTCTACACTGTTTACTTTGATGCCATATTTACTCTTATTTCACTTTTCAAAGACAATTTATATAGCTTGGACATATTGTGAGACACAAAGTGTTGATTGGGTTACTTGCTGCTATACGGGAAGAGTAGAAAGAGGAACATCTTCCTCTATGGCGGGTGAATCCCTGATTTCCTCCTTTGGGTGGGCTGGAGTAAATCCATAATTTTTCGCTTTTAGTTTACAAATTGAAGGGCATTTTTTAACCAATTCATATTACTGTAAATTGACGAAATTACAACAAATAGTCCTTAACATTGACTTTCCTGAGCTTTTGTCCAAATTTTCGACCAATTTTATACTCCAAATATGAGAATAAAAATTTCATTACAAAATGGCTGGATTTTGTTAATTACATTCCTATGTGTTTAGAAAAGATAAAAAAATGAACTTTTCAAAATAGAATTTTGATTCCATTCTCTTTGGTTCATCGGTTGAGACTTTGATTTTCTACTAGTCGTTTCATCTTAAAATTATGGGAAAAAGTTTAAACCAATTTCACAGCTTTAAACATTTTATGAGGGTGGGAATAGTAAAGTTTTTAGGGTTGAGGGACCTTAATGGAAATATATGATATCTGTCCATGGGGCGGGGGGCATATAAAAAATAGGTTCCCAATTTATAATATATATATATAGATAGATAGATAGATAGATAGATATTGGTTTTGGGGGTGGGGAATGGCCCCCCTAACTAGATTTGTTGCTCTACCTCTGCTTTCTGTGTAAATATATATATATATATATATATATATAGATAGATAGATAGATAGATAGATAGATATTGGTTTTGGGGGTGGGGAATGGCCCCCCTAACTAGATTTGTGGCTCTACCTCTGCTTTCTGTGTAAACCTGCACAACTTTGTGTAAATATTAAACAACTGCATAGGATCGTAGGTACTTTGCTAGAAAATCCTCAGGTTAGATATTTGAGATAGCACTAAATGTTGCCATTGTTATGTGAAAGATATACCTTTCAATTTATTTTTTGGTGGCTGTGTAAGAAGAAAAACATTGTTCACATCTATTGCCATGAACAGGCTTCGCTCGATCAGTCTCTGCCTTTCCAAAGAAATGGTGCTATTGCGTTGCTTCTTGGCGCTTTTTACTTGCTCAGTAGATATGTTACCCATTGTACATGGGTCACATCGGAGGCATATTCATCTCCCTCAATTGTCTTGGCTGCAAGGGGTGCCCATGGCAACAGGGTAATATTTGATGATTACCGTGAGGCGTACTTTTGGCTTCGGCAGAATACTCCTCCAGATGCTAAGGTGATGTCATGGTGGGATTATGGGTACCAGATCACTGCAATGGGAAACAGAACTGTTATTGTTGACAACAACACCTGGAATAATACACACATTGCTACAGTTGGACGTGCAATGTCATCTTATGAAGATGAAGCATATGAGATTATGAGGTCACTTGATGTGGATTATGTATTAGTCGTCTTTGGAGGTGTTACTGGTTATTCTTCTGATGATATCAACAAGTAAGGCGTAATGAAATTACATTTTAATCTTTGGAACTCTAATGCATTATTTGCGAAGAAGTCTTCTTTTATCTAAATTGAAAATTTTCATGATCCTCTGAAAGTATTTTTTTGGAAACCCTTTGGGCAAACCCCGAGTCCATACAAGACCCCACAAGGGGTTTTAGCAAGAGTCAAAACTCAAGACCTATGTTTCAATCCTCTGAAAGTATTTTTCCCTTTTTCTTACCAAAAAAAAAAAAAAAAATCAAACTTAGAGATTTGATGCTAAATTTAAAAGGAATTTGTCATTTAAATAATATATACCTTGGCATTTATATTCACACCTGCATCCCCCTCTTCCCATTTCATCTTATTGCTATGGGTCATGTTCTAATAATTGTGGCATATGGCCGAACTTCTATTGTTAGGCAACCTCCAAGATAGACTACAGCCGTATTTGATAATAAGATTCAAACTATCTAAGGTACTTCCTTGGTCATTCATACTATTAGTTACGGTCTATAGGAAAATTTCATTTTTCCAGGATTTTCATAAAATTTTCATCTTTGGCCCACGCCCATTTCATAATAGTCGGTGATTTAGTGGATAGACTGTTCTGATCATCTATATTGTCAGATATGTAAGCAGTTTTACTTTCTTCATGGTAACAGCTTCACTTTTGAATTAGATAGACTGGACTGTTCTATATTGTCGCATAGACAAACAGTTCTACTTTCTTAATGATAACAGTTTCACTTTTCAATCCAAATGTGCCCATATAGATTCTGTTCATCACATTAATATTTCTGGGTGGTTCTCTCTCTCTCTCTCTCTCTCTCTATATATATATATATATATAGATTAAAATTTTGGCTGCTTCCTTTCGATGAAGCAGACCTTGTATTTCTATTTTTTCCATTAACATGCTTTCATCATATCCTAATAGAATTCATTTTATACCAGATTTTTGTGGATGGTGAGGATTGGAGGTGGTGTTTTTCCAGTCATCAAGGAACCTGATTACCTCGTTAATGGCGAGTATCGTGTTGACAAAGGTGCATCTCCAAAGATGTTGAACTGTCTCATGTAAGTTTCTCAGAACTGCTACCATGACTATGTATGTAAATCTATCTATATGTTATTCATGGTATGTTCTTATATATATTGACTAATTTTCTTTGAAACATGGGTTATCACGACTCACAAAATAATTTGCGAAACACAGCCTATGCTTTTATGAATCTGAAACCTTGTTAATTCTTTCATTAAGGTTATTTAGTCTTATTGATAGTGTGACATTTTTTTTTTCTTTTTCTAGTTCCTTGAGCACAGCTTTACTTATTTTCTTTTGGAACAATTATATCGGTGTAGAATTATGGAGTTTCTGCTTAACCATTGGACAGATTTTATGCAAACATAACTGCTGTGGCTTGATCTGCAATTACAAGTGGCTTGGCAATTATTGATGCTGCCTATGGCAATAATCTGTAACAGTAGAAGACATTCCCTTTATTTATATCTACACTATGGCTTCATACTACATTTTAAAACAATAAATAAATAAATAAAAGATCAGAACTTCATTGATATAATATCCTATTACAAAATGACGAAGACCAGATCATATGACTGTACTTACTTCTTGCAGTTATAGCATTATTATGAGCATGCCCTTTCAACCTTAGTTAACTTACATACCCTAAATATGCTGGCCATGTGCAATGTCACCGAAAATATGATGAATCTCTACAGAACTGGCTTGAGATCTGGCCAATTGACACATAAGAGCAAGAGTCTGTACATAATAGAGCTGTAACAGGAAAAAAGAATGTCCGGGGAGCCCATTTCAGTGCAAACAAACAAGCTGATGCTTCTGCCTGCAATGCCAGCATGCCCGAACAGAAATAGACCCTGCTGCCAGCCATCTGCTATTGTTCCACCACACCACCCATCTCTAAGGTGTTAGTCCAAATAAGGAACTTCTCATCACAAGATCCACATACACTCGACCACCACCACTGTGCATTTCTTGCTTGATCGACAAAGATGTTGGCGACTCAGTCACTTTATTCTTATCACTGTGGCATTGAAAATATAGGTTTTCTGCTAGTCTCAAAATTTTCCTAGGATCAAACTCTTCCCCGCTAAACAGCTTCCTGTTTCTACTGCACCAAATACTTTACATAATGGCTATAGCATAACCCACCATATCAAAACCAAACCAGTGATTGACTTCTCACTGATAATAAAATTCTGTAACCAATCCTTAAAGGTAGTCTCCGCATTGTACTCCACCATTATCCTTAACTGAGAAGCAGTCCATATTTGAGGCAAGGAACAACCTCCAAAGTGGTGATCAAATGTCTCTTGCTCTTGATGTACTGTAAATTATTAGTCTCAATAAAGTCTACCACATGCATGAAAAGCAGTTGGATCCACCCTCTCTTTAGGAGTCGCAAGCTCTCCTATAAGAAACTCTCCTAATGTTTGGCCCTTTCTCATATAACCCCCCCTAAAGGAAAAATGGTTGCAATGTCCCCCAGACAACTTACAAATTTAGCAATCAGCACTACAGTTTATTTCCATTCGTGGAATTAACAGTGGTTACATAATGTTTTTCGGTCTAATTCCATGAACAATGATTAACGGTGGTGCTGACTGTCGGGGGAACATTACAACCATTTTTTCTTTGCTTAAAATTTTGAAGGTACAAGTGTTTGCATGGACTGTAGTTCATAAGAAGATTAATACTAATGATATGTGGCAAAGGAGGAGACCTTTTCTTTGTTTGTTTCCTTAGTGGTGCATAATGTGCAAGAGGGATGATGAAAGTGTTAATCATCTTTTTCTTCATTGCCCGGTTGTCTGGGTTGTGGCAACATCTTTTTAATGAGGCGGATTCGCGGATATGTGCTGGGTCTCTCCGAGGTCTTGCATTAATATATTTGAAATTTCTTTTGGTGGCTTTGGGAGGTGTAAGAAAGCAGTAACTCTATGGAGTTGTGCTATTTTGGCATTGTTTTGGGTTATTTGGGGGAAGAAGAATGCTAGGGTGTTTGAGGATAAATTTGAGTTGGAGGAGAAGCTGTGGAATTGAGTTAGATTTTTGGCTTCCTTTTGGGCATGGGCTTCTAGTGCCTTTGCGGGGGTCCCTTTGTTTTTGCTTGAGCATTATTTGGAAGTTGGTTTGTGTAGATTAGGTGCTTTTGTGATGTAATCTACTCTTTTTCTTTTGGGTGAGGACGCCTTCTCCTCCGCCACGTATAGTTTTCCGTTTCTTAAATAATTCATTTTTGTTTGTTGCTGATTAAAATAAAAAAAAAAAGTATATGTGTGTGTGTGTGTGTGAAAGAGGTCAACCTTACACATGGCTTATAGTTTTCCATTTCTTAAATAATTCATTTTTGTTTGTTGCTGATAAAAAAAAAAATATATATATATATATATATATATATATGTGTGTGAGAGAGAGAGGTCAACCTTACACATGGAAAATAAGTGCGTAAGACCAACCTGTTGTTTGTGTTAGGTTGAAGGTCAACCTTATACATGGAGCACTTTGCTTAAAGCCTAATGTAACCCAGCCAAAACCATGCTCAAGGCGACATAAAAAATTCAGGCTCAGGTGGAGTTCAAGCTATGTTAGGTGGGCTGGTTAGCTTCAGGGAACTATATAATATGTGTGTTTTGTGTATGTGTGTGTGTGAAAGAGAGCACCGATCATTTAAAGTAAAGCCTCCATCATAAAGGAGACTAAGTTATACTTTGGAGATAGATTTTTTATGGCATTCTATTATTAGAAGTATGGATTGTAGAATTATGGATTGGATGCTCTAGCAAGTTCAAGGACTTCAGCTAGGTTGGAGAGCTTTGTGGCATACAGTTCTTTATTTGTTGGGAATGGGGATTCTGTCTGTTTTTGGGAAGATCTTTGGCAGTGGGGAGGCATCCTTCTCTTCCTCCTTTCCTCGTCTTTATAGACTTTCTTTGGTGCATAATGCTTCTATCTCTTCCATGGTTTCATCTGTTTCTTCTTCTCTTAGTTCAGATTTTAAGTTTTTTTTTTTCGCAATCTCAATGATACAGAGTGTTTAGAGCTCGTCCTTGTTATTTCGTTTGGAGGGTTTTTCTTTGAGGGAGTCTATCCAAGATAGGAGGATTTGGATTGCTCATTCCTCCAGCGTTTTTTCTTGCAAATCCTTTTTTGAGAAGTTGGTTGAGTGTCCTAATGTCCTATTTTTTCTTCCCTCTGCGTCGATTTGGAAATCAGATGTGCCTATCAAAGTTCGAATTTTTTGCTTGGACTGTGGTTCATAAGAGAATTAATACCAATGAGATGATTCAAAGGAGAAGGCCTTCTTTTTTACTTATCTCCTTAATGGTGTGTTATGTGCAAAAGAGATGGAAATCATTTATCATCTTTTTCTTCATTACCCCCTGGCTAGTTGGTTGTGGAGAAAAAAATTTAGTCTTAGTGGCGAGTCTTGGGGTTTGCTGGGGTGTGTTTTGAGGATGTTTAAGATCCATTTTTGGGGCCTTGGGAGAGGAGAGAAGGCAGGGGTTATTTGGAGATGTGCTGTTCTCGCAGTTTTTTGGCTTGAAAGGAATTCAAGGATTTTTTATAATAGGGAATCTTCTATGGTTGAGTTGTGGGACAAAGTGCACTTTTTGGGTTCTTTTTGGGCTCATTCTTCAAAGGAGTTTGGGGATATTCCATTGTTTGTTTTAAAATCGGATTGGAGGGCTGTATGTTGCTGGTTTTTTTTTGGTTTTTTTTCCTTTTGTTGTAGTTCTAGGTGAACTTCTTGTCCTTCTGTGTATCTTTCTTTCTTATTAATAATATTTATTCTTTGTTGAAAGAAGAAGTGAGGGCAGTAGCTAGTAGGGTGTTTTCCCCTAGTGTTAATTTACAAGGCATTAGCAAGAGACCATAATTAACGTATTTTAGGTTTCCTTATCCTTTTGGTCTGAGAACAATATTCAAGTATAACTTCATTAGTGTACACCCATTTAAAAAATATATTAAATATTTGAACTAGGCTAATAGTTGAGGTTGGCCTTAGATTAGGATAAGTTCAACCTGCCCAAGTTGTAGACCTACACCAAAGTATAAACTATGAATTTAACCGTTTCAAGTTGTAAGTGGGAAAATGTAATTGGCATAGCCCATTAAGCTTAATAGACAATATTCTTAATGTAATTATGTTTTGCTATATTATCTGAATATACCATGTCCATAAGGGGTTGTTTGTGCACTAGTCTCCTCGGGGGTTTAGGTTTCATGGGTGGGTCCAAAGGGCCCTGATATAGGATGGTTCCCCAGTTATCAAAAAAGAAAAAAATAAATAAAAAAGGGGCTTTTTGTGAGTTTAGGAGAGAAAAGAAAGTCAATTCTTTCCCCTTTGCTTGGGAGTTGGAAAGAAAATAATGGAAATGATTCATTAAATGCAAAATTTTCTTCTCTCCATTTCTTTCTACTTGTGGGAGGAAAAAAAGGTGAGCCTTAGAGGGGTTCAAAATCCCTCCATTTCTCTCCATTTCTTTTCTTCTCCTTTGTAAAACTCACAAACAAGGGAGAGTAGATCCCCCCCCCCCCCAACAAAATATATATATATATATATATATATATATATATATATATATATATATATATATTCTTCTCTCCAAATCACCTCATGCAAACAAAGTGCAACTCTATAACTATTTGAATGTGCTAAATTAATTTAACACTTGCACCCTTTTTAGAAAATATACTCAGAGCCATATCAATATAATATCGATCAAAATGACACATTGCATTCTTTGAAGTTGAACAATTGATTGGGCCCAATAAGGTAACCTTTTTTTTTTTTCGGTCGGGTTGTTATTATTTTCTTTTCCACTCAACAACTTATCATAATTGTGCTAAAACAAACTTCTTTTTATTTTTGGAAATTTGAATCGTGGGTTGCTCCCACCACTTGGCTTGCGGTTTTTTTTTATTTTATATATTTACTGTGAAGCCAACATCTCCATTTTAACAAGATGGTTTCATCCTCATAATTATTGCAAACTAAAGGCATATATTGGTTCATCTTGATGACTTTGTGCTTAAGCTTGTCATTCCAAAATCAACAAGATTTTGAAAGTCATTGGGTGGTTGTATTTTAGCTAGTATTTAATTGATTCTCTACATGGTGTTGTGCATCATTGCCAAAAGGTTTATTGCTTATTGATTTTGATGTTTAGGTACAAGCTGTCATACTACCGGTTCGGAGAGCTGACAACAGAATATGGCAAACCTCCTGGGTAAGTTTAATGTATTCCCTCCTTGATTTCCCGACTGTTATTACATTTGTGTGTGTGTGTATGTTTTTTTTGTTATGGGTAAGATGGGGAGGGGGGCAAGTAGCCTTCTAGCCTAGCGGCACTTCTCTCCCCCCCACCCCCCTACCCGCCCCCAAGATTCTAAAGTTCAAGTCTTAGGAATAGTAATATGATGTTGTAATGAATTTCTCAACCATGTTACCAAAAAGATGGGGAGGGGGAAGGTCATAGGACCACACATTAGCATGATTGAATTGACGTGATGAAATAGTATATTAGACTGACACTCCAAAAGACTATGCAACTTTTAGAGGTGCGGAACCTTGCTTATATACCACCCCTAACACCTCTGCCTACCCAATGAGGTACAAGGTCCCAACTCGACTTGTGTTTCATTTTTCTTTCTCCCTTCTCTTTTTTTTTTTTTTTTTTTTTTTTTTTTTTGGCCTGCTATGGGTAAGATGGCAAGGGGGAAAAAGGTATGTGGCCATATATATGTGCATGCATTCACATGCACATGGATACGCACACACTAGTGAGGTATGGGCAATACACATGAAAGAAGGTGAAGATTCTAAAAGTGCAATTGTTGTAAAAAAATACTTCATAGACATTTATTGAAATATGTAATGCCAGGTTTGAGGCATAGAAATTTTGGTCACTAAAGGCTGCATGAGTGTGAGGCCCATTCTCACATGCACATTGAAGGGACAAGCTTTACAACTTCTGGCCCCTGTAATTTTAAGTCTTGATTTTTCATTCATCTGGTTGGGGTTTTGCATATTGGTGACACTCACAACATAGTTGTGCCCACAATATAAAAGACAAACAAAGGCTTTAGAACTTAGAAGGGTTTGATTAGGGGTTGCATGAATAATGGCTTAGGGCATAAATGCCACTCTCAACATACAGAGGCGTTGCAGGCCATGTGAAGGGAATTTCAAGTTTTTAAGTAATTTTGTGACGAAACCCCTTTATCCCTTATTGTTTGAAATTTACATTTCCATTTGATAGACATTTTTCTTGTGTATATATATTATATAATATTGCAATTTCTGCTCTCCTTTTTTTCTAACCCCAGCCTGGTTGTGTTAGAACCTTTGTTATGCTTTTGTGTCTGGCCAATGTACATCTCTAAAATTCTGTAATTGCTATTTGTGTGGCAGGTTTGATCGTGCAAGGGGGGTTGAAATTGGAAATAAGGATGTGAAACTTGAGTACATGGAAGAGGCATTCACAACATCCAACTGGATAGTTCGAATTTACAAAGTCAAACCACCCAATAATAGGTGGTGAGCGCTCTCTCTCTCTCTCTCTCTCTCTTTGCGGGACAAGAAAGGAACTTGTTAGATGAACTGAGAGCTTAGTTTTGGAAATATTTATATGTTTTATTTATAGTATTAGAGATGGCATGGACCATATTTTTCTTAGAGTTTGGTTCTGTAACGTTCAAGGATTTTATCGTCTGACCCTGAGATTTTATGACTACTTTCCACCACATCTATCCGAACATTCATCCAATGTGTGGTTGAGAATTTCTCCGGGATCATTGACTGTTTAGCACACAATTTAACTTACTGGCTTGATGCTCTATAAAGTTTCACATCCAATGATGAAAGGTAATGATATTATTATTATGGTTATTATTATTTAATTTTTTGCTGTATAATCGACACATTGAAGAAATTGAAAGATATCGTCTAGAATTTGGGTGAATTGCAGAAAATTACTCTCAAGTTTGGGGGTGCGTTTCAGTTTGATGCCCTCAAGTTTAAAATGCATCAATTTAGTATCCAAACTTTTAGTTTTGTTACAATTAGGGGTCCACCATAATCAACTGTTAGTTGACCAAATTGTAAAAAAGGCACATGACATGGATGTGACCTTATTTATCACTAATATGCCTATTTTGCCTCCTCCCACAAAAAATAAAAAAGGAAAAAAATTGACAAGCAGGTTGTTTTGTCCTGCTAAGCTCGCCGGCTATACACCAAAAAATGATAATTATAACGATCACCCACCACTCCCAAATTCACCCACCACTCCCAAATTCTTCCCCCCCCCCCCCCCCCCCCCAAAAAAAAAAAAAAAGAAAAAAAAAAAATGAACTCCAGTTTCATTGCCTACCTACCTCTCACCAAACCAAACATTCTTCGCCGACAATGCACCCAAATTAAAAAAATTAAAAAATAATGATCACGATCACCCTCTCCCAATTCCTTACCCCAACTCCTAGATCCACCTCCGCCCCCTCACCCACACCAACCTCGTTCGCCGGCAATACACCTAAAAAAATAAACAAAAAAACAGAACAAAACAACCACAATCAATCCAATCTTCAAATCCACCTTTATAACCCACAGCCTTCACCACTAACAACAACTCATCATTACCCACAACCCATTAGAATCCATAACATGAACGCCGTTAGTTGGCTAATGAAGGAGACGTCGATCTACACCATTGTGTTGGATTAGGAGTAGATCTGCAATTTCGAATTTCTATCTCATTGTTGTCGATATGCAAGAACCATCGCTGATCGTTGCCGTCGTTAACCCTAGCCGTCAGCCGCTGGTTGTTCTCGCATCACCGTTAGATCTACAGAGGTAGTCAATCTCAGATCTGGCCATAAAACCATGGCGCAAACCCATCTGGTGCAAAACCCAACCAAATGTTGGAGCAAACCAAACAGACGAGGATGCGATGTGTGCGCTTTTCTGATGGTTGATGGCGATGGCACTACGGCAGAAAAGGAAGCAGACGTGTGGGTCGCTGTCGATTTGCAAGTTCAGGTGCTCTTCCACGGTGCTCGTTGTCCGCTGTCAAAAGAGAGATGACAGTGCTTCTCGCCGTCGAGAGTGAGATGATCGATGGTGCTTCTAGCACGTTTGGGAGTGGTTTTGCACCACTCACCAAGTCTTTTCCCTAAACGACGCAGTTTAACATAAGGGCAGTAAAGTCATTTTGTCGTTGCCGTTAACGGCGTTATTGATTTTGAGTCAACAAAAAGTATGGGTACTAAATTGACACTTTTTAAACTTGGGGGTACCAAACTGAAACGCACCCCAAACTTGGGGGTAGTTTTCTGCAATTTACCCTTGAATTTCCCTACAAATCTTGTCTTTGACAATATAATTGGCATATGGAAAAGTCCTAGGCTGGGCTGGGCTGGGATGTAGTTTGCTGATGGGAACGGCTACTGCAACCCCCTAATATGCTAAGTTGACCCCTCACATTTTTTAATTCAAAAAATTATTATGCAAAATTACCAAAAAGGGCTTCAATACCCTCACCCACCCCACCCTACCGGCGACGGCGACCTCTTCTTCCTTCTTCCTCTTCCCTCTTCTTCTCTTCTTCTTTCTTTTTTTTTTTTTTTTTTTTTTTTTTTTTTTTTTCCTTTCCTTCCTAAAACCAGAACCCCTCTCCCCACACCGGCAACGGCACCCCACCCCACCGGCGACCCTCTCCTTACCCCACCGGTGACCCTCTTCTTCCTTCTTCTTCTCTTCTTCTATTTTTTTTTCTTTCCTTCCCAGAACCAAAACCCCTCTCCCTGCACTGGCAACGGCACCCCAGCCCACCCCACCAGCGACCCTCTTCTTCCTTCCTCCTCTTCCCTCTTCTTCTCTTCTTCTATTTTTTTTTCCTTCCTTCCTAGAACCAGAACCCTTTTCGCCACACCGGCAGCCCTCACTCTTCTCCCTCCCAGCAGCCTCTTTTTTTTCTTTCCTTGTCTTTCTCTTCCCTCCCGTCGCCGGAAAAAATGGAGGTTTTGAAAACCCCCCTTGCCGGAAAACACACAGATCTTACCAGCGGAGGAAATAAAAAATAAAAAAAATAAAAAGAAAGAAGAGGAGAAGAGGAAGAACCTCCTTCGCCAGAAAAAATGGAGGTTTTGAAAAAAAAAAACCTCCCTTGCCGGAAAACACAGATTTGAAAAAAGGGGGGGTCATCGTCGCCGTTGCCCTTCCTCGCCGTCGTCACCCTTCCTCGCCATCGTCATCGCCCTTCCTCGCCGGTCGTCGCCTTCCTCGCCATCGCCGTCACCGTGGGGTGGGGTGGGTGAGAAGGGTTAGGGGTATGTTAGTCTTTGGGAGGGGTGGGTGTGTGAATTTGGGGGGTGGGGAAATGAGGGGGGGCAACTTAGATGCTTCGGGGGTTGCAATAGCCGCTTCCTTTGTTGATCTCATCAAAGGCTGTTACTAGGAGTTACTGACCTTTTATATGGCTGAGGGCCATTAATATAAGAGCTGAGCGTAAAATTGACGGCCTCTATTAATACTGCTATTCTAATCTACTGCTATTCTAATCTGTGCGACTCATGCCTCAGATGAGAATTTCATGAAATACTAAATGATGTAGAAATGGAAAATAATGGAACTCACTCAATGGGTTAGGCTTCTAGGTGTGGGATTGCTTTGCTATTCGCCTCTCCGGAACCAGATCATTATCGTTGCCTATGGTAATTACTGGAAATCGAGGGGTTGATTCTACTAGTTTCTCTTCAAATGACAGTGGATTCCCTACGTAACATAGTTAATTTAATTACCTTGCCAAGTAGCTTACTAATCGATCGTCAATCGTTGATCCTTAAGAGCAAGATCTTGGCTTTGCAACTCTTACCATTAAATTGATGGTATTTGAGCATGTGCCAGGTGAATATGGACACGGTAAAAATCTTCCCATAACCGAGCAATACATGTGTACAGCTTCCCTGATTTCTCAACATATTTCCGTGTTTCCCCATTGAGTTTTGAAACAGCCACTGGCTCCAAATGAAACCCATGTCATCCACAAGACCCGAAAATAAAAAATTTCCACACCCCCAACCATACATACGTGCGCAATTTGAGAGATTATGATAATAGTGACCAATAATTGTAGTATGGTACCATATTCACCACATCTTCAATTAAACTACTGGCCTCATGGCCTGCCCAATGACCAAAAAAAAAAAAAAAAAAAAAAAAAAAACCCATACCTCCACTGTTAGCACTAGCCTTTATGCCCCACTGTCACAACCTAGTAATGACTTGGACCATCGATTATAGCCTCGTAAGATAGTAATGGCTTGAATTATAAAATTATATGGTCGAGGTTGAACCTTTTTTTTGTAAAGTTGGGATAGTCGTTTCAGCAGTAATGTTTGTGTTCACCTTGACTTCCAATAATAGGAATCCTTAATTCATAACAGTGTCCAATAGAAATCAAATTATACATTCTCTACGAAGTCCAAAATGCACAGGCTAACGCAATACACTCGGAAGTGGAACTTTCAGCAAGGATGCAAGACAATGTGACTCGTATTCTTGACCCAATGATATAATTACTAACCTAGGTTTAAATTCTCAGCCCCCATTAGGGATGGTAAAAAATAATAACAAAGCATCCAAAGCACGGATAAATTTGACCACGCCTCTGTTACAGTTTCTCTCAAGCTGCAGCTGCTTCAGACTTTAAGTGCTATCCTCGTTTGCGTTTGCACATCACCTAATAATTGAAGAAAGATTTTTTGTACTGTCCACTCTTATTCTTTCTCGGGCTATGTTAACTTTCAGAAACACCCTATAGCCATGTGATGGATGATAGTAGCATAATGTCTCACTCAGATATTTCATTCCATGTATAAATCTAAGTGGAATAAAAAGTTGGATTCCACGAATGTGCAAATGAATTATGCTAATCAAGGGCGGCTTTGTTCCTTCGGCCAGTTAAGGGTTTTGGTAAGCCGTCAAAGATTGGTCTAGCAATGGATGCAGTTGAGAGAACCTGTAAGCTCTGGTTTCAAACTCCACTTGGATGTTGGCCACAGGGTATTATGGTCTTGCTCTTGTAGGCTTGACGCGCTTGATGATTTATGGACTCCGACAAGCCCATCAACCATGATAGAATCTCCCAAGCCCAATGGAGCAGAATTCAACCATCCTGACTCTGCATCGGCAACCAGTGCAGTCCGGCTGGCTGATTTGGGTCTCAGGGCTAAACCCTTTCCTGTTACTGCTGAAAATCCACTGCTGCCACCACCATTTTCTTCTCTCAACAGCCTTTCTGGTGTGCCAGACAAAGAATCAGCTTCTGCTTTCTGACGTCTTCGGACAGACTTTTCATTAGACCTCTCACCCTCCACATCTTTGGATTCTGTAATAGGCACATCCTTGACCACTACACCATTCTCTGGCACCAAACCATTATCTAAAAATCTAGACTTGTGATGGCGGTCCTGAAGGTGGGTCAGAAATTGTTGAGGTGTTGGGCAGCAGTCCATCATCACAATAATCTGACTTCCCTGTTTTGAAGACTGCCATCTCTGTGCCGTCAGCTGAACCCTTCTGACTTGGAGATTTGAGACCATAATAGTTTTGTAAAGTGCTCATGGCTAGAGAAACCTTCTGTTGGCTCGATTTCAGTCTTTGGGACTGGAGTGATTCCAATACATTAGAGTGACCTTGATGTGGTGGTGTTTTTTCATTGCCGTTTTCTCTGCAATAAGTTTAAGCATGATAAGCCACTCTAAAGTGTCGCTATTCATTACAGACTAAGATTTACTTCAACCTCTACATATCAGTGATTAAAATTAAAATGTAAATAAGTGCAGATTACTTCACAATTGCAATAACCTGTAAAGAAATGTGCTACTATAATATAACAAATTATTTAAGGATAGTCTCTGATGCCAAAAAGAAAAAAAAAAAAAAAAAAAAAAAAAAAGAGGGGTCTTTTCCTTTTAATGATATTAACTGAGCCCTTATCCAAAAAACAAAAAACATAAAAATAAAAAAAAAAAAAAAATGATAATACAACTGAACCCAGTAAACATACTGATGAAATCCAGTAAAAAGGAAATAAGAACAGAGCGAATCCAAAGGGTGTGATACATCTATTTATATACCTGAATAGGCACAAGTCTATGAATAGTATAACCATAACTGATGCTAATTCAAACCACATCCAAATTGAAGCCCTAAAACAATGTTTTCGAACAAACTGAAGGCCAAACAAGAAAGGTGGCCAGTTTATGGATCAAGTGTTCAACATCCAACCCAACTGGAAGACATGTAAAGAGAAAAGGAAATGAAGGAAGACAGAAAAAAATAGAATTTATAGCCAAAGATTCTGAAATAGTATCTAATATGACTTGAGACCCCCAAAAAATCTGTTTCCAGTATTATATAGGAACTGGGTTGGGACCAATGTTTTAAAACCCAGACCATTCATTGAACCGGAAAATTCACTAGGTTAAGGGTCACCGGTTCAACCGCCGGGTCAACCGGAATTGAACCTGTGACATCATCATGATGTAATAAATACATTTAATTATTAATTAGCTATAAATATTAAAAAGTTTCCAAAATTTTTCCAAACAATTCAACTCTTTTTAAAATCACATAGAATGACTCTGTCATCAAATATAATTCAAGTATGATTTTCTGTGAACAAGAAAAGCAATAAATTTTATATCCTCTTTTCAAATGGTTTCAAAGTAAAGCATCCCTATTCAACTAGAGGGAACACGATAAAAAAGTCCGAAGGCACAAATTAGAATGAAAATTGTAAAAATTGTGTCTTAGACAATTATAAAAATAAAAAATGCAAGATAAAAAAGAGGCAAGTTTTTATGAGCATTGCAGAGAAATCACGAACATGTTTGAAGAACTATAAATGATTAAAGCAGCACATACTGAGTTATTTACAAGTCACAGGCTTCAAATAGAAGAGAAAAGCAAGAGAAAATCTACCCCCCCCAAAAAAAGGAGCAAGAGAGGTAAAAATTTTGGAATAGAAAAATGAAAGAGAAAAGAGAACTGGAGACAAGAGGAGGAAGAGAGAACTAGAGACAAAGAGAAGTTAGATTAGAAAATAGAAGAAAGAAGAAGATATTAGAAAAGAGAAGTCCGCACCTGGCATGAGAGAAGCTTTGCAAGACTGACAAAAAGCCCTAGTGAATCGAAAAATTTGGGGTAGTTTTTTGGCTTAAGTTGAAACCCGGCCAGTTTTATTCACCGGCAAATGGTTCACAAAAACCGCCGGTTCACCGTTGGTTCAAACAGTTTTATCAAAATACAGCGGTTTTTTATCTCAAACGGTTTTAAAGGTTCATCTAGACCGGAACCTAGACCGGTTGAACCGGGCGGTCCGGTCCGGTCCGGGTTTTAAAACACTGGTTGGGACTCCAGAAACCCAAAACTAGGACAGGTTGATGTTCTAGAGATTTCAATCCTCCTGTCCAGTCTGAGTCTGAAACCCTGCAATGCAAACAACTATTATGAAATCTTTGGATGACATGTCAAGAGAAAAGGAAAAGAAGGAAGACAAAAAAAAAATAGAATTTATAGCCGAAGATTCTGAAATAGAATCTAATATGACTTAAGACCCCCAAAAAATCTGCTTTCAGTATTATACAGGAACTGGGTTGGAACTCCAAAAACCCAAAACTAGGACAGGTTAATGTTCTAGAGATTCAATCCTCCTGTCCAGTTTGAGTCTGAAACCCTGTGATGTAGACAACTATTATGAAATCTAACACATTCATATCAGATAGAAGTTAAATTGATTATAGCACAATATGCCAGATAGAAATTACAAAGCACAGCAGAGAATATTTGGAGGAACATGTAAGAATCAACTTACTAGTAAGATTCCTAGAATTAATCTGCTAAAAATTACTAATGTCAACTGAACAAAATTCTTAATTAATTGGACTGTCACAAATTTTTTTACAAATAAGTCAATGCCAATACCAATTTTCAGCTCGGCAAAATACAATCAGAGATTACAATTGGCTTCGTTCTTGTCTTGCTTTAAATGCCCAAGCTATGTGCAAGCGCAAAGAATCCTTGTACTACGTAAGAGAACAAAAACGATTTTATTTTTCATCTGAGCAAAAGAAATATCACTAAAGCACATGGCTAGCTTTACAAAAATCAGAATAGAGAACACCAAATAAGATCACAGTAGTGGGGTGAAGAAATGATAAGCCAAAAACTATTAACCCCAAGGGGTAGCTCGGTTGGCAAGGAACTACGCCACAAGAAGCAGAGGTCTGAGTTCGACTCTTGCTAAACCCCTAGGGGCTACTCACACAAAGGTTTTATGATTCTCATGGACCTTGGACTTACCTGGTCTATATGGGCCCCTTATATGGGCCCGGGCTTGCCCAAAGGGTTTCCTTTGTCATAAATTTTTTTTAAAAAAAAGAGCCAAGAACTGTAATTTTCTGCCCCACTCAGAGCAGCTAGATTGCAAACTTGAGTCCCCTGGGATTGCATAAGTGTTGGTTAACCCCTTGGATTGCACAAGAGAATCTAGGCTACCCATTGTCTACCTAAACAACTACCATTGATAAACTGATGTTCCAACCAATTTCCAATGGCAAATTCATAACAAGAACAGCTTATCAATTAGCCTCTAAACCACCTATTGATGGTAAATGGACCCTTGTTCGAGGCTAATCAATCCCCCAAAGTATGAAAACTCATATTTTGCTTCTACTGAAGCAAATGACTACTACAAATCAGCTAGGGTCCAACAGACTATGAGCCACGCTCCCTCATGCCCACAGCTATCTAAGTAGCTATGTTACATGGACTCGAGTATGGGTGTGAGAGTGATGCAGCGGAAAATACGCGGTCAAGATGAAGCTTACCAAAAACAAACAAGCATCCACCAATCTATTGATTGTCGCAAGAACAATACCAGATAGTAGGCAACCACGATCGATATTCACTCAAGAACATGAAAGTAGGAAATAAATGAGAAACTCTTTCTCTCGATATTATTAATCTCATAAAATAATCAAAATCTAAAAATGTTTGCCATAAGGGCTTACATCCCCTTATATAGAGAACTAATAAGAAAGCCTTATTCTACTAGAACAAGTAAGAAATAACTAGGAAACTAGTAAAGCAATAATTAAATAAAACAAAATAATTAAAACTCCTAAAATAGCTAAAATAAACTAAAGTCTCGAATTAGCAACAATAATCAACCAAAACAACCCGAGGTGCATACGCATATCCAAAGAATGCATACGCTCAAAGTGAGCATGCGTACGCCGCTCCCCTATTTGGAGAGAATTCGCCCTCGAATTCGCAGCTTCATCCTTTGAGCTATCTCCATGATAAGGAACTAAGTGCTTGATAGGGAACACACCATGAGTACGAATACTACCACCACATATGAAGCTGCTGATATTGCGGATCCATTGCTTGATCCGCAAGGGTTCGGTTGCACAAAAGTGATTGTTTTACACCTTACCTCATCCTCCCTATTCTCCCCGTTTGGAGAGAGTTCGTCCCCAAACTCTACGGGTTGGCTTCACAGAAATATTGATGTCGACCACTCCATCAGAATAAATACTTTGATGAATTTCTTTGTTTCAATCGCCTTCCAAATTTATGTTCCCAAAATTTTACAACAAAAAAAATTTTCTCTGTACCCTTCATTTCATTCAAAATTTTCAGTAGTAGAGGATTAACAACATAACAAATATTTTCAATTCCAATAAAATCATAACGCTTCAGCTCTTCAACGACAAAAACTTCATCCTCTACAAAATTATAATGTTTAAATTTCTCAACTCTAGGAATTTCAACCCAATGAACATTAACTGAATCAACATTATTTTCTGAATAATTTTGTTCAAAAGAATTGTAAGGAATGGTCTCACATTGATCTTCTAAATTTTCAATAATATTTGGCTCAATATCATCATCACTATACTCATCAAAAATAGGCAAAGAATTAAAATCCACTAAATTTTCAGCTTCAACATCACCAAAATTATTAAAACAAAATTTTTCCATGAATTCAAAATTCTTACCTCTTTCGTCTTCATCCAAATCTTCATCCTCCACAAAAACTGAATTTAAACGAACCTTAAGTGCATCAAGTTTTTGACATATCACGTCAAGCTATTGTGCTCTTCGTGCACGTTCAAACTCCTCCACAAAGCGTGGAAATATAGGTCGACAACCACGTTGCTGCTCAAGACGAATTTTCTCGAATTGGGCTCGTAGCTCATCTATATCTTGTTGCATTTGAGCCTTGTCCTCGCGATTACACACATCCTCCAAATTGGTTTCACAGCCTCCGACACGTCCTCCTCCTCGTCTTGGCATGACAGCAAGAACGATACCAACTGATGCAGCGGAAAATACACAGTTGAGACTGAAGCTCACCAAAGAACAATCAAGCGTCCATCAATTTGTTGATTGTCGCAAGAACAATGTCAGATAGTAGGCAACCATGATCAATATTCACTCAAGAACACGAAAGCAAGGAAATAAAGGAGAAATTCTCTCTCTCAATATTATTAATCTCAAAATAATCAATCATCTAAACCTATTTGCCATAAGGCTTACATCCCCTTATATAGAGAACTAATAAGAAAACCTAGTTCTACTAGAACAAGTAAGAAATAACTAGGAAACTAGTAAAGCAATAATTAAATAAAACAAAATAATTAAAACTCCTAAAATAGCTAAAATAAACTAAAGTCTCAAATCAGCAGCAATAATCAGCCAAAATAGCCTGAGGTGCGTACACATATCCAAAGAATGCATACGCTCAAGGTGAGCATGTGTACATTGATGCAATCTGCATCAAAGAAAGAGGGGAGGGAAGAGTATTGGTGTTAGGTGTGGGTGTGTGTCTAGACTACAGATTCATCAAATTCCCAAAACTCAGTATTTTGGGACACTTAAAAATACTGAGCCAGGTGGGTTAGGTCAGGTTGAAGTTAACCCGAGTTTAAAGCTGGCATGTAATTGGAAGCATGACTGGTTAAATATATTTATAAATCCATGAAAAACACCACCAAAACTGCAACAAATAGTTATAGATTCAGGAGCAACACTCCAACAAAGACACATGGTGTTTTACATGGAAACCCCAAAAAATATTTAAAAAAGAAAAAGAAAAAAAAAATTTAAAGATGGCAAAGATACCAATATTGGACTTGGACACAAATACGAGGTGTCTTACAAGGCAAACGAAAAGGGCTTAAAAGGAGTGTCTTTGATATGCAATTTATTGTTCTATGATCATCATAACTGTAAAGTTCATGTTTCTCTTGCTGTTTCCCCAAACATTGCTTGTGCATTTGGAATGCACTACCAATTTTGCTACTTATTAAAGTTGGTAGTAAAAGTAAATTTTTTTTACTTCTATTTTTTAATATTCTTTTTTTTATCAGCAAAAAATTGAAAGAAAGAAGCACAATTTGAAAGTACAACGGTTAGCTATTTCATAAAGCGAAAAAATAAAAATAAAAATAATAGAAAAGGGCATGTTTTGTAGTGGTTGTGGTGGTGATGAGTGGTGGTAACGTGGTAGTGGTGGTGGAGGTTACAAGGTGCTGGGGTGGTGGTGGTGGACGTTATTACAAGGTGGCAGTGATGGTGATGATGCAGCAGAAGCACACAAGCATGTAGAACCCAGACAAAGGGAGAAGAGAAGCGAGAGAAGGTAGGACGAAGAAGAAAAGAGGCGGGGAAGAACCCTAGGCTTCACACCTAAGGTTTTGTTTGGAGTCAGCACCAAACAGTAAAGGAAAACACCAAATTTAATTCATCATAAGTTAATTTCTTAAAGATTTATGGAACCTTTATATATAAGACTCCATTTACATCAAAAGTAGTAAACTTGGGCTTCAAGAAACTTGGGCCTCAAGTCTAGCAAATATAGTATAAAAAAAAAAAAAAAAACCGCTTAACCCCTAGGTCTAAGAATTTAAAAGCAACAATTCATAATTCTTAAAATAAAACTAAATAACTCTCCTAATGTGGGAGAAACTCAAGCTTGGGTTTGAGTTTGGATGGAGATATCGAAGCCGCCTTTTCCTACTGAAACAAATACTTCAAATAAATCGCTGCTTCAAGTGATGTTGGAATAGATTAGCTTCAAAATGTGTAACCTGAATTAAAATCTTCAATTTAGCAAAGAACTCAAGCAAATAGCAAGCACATGTCAACTCAAACTTGTCAACACCAAGAAAATCTATCCTCTGTAGCTTGAGCAATTCAAATGGGAAGACAACACCATCCCCCTGTGATAAAACCAAACTTCCTTGTTTCAGACCTTAGCCTGAAGAGCTATACACCAAACCAATCCTGGTATGCGCATGCCCCCTAAATTAAATTTATTTACTTCTATTACTATATAGCATTGCTTAGCAAGCGGAATATATGGAATATTTAATATGTGCAGCTGAATGGTGGATGCATTATGAAAACTGTGCCCCAAAACTTCAGTAGATTGCAATCAAAGTTTTGAGCCAAACGATTACTTCTTCCAATTGTGAGCACAACTCGAGCACCTTCAGTCAAATCCACACTATTACAAGGAACAAGCTAAAGTACAAAAGGCTCCACAAACTTGCTTTTTTACATTACAACATGCGACTCAAGTTGAGACATACTATGAGAAGAAGTCAAAAGGAGATAGACGCCAGCTTCAATCCCATCAACTTGGATTATAACTTTGAGAAAGATGATCCTCTAGGTGCATGGCTGGAGAGAGAGAAGCCCCTTTACTAGATGGGTGTGATGATAATTAGTGGCCATATTTGTCAGATGATGAGAACCCTGACCCTGCCTCGTACGAACAATAATCATCTGCAAGTTCACCTCAAGCAAGGAGTGAAAATAGTGGTTATAGAGGTTTGAGTCCACCTAGTTCGAGCCCTGATGAAGATGGAGATGGAGATGGAGGCGACGAAATAGCAAGAGTTAGCACCACTTCACCATTATCCAATTTCCCCTTATAGAGGGGATTATAGGGTAGATGCATGTCCACCTCATGTTCAAATAGGTGACGTTCCCCTCCAAGGCCAGGACATGAGAGTGGTAGGGCTGGAGAACGCACTAGTGAATTGAGGAGGAATCGACACATGCAGGAGGGAATCATCTGAAGAGTCTTCCTCGCATGTTGTAGTGCATAGTTTTGGCGACTTCAGACTGGGTGAATCCTATTAGGGGCCCTATGGTTATCCATCATATGGTAGTTCAAGTTACCTGAGCCAGTATACTACCCAAATCCACAAAAATTATTCACCATACAATTATTACCCCACCACCACCACCACCTTATATTGAGAATCCTCATCTGTATGGATATGCATTCGAGCCTAGGGATTCCTCACCAGCGCACTACTCTAAGCCACAATATGGACATGGGGTTAGTGAAGACAGTATTTATGGGATGTTTAACTATGTCTTTTGGGACAACAAGAAGATAAATCCTAGTCTGGTAATAGTGCTACAAATGAAAAAAATAGTCGGATAAGCTCATAAGCTTGTCTCTCGTCATGCTCTCGAAGTTAACATCCTTGTTAGTAGCTCAAGGCCTGAGGATCAACCACGACATTTACTCCAATTATGTATCGCTCCCATTACAGCAACTATACCCGATTCCCATTACACATTTACCGTTACCATTACAGCAACTATACCCTATATTTAAAACCAGGGGTAAGACCAAGGAACATGAGAACCATGGAAACCTTGTTTGGGTGGCCCTAAGGGGATAGCAAGAGTTGAACTCAAGACCTCCGTTTCCTGAGAAGGGATCCCTTGCCAACTGAGCTACCCCTTGGGGTTTGGGTGATTAATTTAATTAAGCAAAGATTGCTTTTTCCCAATTTCCCTAACCGTTGGATATCTCTCCTTCCCTCTCTCTTTCTTCTTCTCCAAGCCCCTAAACAGTAGGGTTACCACAAGCCAAGATCTTGGACTACTTCAATAGAATCCGCCATTGATTTCCTCAGTGTTGATAACTTTGAGCCATTCGGTGATCTGTATTTGGTAAAGTTCCTTAACCAGTTGTTGGTGATTCAGTACAAGGTTAAACCTTAACCTAGACTACAATAAACACCCAAGAAAATAGATTTTTTTCCTACCTTTTTTTGTTTTTTTTGTTTTTTTTTTTTTTTGTTTTTTTTAAGTTTTAAGGGAGCTGTGAGCAATACTCGTGAACAGTAACTCCAAAAAAAGAAATAAGAGAAGAAAGAAAGAAGATAAAACCCTAAACCACTAGCGTTTGTTTGAGATCCACACTCAAACACAAAGAAGAGTTCCACACTCAACTTAAAATAAATTTTATTCGATAAAAACTCCACCCCTATTAAAGCTATTACAATCCTATTTATAGAGTTCTAATATGCGCACCCTCAAGTTAACTAAGTTTCCTATTCCATCACTTATCTAATTCGACAAGGTTTCTAATATAACTAGGCTTCTAATTATGACTTCCATAAGTAATTAAACCTAACCCATTACAAAAAAGCATAAAGACCATAAGGCTAGCCCATTCCCTAATTAATTAAATTACTAAAATACGCTAATAAGAATACAAACATTCTCATACAAAGTATACCCCCAATAAATCAAATTTTCCTTCTTGCTAATATGTTCCGCATTAGTTGGCTACATCCCAGATTGGTTGCGCTGCACACCTTGAAGATGCTATATTTCACAAGTTTTTGAAGCGGCTGATTTATTCCAAATACTTCGTTCATTGGAAAGGTCGAATTCATAATATCTGGCCGAACTCGAAGGTCAAGTTCTTTCATAATCGGGGAGAATGATGGGAATTGGGAAAGACTAATTCTATATTATAGTTGTTGGCCCTAAAGGTTTTTAACATGTGGCATCTCTTTGATTTTGATGATAACAAGAGATTGATGTTAGTGCTAATGGTTTAAATGTCAAGACTATGATCAAAGCTGGGTACTCAAGTTCATTTCACATCAAGCATAAGCACGAGGATCATTTGACTCAAGAAAATCAAAGGCATATTACTCAAAGTCACATTAAGGCATAACCAAGGCATGGTACATCAAGCACATACTCAAAACATCAAAGACACTCAAGCATAGTACAATGAGAGCATAGAAAGCAAGCCATAAAGCCTAGAAGCACTCAAGACCAAGCTAGCACCATCAATGGATACATCTATGGGTTATGAGTGAGGTTTTAGGTTAATATTGTACATGGTTGCTCATGTTATTGCTCTAATGACCTAGATGGACCTTAGGACCCTTGAACTAATTGATTTAATCATTCACAAGAAGCCTAAGTTGATACACATTGACTGAAGTGATGAAAACTCATTGAAGAGAAGCTAAATTAGCTTTTTAAGCTGGTTTAGTCGACTACATGAAGGATGTAGTCGACTACATCATGCAATAGACCACACATTTAGCTACTGGAATGTGTAGTCGACTTCACCAAGGGTGTAGTCGACTACATCATGCGAATTGGCTGTAACTGCTAGTTTTTTTGAAAGGCCAATGGTGCATTTAATGCCACCAAACGGCTCTTTCCCGGCATTTAATGCTTCTAATGGCCATATTAGGCTAAATAGGTATAAATGCAAGCATTCAAACTCATTTATGAGTATCAATACAAGTGCAATCAATTCTCATCTTTACTCTTGAGCATTCTAGCCCTAATTCTTAAAGAGCTTTCATTGAGCAATCATTAGAAGAGTGTTGAACTTTCAAGTGTTGTAATTACTCTAAGAGAGAGATTGTTTTACAGCAAACAACTTCTATTCAAAGCATTGTAAGGGTTGTGAGAACCCTGGTGAGACAAAGTGATTTGTCTTGGAAGAGAGTTTCTCTTTGTAAAAGGTTTGATCTTCACCCGCAAGGAGATTGTGATAGTTGATTGTAGAACCCTCAAGTGGAGCTCTTGAGGCAAGCACGTAGGTGGGAAGGCTAAACCTCTTTAGATCTTGTGTTTGCACTCTCTTACTCTTTTATACTATTGTACTTTCAAGATTTACATATTTGTGCATTCTTATTGATTCTTGAAGTTTCTCATAAACTGAAAAAGATTTCATAGTTAGTTTTATACTCCAATTCACCCCCTACCACTTGGATTGTTATTTGGGACAACAATAGTGTTTATTATTTAGGATTTAATTTCAGTATTCATATTATTTATTACTTATGACTTAATTTTAGAAGTATTATTTATTTCTATTTAGTAGCTATTTCCATTTTTTATGATTTTAAAACTTTCATATTTTATGTTTTGTTTTTCACCTATAAAAGGGCTTGGTTTGTAAGTCCTAGCAAAGATTGCTTTTTTCCAATCTCCCTAACCGTAGGGTTTCTCTCCTTCCCTCCCTCTTTCCTCTTCTCCAACCCCCTAAACAGTATTCTCTCTCTCTCTTTCTCTCTCTCCGGTGGTATTATATCAATTCTATTCTTTCTTCCCTTAAACTCTCAGTAAATGAACCACCCTCCTCCAAATAATCCAACTCATGAATTCTTTTCAAAATAGAACTTTGAACCTCTCTAACATCACCGACACCTCTTTATTCCAAACCTGATATCTTGTTTCACCAATTTCAACCTTTGCATAAACTTATAACCTTCCCACCCATGAGCAAAACACCGTTTCCATCACTCCTCAAAACAATCATATGTTGCATATTATCTTACTAATTTTCTTGATCATGTGCTTCAAGTGATAGGGCAGCAAAGTATGGTGAAGGAACTTACTCCTCTTATAGCTGGCATTCTTAGTTATAATTTGTAAAAACTGTTTGCTTCTATAAATTTAGTTAAATCCCTAGGTCAACTTTCTACTATGAAGCATGAATACGAATTGATACAAATATGTCGACACAGAAATTCTTGAAAAAGTAGGATACGTGATGGCAGGATTCTTTTAGAAACAAATAAATATATATTGTAATGTTTACGGTTAAAATATGATTAATAAACCTCAAAAGGTTTAAAACATACATAAAACCAAATAAGATGCAACAATAAACTCAAAAATACATTCTCGAACTCACGAAAGCCCCGAGCCTCTTTTTCAATACATTTACAAATTCAGAGTTACGAATACAAAATTAATTAAAAGGAAAAAAAAATTGCCTTTTCACAACATCAAGAATCCATGATTGTCCTAATTCCTAAAGAAGAGAGAGAGAGAGAGATAAAAAGAGAGAGAACAAGCCCCATAAGTTTAACCCATAAGGAGAAAGAGAGACGGAGAAAGAGGAAGAGGTTGAAATGGAGAGAAGAGATAAATAGATAATTAGGCAGAGAGAGAGAGAGATCAACCCTTGAAAGAGAGCAAGGAGAAATGTCGGGCTCAGGCTCCCTTTTAATTTTTTTTTCTTTATTTATTAATTGACTCTAATAATAATTAAAACAAGATTTAAACCTCTTTATCTATAAATAAATAAAATAAAATAAAAATTTACCATATCCACCATGTATCCTCTAAGTATCCCCATGTATTCTCTGTGCATCCTCCAAGTGTCCACCAACTCACCAAGTATTCCCCAAGTATCCTTAAATAATTTTTTATTTTTTTTCATTTTAGATACATATATGATGTATCCAATTATCCCCAAGTTTCCGAGGTGTATCGAATCCGACATGGATACCACATGGATATGTTTCCTGGGGAGGTGAGTGTTCTATCGACTGGTGTGTTTATTTTATTTTTGTTCCTTTTGTGACTTGGTGGTTAGTATCATATTTTGTATTTTCTTTATGCTTCATCAATGAAGTCCTTAACTTCTACCAATAAATATACTATACATATATTAAACATATGCCTTTAAGCATTAATGGATAAATAACAAGAAAGGTATAACATGCTCGAATGAAGTAAAGGTGGAATTTTTTGTAAGTCTTGTGCCAAATTATTGATGATTCAGATTTTGTTTTGAAAACTGTCCAAAACCCTAATTGTTGATATGTCATAGGGGAGTATATGGGGCTACATTAATGCTATATATATTAGAGGAAATCATAAATGATGCATTCCTTGGAGAGTAAATGCCAGACATAAAGATGGAAAATGATGGATAAAAAAGGGAAAGAGCATAACACAATTTATACATTTAGCAAAAGAAAACACAGCGATACCCTGGAGAAGCAGAACCATGAGACAAACTGGGAGATGGAGGATGCCTTCCTGGTAAGGGTATGTGCAATGACTTCAAAGCAAACATTTGAAGATCTGTCGCCAACCCATTCATCCTTTTAATGTCAGCCACCTATTACATTGCAAAACATTTCCACCAGAACAAATAAAAACCCACATCTCATTAGAAACGAACCAACAATAAATTATGCTCATATGACAACATAACCATACAATGTATATTTTTGTTGCGCATGCCTGTGTATATAGGCGCGCACAAATATACGTCCCTTTGTCCAAAAGAAATGCGGCAAATGCATGATGAAACAGTTGTCTTTTTCCTTTCTTTCTTTCTTTCTTTCTTTCTTTCTTTCTTTCTTTTTTTTTTTTTTTTTTTTTCCTACTCATTTTTTGGGATTAGTAAAATTGGTGCAATTTTCATAATCTAAAACTCTACCTATTTCTCTCTGCCTAAAAGGTTCCTAGTTCCTGCCACGGAGAGACTTACATGGGACTTAAAATCACAAAATTATTCTCCGGAAAAATAAAACTAATGAAAATGAAACCAAAGCGAAATGTAAAGAAACATGGCATTGATGCTGAGATCGAGGCCAAGTTTTTTATACAAACATAAATAAATAATCACTTTCAATTTCAATGAATGGATGTATGTACAATATGTATATTAGAAAGAGAGGCGGTTAAATACCTCGACACCGTACTTGATGGCCACACCGGCAAGAGTGTCCATCTTGGAGACATGGTGTTCTATATAATTTACACCGGCGCCGGAACCGGTAGCAGAAGACATGGATCTACAATTACATGCGATGTCTGCCAAACCTCAGTCTGTTATCTTACAGATCCCTAAATCAACAGCCTGCCTGCTGATCACTGAATGCTTTCAGAGAGACAGAGATCGAGCTTCCAATTTCGTCCGATGCTTGACGATTTTAGGTGTGATCGAGAAATACAGAAAAGCGGAAAAAGGCATAATGGAATGCAGCAATCGGCGAAGGCTGCTGCCTGGGGGATTATTGATTACATTCTGCACCCACAAATGTTCTGCCTACTCACACCAGTCCACCGCATAAAAAATAATAATAATTGTCAAATGTCAATCTGAGAGAGAAACGAGCGTAATACCCAAAAAAAAAAACAAAAAACAGACGATCCACTTTTGTTAGGTATCACGCCGAGAAGTTGTTACTTTTCCTTTTTTTTGCATTTTTTCTTTTTTTCTTTTCTTATCTCCCTTGTCTCTCTCTCTCTCTCTCAGAAAAACTTGCGTTTGTGTCACTCATCTGGGTAGACTCGGACACTCAGCCGAGATGTTTTATTCATTGACGCGGCTTTACTGCACACCGACACACGGCATTGCGCAGAGTTACTCGAAGGAGCCGCTTTCAGTCAGCGGAACCCTTTATAAGTACGATATAATCATCTTCGATCCATAATCCCATCACCACGTGTTGATTTAGCATTACTCTTACGCATGTATTTTGTAATTCATTAATAGACATATATAATTTTCAATACAAATATTAATATAAATTATATACATAATCATCACCCTTTTTATCTATCTATACTATTAGTATATTAAGAAAATTTTTTTGTAATTAAATTGCACTTGAATTTACTGAAAAACTCTTAAAATTTTATCTTTCCTGTGAACTAATTAGTAAATTTAACGATCTTAAGAGAGTTATACAAAATTCCCACCATCTCATGTTTCCTCTCTATTTTATTCTCATGTTTGCCAATCTATCATAAAAACAGTTCTGTCACACTATCTACTCTATCTTTTTGTTGGGGAAGTACATGTATCGTATGTGCTCGATTACTAGTAATTATACTAGGAGTAATATTTTATTTTATTTCTTTTTTCAAATAAAAAAAAAGGTTGGTAAGATTCCTTTAGATTTAGTGACAAAACTCCATACACAAGCTGTATACAAGCGTTATTGGCACAGGGTATTATTCGGTGTTCTGTATTGGGTTTAGGTTTTCCCTTTGGATAACATTTCTCAAATATTTCTGTAGTTTGACGTCATCCGTGTTCAGATTTGTTGCTATAGCATCCTTTTATAACACTCTGCTATATTTGACTACATCGTGACACCTGGTGATTTGGTGATTTGGGGGGGTCAAAAGACGACTGAAATGGCGAAGAAGATGAGAGGCAACAATGGAGACATTCATGGTCTTGGTCCCCCTTTCTCTTATACGACCAGTAAATCGTGATCTACGTCTTTGGAGTTGAGAGGCAAAAACCTCCAATTGCAAACCCAACCCCCCCCCCTCCCCCCAAACATTCCAAGTCAGCCGATTTTCATGTAACAAGCACCATCCATGGTAGGTTTTGATGGAGTTGAATGGAGAGCTTTCTAAGCCTACCCAATCCACTAATGTATATTGCTAGTGTAGGGTTTAGAGGGTGCTAATGGGAGGGGAAAATCTCACCGACAACGACGATTAGACAAGAGAGAGAGAGAGAGAGAGAAGGCGAGCATGAAATGGAAAGAAGACAATTGTAACACCATATATATATATATATATATATATATATATATATATCAAATTCCTATTGCTTCTATAAATCCAAACCATCTCGAATATATATTCGTCACATACATTAGTCTACTTTCAAAAGAAATATTATAATAGATTTCTTGTTGCAATTGTCCAAATTAAACTAGACTTTAGTTATAATTACATCTCATTAAAACTTAAACAAAAGCAATGCTAATTTGCTCAATCAACTAAATCATCCTTAGCCTCTCCTGGAATGATAAATTTTTGCAACAATGTAAGCTATCTAACTTAGTGAGAATCTAAATAAAAATTTATAATTTTATTTGAAATTATATCAATTTTATCAATTCAAAATAAATGCATAGTGCATGTTCCATGCTAAAACATAGTAGCACATAATTAATAGTTTCATCAATTAACCCATGCTTGAATCGTTGTTATATCTCACAACCTATAAATATAATTCATAAAAAATACACATAAGCTTCACGCCGAACATGTTTTACTATTCAGCCACATCACATATGCCTCATTGCAATATGTGTATATAGACTACACTTACTTATTTAATGAGTTTGTATATTAGTGCACTAACTATGGGATATGCCTAATCCCAGCTGTCTCTCTTCATCATCATAATCAACGATGTTTTAATTTATTTTAATGAACAAATATAAATTCAACACTATAAATATGCCACAGTGATGCATCATGAAGTCTCATGTTGTGTTTATAGATCTTAAACTCATTCATACATCCATGCTTATGCTTGTGTTAAAATAAACTCATCCAGAGTTATTTTACACTAATTCTACGTTGTTTATAGCTATAAACAATTTTAAATCTCAAAAAAAAAAAAAAAAAAGTTCAAAACTACTTTCACAACTTATTTATAAATATTGCCCCAAATATATATATTAAAAATAAAAATAAAAATAAATTTTTTTTTTTTTTGTCAAACCAATCAAATTTGGTCGAATTGGGTCAAATCTGGTCAAAACTGGGTTAGAGTTCTTCTTCTTCCTCTATTTCCTCTGTTTTTCTGTTGTAATTCTCCAAATTTTATAGAACTTTGAAAAATCATAAAAGTTTAATTTTAGCTCTAAATGACTTAGTTCAAGATGCTATTGAAAACCCATAAAGAGTACTATCCATGAAAAATACCAATTGGGTTCCTATGGCTATAAAAAATTATTTAATTTAATGCCAAATTTTTTGTTGTAAAATCTTAAGTTCACAACTTTGAAATTCATAATTCAACCTAGATTTCATGAAAATTTACGAAAATTTACGTTGAGGTAGTGCAACATATCAGAAATATTCCCACCAAAAGTTAAGCTAATTGGTTAAGTATGGAGAGAGAACCAATTTTCTGAAATTTCTTGGAAGCCATTAAAGCTTTCTTCATGCTTTTAAAAATTAAAATTTAGCTACTAAATCAAATCTAACTCAAAATTGACGCTTGGCATGATTATAACATTAGTTTAAATAATGATTATCACATAGGTCTTCAAGGGTTGAGCTCTAATCCAAGCTCCTTTAAAACACCCCGAACATATATAACTCTTTTGAAATTTTCTTTTACTTTCTCTCACTTTCTCCCTCCCTCTCTTTCTCTAGTTGCTGTAATTTTAGCAAAAATCACTAACTCCCTTTTTATATATTTTCTTGCATGCAAAGAGAGCCTTTCCATTTAACACTTGTTTTTCATGTAGCCATGGGATATGACACTTGTCTTCTTGCATGACAAAGTGTTGCCACCTAGCTATTCATGCAAGAAACCTTCCCCTTTTGCTACCACCTAGCTTCCCCCATGCAAGAAACCCCCTTGTTATTTGCCAACTAGCTTCCCCCATGCAAGAACCCCTCATTCTCATGCCATTTGGCATCATTAATCATAAAAAAATTATATGAAAATTGTAGACACCCCATTTTGTCCTTATATTTTATGGTGAGTGTAGACATCCCATTTTGTCCCTATATTTGATATTTATTGCAAAGCAAGCAATTGGGTTAAGTGCATACATATGTGTGTGTATATGTATACAAGACCAATTGGGTAAAGTCATCCTATGCACCCTTCTCACACTTCTCACCATTCTCATTCATCTCTCATTCATTTTAACTCATTCCCTCTCAATTGTGTTCATTGTCTCCAACCAAAGCTTTCTTTATATAGGCTCACATTTACCTAACATTTGAAGTGGTGATGAATTCATCTCCCATTTACCAAGTGGCGTATCCACCATTTATCTCAAGTGATTCATCCACTATTACCAAGTGTTGTATCCACCATCTATCACAAGTGATTCATCTACCATTTATCTCAAGTGATAAAAATCTGATACTCTTTTGCTTCTTATGACTGTCAACTTCACTTCTTATGACTGTCAACTTATCTCAGATTGATTGGTAACTTCACTGTTTCAACAACTTCTTTTCTTTTTAAGTGAGAAACCCACTCCAAGAAGAGATAGAAGTGGGGAATGGTGTAGGAAATTAGGTAAATGGGAGATGTGTAGGATGGCAAAAATAAAAGAAGTGGGGAATGGTGGGAGAAAGTAGGTAAGTGAATTAGCTTGCACTTTAATTCTTTCCTATAAATAGAAAGAGTTTAGGAGAGTTCAAGGACACCAAAAATTAGAGGGTCAAGAGGGAATGCTAAGACTCTGAGAGAAAATAGAGAGAAAGAGAGACTTGGGAGGAGAGTTCTTGTAAGAAAAATACTTAATAAGAGAGAAGTTACATTGAGAAAAAATAAAAGAGAGATGACTTGTGTGTAAGGGAAATAGCTTGCTTGGCTCAATGGAAGGTGTACGGGTAAAAGTCCGGACAGTCGGCGGAGCGCTTTGAAAGAATGGTCCGGAGGTTTGGAGCGCCGCGCAGCTATGGTCCGATTGGGTTGTATGGACTGGAATGGCTCGCGGTCGTGCGAGGATACAGAACCTTTTCGATGAACAGGAGAGTAAGACGTCGCCTAGAACGGGGACCTGAAGCCAAAGAGGATCGTCAGGGGAGACCGGGGGTTTCCCGGTCTAAAACCCTCCGACGGTCAAGTCAATATCTGAGTGAGAGAGAGAGAGAGAGAGAGAGAGAGAGAGAGAGAGAGGAATTTCTAGGGTTTTGTGCTAGAGGAACCTACCTCTTTCGACATGAATAGTGCTCCTTTTATAGGCAAGTGCTAGGTTTCGGATTGGTCCGATGCTTTAACCCAACCGTGATCAAGTTAGGGTCCTGAGCTAATCACGGTTAGATAAGGGTTTCAGACCGGATCGCGGATCTTTCGGGGTTTCAGGCCTGATCGCTGACAGTCGTTCCCCTGAATCGTTTTCCAGGAGCGTGCTCTGCTCCCGGTCTGATTTCCTCAGTCGGATCTGAGATGTAAGACAAATTCGACGCACGCGAGGGGCACGTGCTCATGCGGCCCGAGGGGGGTTTATTGGACCGAGAGTGGGGCTTCCCGAGGTTGACATGGATCGAGGGCATCAAGGACCGAGGGCCTATTTGCCCGAAAACAGCCAGGCCCGAGGTCTCGGGCGCTCCGAGGACAGGCTTGCCCGATAGGAGCGAGTAGCCCGAGCTCGTTACCGAGATCACACACGTGTCGCGGTTTCATTTGCTCCTCATAAATATTCCACACAACTTCCCCCGAGCCATCATGTCCTCGGTCACTCGGTCACCGAGGATGTGATGGTTCTGACATGGTGGTACTATCTTTCAATCAAGCGCCGTTTCGTATGCCCGAGGCAGCCTTTGGGCACAAATCACGAGGGGATGACGTCAGCCTCGGGAAGCTAGGTATATAAGGGTTTTTGCCTTCCTTATTTTCCCATTTTCACTCCCAGAGCCAGAGCCTTGCTAACCGAAGAGCATTCGCCGGAGAAAGGAAATCCGACCGTAGACCGCCGCCGGAAGTCGCCCTTCTTGAGTTTTCCGGTGAGTTCTTCATCTGTTCTTGGTGTTCTTCATTTTTCTCCATGCAATGTTAGTGATCTCCTTTTTTCAATCCGTTCGTAAAAAACAAGTAGTGTGCTCGGTTGTTTGTGGAATGTCTGATCCGAGCACATCACATGTGCTCGGTTTCCTGTAATGTGTTTGAACCGAGCACAATATATGTGCTCGGATAAGACTAGGATTAAAACCAAGAGACTAACTTACCTAGGGCTGTTCGGGAATTCCCTTAAGATAGGATTTTTATTTGCTTCATGCGTCCTAGGGCATTTTATCCTTACCGAGCTCTGTACTTAACAGATGACTCATCAAATTCGAGGGATCCCGAACAAGGAGAGGGACTTCGGGGAGAAGTTCGGTTTTGGGGCCGAGATAACATTTCGGTCTGCTGAGGTCGGTGAAGAAATCGGTTCCACCGACAACCGAGGGGGAGTACCAATCCACAACATCAACTTCTTCGAGGGTGGTGTTCGGGTCCCCTTCCCCGAGCTGCTAGTGGATTTCTTGCACTTTATCAACTTGGCGCCCATCCAGTTGAAACCGAACACGTACAAGGTAGTGCTCGGGGTGGTGGAGCTCAATAAAATCCTTGGTACCAATCTAGGCGTTGATGAGATTCTCAGCTGTTATCAGCTTTCTCGGTCACCGAGCGGGTTCTATCTCAGATCCCGAGACCCCGAGCGGGTGCTGGTCACACACATCCCCGACAGCAGCCAAGGCTATCAGTCGGACATAGTATTTGTCTATGGCGACTTTGAGCCTCCCTTGCTCGGGCGAGAAGGGCGAAGGGTCCCTCGGGCGCTCGGGGAGCCTCGTAAGTTTATTTTACACTTGGTAGTTTTCATCACTTGTTTCTTTCTGCTTTTTCTCCCTTCTCGGTTCATGATTTGTTCTCTTTCTTTCACAGCTGAAGCTGCCTTTGAGCTCCCTCTTGAAGTTAGGGAAGAAGAGATCAAGAGGGTACTGAGCTACCGAGGGGAGGACGGATTTGGTCGGTCAGCCCACGTCCTTCTTAAGTACCCACCTCGGTACCGGAGCTTCCAGGCGACAAGCGTCCCCCGAGGGTACCCTACCTTTGGCCAAGCGAAGAAGAAGAAGGCCACCGTGCAAGAACCGAGCGTAGTCGTTGCTCTTGGTTCACAGGGCCGAGCAGAAGGAGAGGGCTCAAACTCCCCTCAACAGTGGTCGCCCGACGACATGGCCGACCGAGGCATTTCTATGAAAGTCCCTGCGCCAAAAAAGAAAGGCGCAGGCCCGAGCAGGCAGAAGGGGTCTGACCCCATCAAAGAGGCTATGCGGAGGAAGCAGCAGGGGAGAGTCCCTCAAGTTAATCCGCCCGACAAGGCTGCCCCGAGGGAAACGACCCCGAGGGTACCGGAGAAGAGGCCAGCTCCGGAAATTCCTCGGTCCTCAGAGCCGAGCACCCCTCGGGAGATTGGGTCCTCGCAGAGGCCAGGGAAGACAATCGTGATCGAGGACCAATCTCCCGAGCAGGCAAAGAAAAGGCAGAGGGTTGAGATGGATTACCCCTTCCCCTCCTCGGAGTATCAGCCTCTCACAATAGACCGAGGACGTCGGGAGATAATGAGGGAGTTGCCGCAGTTCCCCCTACCAACCGACCGGAGGCTCTCGGTCATGACCGACCCTGAATTCACGTACCATTCCATTGGGAACTTACTGAAGTTCCCGACGGACATGGCCAGCCACAAGAAACACCGGTCGGTGGACTTGGGCTACGAGACGCTCATCCACCAACTCTTGGTAAGCTTCTGTTCTTCCAACACTTAGGAAAATTTTGAGTTTGTTATCTATATACTGATTGTGCTCGGTGAACGCAGGCCGCGCAACAAACCATGCTCCTGACCGAGCGCCTCTTGAAGACCGAGGACCGGTATAAGAAAGAGGTGGTCGAATGGTCGACCGAGAGGTCCGACCTTAAAGCCGAGGGCAGCCAGCTGAGGGAGGAGCTGGCCAAGGTGCAGTCGGAGTTGGAGAGCATTCGGGAGGCGGCTCGGTTGTCCCAAGACGAGCTCGCCAAGTCTCAGGCCCTGACCGAGGACCTAAGGTCTAAACTTGATCAGTCCCGAGGTGATGCTTCTCACTGGAAGAAGCAAGCCGATGAATGGTATGATCAATGGCAGACCGAGGTCGAGTCTCGGGCTTCCCAGATTAAACAGGCCGAGGATAAAGCTGCCGACGAGTACGTCGAGAAGATGGAGCCGTATCTGGAGAAGAATTACAGACTCGGTTGGGACTCCCTGGGTGCTCGGGTCAAGGAGGCCTACCCGGAGGTTGACTTAGAAAAGATCCCCTTTGAGAGGGTACCATTGCCCATCTCTGATGATGAGGGTGATGAAGAAGAGGGTGACGCCGAGGATGGGGAGATTCTACCCGAGGATCCTGAGGCAACCGAGCATCAAAACGGTGCGCCCGAGGATACCGAGGATCGAGCCACAATCCAAACCGAGCACCCGGTAGCGGAGGACCTTCCAGCAACCGAGATTACCGAGCGCCCAGCGGCCGAGGACCCTCCTGCAACCGAGCAGCCAGCTCCTTCCACTTAGCGATTTTTCTTTCTTCTTTTTGTTTTCTTGAGCTTTTGTAGCCCGAGGGGCTTATTATGTACAGGAGGGTGATCTCCATTTGTAAAAAGACTTCAAATTTTGAATATATAATATGCTCTTTTTTGGCCCGATGGACTCCCTTTGTATATTTGTCTTGAATGCATGTGCTTGTTTTAGGCCCGATGGGCTTTTCGTTATATGTTCGGTTATTTCAATGCATGTTCTAAGCGTTAGAACCTATTTTTCCTTGGATGTTTTCCTTCTTTTAGATGACATTGTGCTCGCGTCTTTTATTTTTTATGTTTGCAAGCCGTTGTTGCTCGGAATCCGAGGCCTTAGCAAATATCCCTTTGTCGCCAAGGTGGGGCTAGGGTGATCGGCCCTCACCACCTTGACGAGACTAAGGTTTTCTATATGCATTTCCTTGTTGTCATGGTGAGGCTAGGGTGATCGGTCCTCGTCATCATGACAAGACTAGGTTTCTAGTAAATAGCAGCATTTTCATTGAATAAAAAGACTTCATTGATTGGATTGAGCTGGTGTTTTGCCGACCACGCTCATATTACATCATCTTTCTTCATCTGTGGAATATTCTAAGGTTTGACACGTTTACCGACCTTGGTAGGTCCCTATTGTCTTCACAATGCTTCAGATCATAAGAACCTTTTTCTCCGACACCGATGACCTCATAGGGGCCTTCCCAGGTTGCCCCGAGTTTTCCTTCCTTTGGGTCTCGAGTTCCCAAGTTTACTTTTCTGAGGACGAGATCGCCGACTTTAAATTCTCGGGGGCTGATTTTCTTCTCATAGTACTTCCGGAGTTCTTGTTGATAGATCGCCATTCGGATCATCGCTTCGCCTCTTCTTTCTTCGGCTAGGTCAAGCTCGCGCGCCATGTTTTCTTCGTTCTGCTCCTGACTGAATTCTTCCGTTCTTAGAGTCGGATATTCCATTTCTGCTGGGATGACTGCCTCTGTCCCGAAAGCGAGTGCAAAAGGTGTTTCGTTTGTCGACCTCCGAGGGGTCGTCCTGTATGCCCATAGGACCGCATGAAGCTCCTCAGGGCCACCTCCCTTTCGCCTTCTTCAGCCTTTTCTTGATTCCTTTTACAATTACTTTGTTTGTCGCCTCCGCCTGACCATTTGATTGCGGATAACTCGGACTGGCATAGAAGAACTTCGCTCCGAATTGTGCGCAGAACTCTTGAGTTCTTCGACTCTCGAATTGAGTGCCGTTATCCGAGATGAACGCTTGGGGAACCCCAAATCTCGTGAAGATGTTTTCCCAGAGGAAACTGATAATATCCGAGTCCCTGATGGAGGCTAGGGCAGCGGCCTCCACCCACTTTGTGAAGTAGTCGGTTGCGACGACGAGGTATCTCCTATTGCCGCTCGCTCGGGGGAGCGGTCCGACCAAATCAAGCCCCCATTTTGCAAAGGGCCAGGGGCTTGATAAAGGATGCAGGTTTCCTGCCGGTCGGTGGATTTTATCCGAGAAGAATTGACAGTTCGGGCATTTCCGGGCGTACTTCAGGGCATCCTTTTGCATGTACGGCCACCAGTAGCCGTGCGTTATTGCTCGGTGCGCCAGCGAGCGTCCCCCAGCGTGACCACCACAACTTCCATCATGGAGTTCTTGCAGGACTCCTTCTACTTCGTTCGGGTGAACGCATCTCAAATACGCTCCGGTGAAAGATCGCCTATATAGCAAGCCTTTTGGAGAGAGCCAGAATCGCGCCGATTTAACTCTGATCCGGTGTTTCTGATGGTGATCTTCGGGAAGGACATCATTTTTGAGATATTCAATTATTTCGTCCATCCAGCTTGGCCCGAGTTCGACAATTTCGTTGACTTCCGGGCTTGGCTCTATGCTTGGGGCATGGATAGTTTCGATATTAATTGTTCTTCGGGATTCTGTTTCCAGTGCCGACGCGAGAGAAGCTAGCGCGTCTGCATGCTTGTTCCGTTCTCTTTCAAGTTGTTGAATGCAAATGCTTTCGAAATTTGAAATGAGCTTCTTTGTGCTCTCGACATAAGCTTTCATCCTTTCATCCCGAGCCTCATATTCACCGTTCAGCTGTCGAACCACCAATTGAGAATCACTGAAAAGATTTAGCTTGGTTGCCGATAATGCCAGGGCAAGCCTCAGTCCTGCTAGGGTGGCCTCGTACTCGGCCTCGTTGTTTGAAGCGGAGAACTGCAGTCTGATTGCGCTTTCTAGAACTTCACCTGTCGGAGATCGGAGGACAATCCCGATTCCTGCCCCTCGATTGTTCGAGGCCCCGTCGACATACAGCTCCCATCTCTTACTATCCTCGCCCCCGAGTTCGGCCGAGGAAGAGGTTTCCGATTGTTCGGGCGAACTTTGGTTTGCCTCATCTCGTTCGCTGCTACAATCGGTAAACTCAGCCACGAAATCCGCCAAGATTTGCCCTTTTATTGCCGTCCTCGGTCTGAACTGGATATCAAATGCCGCTAGCTCGATTCCCCATTTAGAAATTCTTCCGGAAAGGTCGGGCTTCCGAAGTACATCTTTTAGGGGTTGGTTCGTCAGGACGATGATGGTGTGTGCTTGAAAATAGTGTCGGAGCTTTCTCGAAGCTGTTCGGAGTGCTAGGGCAATCTTTTCGAGAGGCAAGTACCGTGTTTCGGCATCAAGTAAGGTCTTGCTTACATAATACACAGGTCTCTGTTCTTTTCCATCTTCTCGGATCGCGACGGCGCTTACCGCGTGCTGGGAAACCGCTAGGTATAAGAACAACGGTTCTCCGTGTCTTGGTTTCGACAAGACAGGAGGGCTTTCCAAATGTCTTATTAAATTTTTCAAGGCGACTCGACATTCCTCCGTCCAAACATGCTTTGTTTTCTGCTTCTTTAGGGCCTGAAAGAAGGGCTGGCACTTGTCCGAGGATCGTGAAATAAAGCGCCCGAGTGCCGCGATCATTCCGTTCAACCGCTGAACCTCTCGGTATGTGCTCGGTTCCTTTAGTGATCGCAACGCCTCTATCTTCGTGGGATTTGCCTCAATCCCTCGTCGAGTAACCAAGTGTCCGAGGAACTTTCCTGACCGCACCCCGAAAGAGCTTTTCTTAGCATTGAGTTTCATCCCGAATTGCCGCAATCTCCCAAAAGCCTCGGCAAGGTCAGCTATGTGGTCGGAGTCAACCGAGCTTTTTACGATAGTGTCATCCACGTAGGCTTCCAGGTTTTTCCCGATTAGTCCCTCGAACATCCGAGAGACAAGTCGTTGATATGTCGCCCCGGCGTTTTTGAGACCGAAGGGCATCACTTTGTAACAATAGGTGCCGGTGGGGGTGATAAATGCTGTCTTCTCTTGGTCCTCTTCTGCCATCGGCACTTGATGGTATCCGGAAAAGGCGTCGAAGATGCTTAACCGAGCGTACCCGGCAATGGAATCTATGACTTGGTCGATCTTCGGTAATGGGAAACTATCCTTCGGGCAGGCTTTGTTTAGGTCCGTGAAATCAACACATATTCTCCATTCGCCACTTTTCTTCCTTACACAGACTGGATTGGCGAGCCATGTCGGGTACATTACTTCCCGTATGAATCCGGCTTTTGAAAGTTTCTTTACTTCCTCGTTCACGGCCCGAGCTCGGTCGTCGGACAACCTCCTTTGCTTCTGTGTGATGGGCTTGGAGCTCGGATTCACTTTAAGCCTGTGCTGGACAATGCTCGGATCGATTCCTGGCATCTCATGTGGCGACCAGGCAAACACATCAGCGTTTTTCTTCAAGAACTGAAACAACTCCGAAGCTTCTTCCTTTGAGAGAGAACTTCCGAGAAGAAAGTATCGTTCGGGGCATTTCTCATCAATGATCATCTTGCGGAGTTCTTCACTCGTTCGGTCGTCGGGCTCGAGCAGAGTATCTTCAACCCCGAGCCGACCGTGCTTTAATTGCTATAAGGGATCGATGTCCCTTTTAGATTTTTTCGGCTCGACGGAGCAGTCCTCCATCATCTCAATCCGAGCGTTGCTCTTTTCCTTCTTCTTGGCCGCCGACGACGGAGAGTGACCTGTAAGTTCATACATAAAACATTCTCGGGCAACAGCCTGGTTTCCGCAGAGTTCCATTATGCCTTCAGGTCCCGGGAAGCGGACGGACTGGTGGTAAGTGGAGGGGACCGCTTCGATGGCGTGGAGCCAGGGCCTCCCCATTATCACGTTGTATGCTGATCGCTATTCTAGAACGACAAAGTGCTGAATGGTTTGGACTGGACCAGTTCGGACGGCTAAGGCGACCTGCCCGAGGGGGTAAGAAAGATTCCCGTTAAATGCTTTCAAGCTCAAATTACTCGGGGAGAGATCGTCCCTTTTCAACCCTAACTGGTCGAAGAGTTTTTTGAACATGACATTAACCGAGGCTCCGTTGTCGACATAGACCTTTCCCACATCGTAGTTAGCGATCATCATTCGGACTATCAGGGCGTCATTGTGGGGATGATGTGTTTCCGTGGTCGGGTAATCTCTCCCGAAGAATAGAGCGGAGCTTAGATCGTCCTTCCCTCTTTCAGCCACGAGCGTTGGCTCTGATTTTACTTCGAACACCTCCCGAAGGTGGGAAGCTTTCTGATATTGCGCTCGAAGGGCGTTTACAGAGACCGAAGCCCTGTCATATGCTCCGCTAATTACGTCGATGGCTCCCAAAACGGTATATCCCTCGGTCTCAGTTCTTGGTTTCTCGATCTTTTTGTCCTCGGGCTTCTTCCGATCGTCGTTCTTAACTATGAACTCACTCAGGTGTCCGGCTTTTGCCCAGGTCTCCAGGTTATGCTTTAAGGTTTTGCAGTCTTCAGTTTTATGGCCGTGATCTTTATGGTATTCGCAAAACCATTTCTTGTTCCTCCTTTCGGGGTCTCCGCCCATCGGCCTTGGTTTTTCGAAGAAATCCTTATTTTCGACGATTCGCAAGAGTCTGTAGATTGGCATAGTGAAAACAGTGAGAACCGCTTGATTTGGATTGGTTGGTGCCTTGTCTCCCGTCGGCTCATGTTTTGCTCGGTCATCTCTTGCTCGGTCCACTCGGGGGTTCTTGTCTTTCCTCTTATCCGCCTGCTCGGTTTGCTTGGCCGCCCGAAAAGCCTCATCGAGTCGTATGTACCTCTGTACTCGATCAAGCAGCTTTCCGATGCTGGAAGGTGGGTCGAGGGTGAGCTGCTCGAACAACCGAGAGGATCGGATCAGCCCTCGTCTGAAGATGTCGAGAGCGCTTCGCTCATCTGGTTCCTCGATCTCGGTGTAAAGCTCCCAGAATCTTTGGGAATAATCTCGCAAGGGCTCCTCAGTCCCCTGCCTCATCTCGTACAGGTTTTGCATGGTCTTGGCGTACTTCTTGCTTGTTATGAATCGATCCCGAAAGAGTTTGACCAAATCTTCCCACCGTCGGATCGATTTTTCTGGAATCTTTGCCCACCACCTTAAGGCAATCTCCCCAAGGCTCATCGGGAAGATTTTACACATAAAGCCTTCATTGTCAATATAGAGTGACATCTTTTGGACATAGTACGTCAGATGGTAGTCGGGATCCGCTACAGGGGAGTAGGGAGTAAAAGTGACGGCGCTATAATTCTTTGGGGTTGGCGTGGTTTGGATCCAGCTCGCGAAAGGAGACTTTCCTACAAGCAAATAGTTCGGTGTCGGTCGCACCGGCTCCCTCATTATCTTGATCTCCTCCCAGATCTTCCTCACGAATTCGTCCGAGGTTAAATCTCCAACCCTTCTTCTCCTCTCCTCTCGAGAACTTCTCCCATATCGGCTTGGCTCCGCCGAGCCCTCGACTACTGCCTCGTAACGCTCTCTATCTCTCCGGTTGGCCTTCAGGGCCGACATTTCGGAGTGCCGCTGGCTCCCTCTCCAACCTTGGTTATCCTCCCGGGGGGTCCGCCTAACTCGACTAGAACTTGCTGCAGTGACGACCCTTGAGAAAGAGTCTTGCACCCGTCCCTTATCAGCTCTTTGGCGCTCGATCTTGCTTTTCAACTTCCTGTAGCTCTGATCCTCACCTCTTTCAGACCGCCTTTCTTGGACATGTATTTTACGCCGCCGTGGCCGGGATTCGGCGGGGTAAGAGGCGTAGCTTCGCTTGTCGCCACCATCCTCCGTTGTCATTCGGCCATGGTGCGGGGGGGCTTGATGGCGGCTGCGCTCCTTTAGATTGAAATACTCTTGTTCTAGGGCGAGTTTCTCGCGATTCGCCTCGTCTAGCCGTGCTTGGAGCATTACGACCACGGCGGTGACCGCTTCCGGGTTGGAGTGTTCCGCCACCGCCCGATCATACGCGGCCTGGACTTCTAGCATTTGAGTTTGATCCACCGGCCTACTTGTCTCCCCGATGAAGGTAGCACCCGCCGGGGGACGCCCGGTCGGTGGCGGTGGGAGCACCACGCTTGCTCCGTTCATCTCTGGCCCAGCGTACTGTTGCCCCGGACCTAGTTCGCCCCGCCATTTGTAAGAAAGGGAACACCGGCTCAAGCAAAGGCGAGCACGAAGGCCTCTTGCTCGTAGTTTCCCACAGACGGCGCCAAACTGTACGGGTAAAAGTCCGGACAGTCGGCGGAGCGCTTTGAAAGAATGGTCCGGAGGTTTGGAGCGCCGCGCAGCTATGGTCCGATTGGGTTGTATGGACTGGAATGGCTCGCGGTCGTGCGAGGATACAGAACCTTTTCGATGAACAGGAGAGTAAGACGTCGCCTAGAATGGGGACCTGAAGCCAAAGAGGATCGTCAGGGGAGACCGGGGGTTTCCCGGTCTAAAACCCTCCGACGGTCAAGTTAATATCTGAGTGAGAGAGAGAGAGAGAGGAATTTCTAGGGTTTTGTGCTAGAGGAACCTACCTCTTTCGACATGAATAGTGCTCCTTTTATAGGCAAGTGCTAGGTTTCGGATTGGTCCGATGCTTTAACCCGACCGTGGTCAAGTTAGGGTCCTGAGCTAATCACGGTTAGATAAGGGTTTCAGACCGAATCGCGGATCTTTCGGGGTTTCAGGCCTGATCGCTAACAGTCGTTCCCCTGAATCGTTTTCCAGGAGCGTGCTCTGCTCCCGGTCTGATTTCCTCAGTCGGATCTGAGATGTAAGACAAATTCGACGCACGCGAGGGGCACGTGCTCATGCGGCCCGAGGGGGGTTTATTGGACCGAGAGTGGGGCTTCCCGAGGTTGACATGGATCGAGGGCATCAAGGACCGAGGGCCCATTTGCCCGAAAACAGCCAGGCCCGAGGTCTCGGGCGCTCCGAGGACAGGCTTGCCCGATAGGAGCGAGTAGCCCGAGCTCGTTACCGAGATCACACACGTGTCGCAGTTTCATTTGCTCCTCATAAATATTCCACACAGAAGGGACGCTACCAGATTAACAATGGACCTGAGGGATGGGCACATGTCGCTCATAGACAGCCGTAATCAAATGGGATACTCTGGGATATCCCGCACATGATCAGATCTCTCTCTATATATATATATATTGGGTCATTACAATAATTGACCCTTTTTTGGGTTTTGTTGATTCAGTCCTTAAGCACAACATTTTGGTTGAGTTACTCAAGCTTAACGCTTAACGACATAAATTTCCCCAAGTTCACCTTAAAACGACCCGTGTTTTGTGTGTTTTGGACCACAATCGTCCATTAGATCCTCCTTGCCACATGCCGTTATCCTATACATTACAGCATGGTGCTGTAAAAAGGGTTCTACAACACCAAATCTGAATGCATTTGATCCATAGTCATAGATTTCTTTGATCATTTATATTTGCTGCTTAATTGATTTTGAAGCATTGATACAATTAGTTAATTCTTATTTATTTATTTTTTAAAAATATCTATCAAAGAACCTATTTTTCACAATTCTCCAAATTCAAGGAGGCTTGAACCATGTAGGTTCAACAATACCTCCACCAAACATGCTCTTCTTCACGTAGGGTGGGTAATCGTTACATTGGTGAGACCTATGTAACCTTTTGCCAATTTTTATATTCTACCCCCAAGGCTCATAGTGTAACTAGAATTTATCAATTTTCTCATGATTATTTCTCTTTATAGCAAGATGACAACAATTTAGAAGTGTTGGGAAGTCCTACATTCCATGACATCTATCCACATATTGAGTTTGATATAGCTTTATATACCTGTTTGGGCCATCCACCTAATAGTTTGGGTTTTCAGGTTGGAAACTTAAAATTAGTTAAAAAGACTAAATAGGTATATGAAGTCATATCAAACTCAATATTTAGATAATGCGGGACGTGGGACTTCCTAGGGCTCCCCTTCACGTGCAGACCTAACAAGATAAGAACGAGTATATCATGTAAACAGGAAAGACGAGCTCTCGAAGGAAATGAGCCAAAAACGACATGCTCTGATACTGAGTTAGGATTTTAGGTATAAGAGATTTGGGTTAGGGTTTAATGGTAGCTTAAGGAAAAGAAGAAGAGAAATAGAGAGATTGGGAAGATATGATACAAGACTTAATAAGCCTCTCACCACTTATACCTAGCAGTTTAACAAGAGGAAGCATATTCATCTTTGGTAAGTATTTATGAGGATCTAAATCAATACCAACCCATTAAAACTAATATTAAGTAGATGGAAAAACAAAGAAAACATGAATGTAATTTGTTTTATTTGATCTCTTCGCACATAATTAAGCTACAATTTAAAATGAGATTTTTTTTTTTTTTTTTTTTTGAGGCTTAGTCTATGGAGCGAAGGCTTGGCCCGATAAGCCTGAGTGGTAATTTTGACCTAGTTTGTGGGTTACATAAATAGACGCTTCTTTTTAGGGTTTTAGGTTGTAACACCATTTGTATTGCTCTCCAAGAAATAGTGAAATTGGTGGCTCACTTAATGTTGTGATTTGGATCTGTTGTTCTTTTTGCATTTGGGATTTTAGCTTTGCCTTGTCCGGTGGTTGCTCTTTGGTTTTCTTAGTGGATTTTGGGTTGAACACTCCATTTGGAATCAACAAAAATAGAATAGAATAGATTTGATTTCAATTCTAGTTTTGTTTCAATTCCCTTGTTTGGAATGACCCAAAAAAAAAAAATTTTGAATTGATTTCAATTCTAGTTTTGTTTCATTTTTGTAGAAATACAAATTCTACCAAAAGTGGTGAGATTTGTGTAGAATTGATTTTAGGATAAATTGCAGAAAACCCTGAAATATGGGTGGGGGGGGGGGGAGGGTCAGCATATAACCCCCCTTATGTTTTAATTTTGTCAATGTGCCTCTTTTATGTTTTAATTTTTGTCAATGTGCCTCACTGTCACTCGCCGTTGATGAAATTTGACGAAAATTAGTCATGTGATACCGTTAACAGACCTGTGTTACCTAAAATCGCCGAAACCCTCATCGGCGTCATGGTCAATTGGGTGGTCATTGACAATTGGTTTTATCTTTCAATTGAATTAGGAGGCACATTGACAAAATTAAAACATAAAGGGGTTATCTGGTGACCCCATATTTAAGGGGTTTTCTACAATTTACCCTTGATTTTATTAATAACACACTTTTTTTTTTTTTTTTTGTGGCTTCTTAAAGGCACCCCTGCATTTTAAGTTGTATGACAAATATACCATTTACCCTATTATATGTTATTCCTTCTCAAGTTCAAAATATCAGTACGGCCACCAATCCGCAACGAGTGCTGCCTCTACTCTCTCTCCATCTGCTTGATCATTATTGCTAGTCTAAGAGTGGCTTAAATTAAACAGATTGAGATAACCTTGAATGACAATGATTATAAAAATATTGCTTCATCTAATCCAAAATTTTAAGAACAAGAAATGATTTGTTAGTGATTTAACTGGTGGAATTCATCCCTTGGATCACTATTGCACCAGGTCCACAGGGATTTAAGGACCTATAACCATGCCCCTTTTTTTTCTTTAATTTTCTTTTAATGGATAATATGATAGGAACATTATATATATTTAAACCTACTATAAAATCATATATATTTGGATTATGAACCAACCTTTTGTTTTAGTTGGTGATATTATTCATTGTCATTAATAGGGATAACAAAAAAAATATACCTTGATTGTACTCCCTTCGTTCCTAATTAAGTGGGTTATTTTACTTTAGATGTTTTAAAATATACCTTGATTGTACTCCCTCCGTTCCTAATTATTGTTGGATCAAAAAAAAAAAAAAAATTATTGTCACATTTCAAAAGTCATTGGTTCATTTTTATTCATTTTCTAAAATACCCTTAAAATGATATCCTCTCTTTTCTTATTATTTTGCACACTTGGGGGCAAAATTGGAATCCCAAATATATACATTGATGTTCAGGATACATTCCAAACAATTGGATTGATTTTATTCCGAATAGGATTCAAATCAAGTTAGGTCCCCAAACGGAGCGGAAGAGTTCGAGTGCTGCAATATCCCTTTGCTTTGTTGAGGTAAGCTTGAGTGCTTGACTTGCTTCTGTAGTCTGAGATCGTTGCTTCTCCTGTTTATCCTGCACTTTACAATAATGTGTTTCTGGGCATCTGGTTAGCCTTGGCTTTCCTCTGTATACACAGTGTGTGGAGCTTTCTTTGCTGAGATTTGGGATTTTGTATTCTCATTTTTAAACTTGAGGATGATTTGGTTTCCTGATTTTTCTTTCACCAGGTTAGCTTTCTTCCCTTTTTCTAGTCTCAACCATGAAGTTATCATTCTCTCTCTCTTCCACCAAACCTTCTTCGAAGCCAAACCACAAATCCTCGCAGAAGTTCAACGACGACGATAGAGACACCCAACAACACCAATACGTCACACAATTCGACGCCTCCAAAACCCTAACCGATACCCACCCACGCAACTTCGTAATCCCTCCTAAGGAGAACGAATGGAGACCCCAAAAGAAGATGAAGAACCTCGAGCTCCCCGTCCGATTTCACGGTCACGATCTCCGGTTCGAGGTCGAATCTCCCTCCGTTGCTGAAACCCTCGATTCCAACATGTCCTACGGTTTGAATCTCAGGCAATCCACCAAGAACGACGTACCTGCCGAATCGGATGATGGTGTTGGCGTTGCCTCTCTCCCTCTTCCTCCTCCTCCTATTGAGAACGTAATGTTGCAGAAATTGAAGGACGATTTGGACAGGTTACCAGAGCATCGTGGCCTTGAGGAGTTCAATGATGTTCCCGTCGAGGGTTTTGGCACGGCATTGCTCGCCGGTTACGGTTGGTATGAAGGGAGAGGGATTGGAAAGAACCCAAAAGGGGACATTAAAGTCATCCAGTACGAGAAGAGGACCGCAAAGGAAGGATTAGGGTTTGTGAGCAATGCGGATGCGAACGAGGATACGAAGACGGAGAAAGAGGAAGAGAAAGTGCGAAATAAAGGAGATAAGGTTTTTGTAGGAAAGGACGTCAGAATAGTTGGCGGCCGAGAGGCGGGTATGAAGGGTAGAATTTTGCAGATATTGAGTGGTGATTCAATAGTTTTGAAGCTTTCAAGGAGTGGAGCGCAAGTGGAAGCGCACGCTCATGATGTCGCGGAGTTGGGTTCGGAGGAAGAGGAGAAGTGCCTGAGGAAGTTGAAGGAGTTGAAGATTCCAGAGAAGAAGAGTAGTTATACGGAAAGGGAGAGTAAGGAGAGTAAGGAAAGTAAGGATGACAAACTCGAGGAAAAGAGGATGGATGGTAAGCGGAGCAGAGAACAGGGAAGAAGAGGTGGTCGACAAGAAGAAGAGACTACGAATCAAGTTTCATGGCTTACTAACCATATTCGGGTTAGAATTATTAGCAAAGATTTGAAAGGAGGATGATTGTACTTGAAAAAAGGTGAGGTTGTGGATGTTGTGGGACCGACGACATGTGATATATCTATGGATGAAAGCAGGGAGCTCATCCAAGGAGTGGCTCAAGAGCTTCTTGAGACTGTGGTTCCGAGGCGTGGGGGTCCAGTTCTTGTTTTGTATGGTAAGCATAAAGGTGCCTATGGGAATTTAGTGGAGAGAGATATGGTTAAAGAAGAAACTGGTGTCATCCAAGATGCTGATAGTCATGCATTGCTCAATGTGCACCTCGAACAAATTGCAGAGTATGTTGGAGATCCGAGCTATATTGGATATTGATTATTTCTGCAGTCACCGCAACGCAGGGTGGGTCTATTAGATGGGGCTGTCTTTTAAGTAATAGGTAATTTGAACTACATGTTTCTATAAGAATCTGATGTCTCTGTTTTAATTGGTTTTTTATTGTAGTTTCGTTTTATACCTTTATGTATGGAAATTTCTCTGGCCTTATTGTCTGTTAGATCTAAGCTGGATGAAATGGTTATAGCATGTGCAGTGCTTTCTAGTGGACCTTATAGAACAAGTATATAAAAATTGCAAGCAATGCAGTGCTTGATGTTTGCCTGATATGCAAGTTTCATCAATTGTAGGGACATGTATGCATAAATGCTTTTAGACACAGTCCTGTCCTAATCTTAATATTCACATTACTTTAGTTCTATAAGCTTGAGAAGCTTCCAATGGAAATGAGGAATTCAGATTTTGCTGCCATTGCATGCAATTTTATTTATTTATTTTGTTTTAAAGAAAAGCAAAAACGGGTGCAGCAGCCTTTGGAAATTTTAGAAGGAAGCACATTGGGTAAATACTAGAATAATGCTTTTCAATGGATATTGTAATATTTTCACATTCGAGAAAAAAATCAAGATGAAGTCATTAACTACCTTCTTTGTTTTCCTTCTATTTTTTTCGTACACCAAGTCCTTTTATGAAATTTTTATAAAGGCCTCAAGAAGAAGGTTCATTTTTACTGATGGACTTCACCGCTCTCTCAAGTCTTTCAAGTAGTGTACACTGTAGAGCAATCTATGTGCTTTCTCCCCTGGCAGGTTTGATGTGGGTTGATTTTTTTTGATTTGCAACTTTGGAATTACTGTTCAATTTGTATATCCAATTGAGCTAGTTTGAATTGGTTCTTGAGATTCCAAACATGGAGAACTGGAAACCAGTTATTTGTGTTACAAGCTTATGAAGCTTACAATGGCAATGGGCATGTCATTTCAGATGCTATTGCTTGTGTCCTCAAATATGTCTCTTTGAAAAGCATCAACCAATGTGGATTCCATAAGTCATTTTGAGATTTTTCTAGAGAAGAAACACTTAGGGTTCTTTATCAAAAAGGAAGTAACACTTAGTGTTAAAGGCAATGGATTTATATTATGCTTTTTTATGCATTTTTGGTTGCTTTTATATGTTTCTTTGACATTTATCAGAGAGATCATGTTCAAGTTTAGGTCATTTACTTTTTTCTTGCCCAACTTACATGTATTCTGCTCAATTTGTATTGTTTGCTTGGTCATGAAATTGAATGGTGCTTGACAGTAACTTGAAATTGTTTTGCAAAAGCAGATGCCTTCACTATGATGTATGTATCAGTAGAGTGGCCCAATAAATCAAACCAATATTTCCAAACACCAAGGTTTATGGAAATTCATTGGCTGGATGTACAGCCGTACAGGAACACCAAAAGGCGGCCAAGTTCTCTATAGGAGACAACAATGTCAATAGTCTAATCCCTTGAAAAATGCTCCTATTCCTGTTCTATTATGGGGACTGTCCAACACACTAAAAAAGGAAACCTTGCTAAAAAAAAACAGCGCCTTATATCCTGTGCTCTGCACAACCAGTCCTCCATTGTCTTCCTTAAAGACTCAGGCATCACCCGTGGATTAGAAAAGTTCATTGGTCTTTGACAATGCTCTTCGTCATTTACCATTTGATTTCAGCACTCCAATGCAGAAAAATATGTTACTCTTTTAAGTTGCTCTTTTTCATCTATCATTTGATTTCAGCACTCTAATTGTTGGACTTTTTGACTATGGAATGGTTGTAGCTTGCCACATTCTAGTTTCTGAGTTAAAGGAGCAAGATTTCGTTTTGTTATTTATTTATTTATATTTTAGCTTCATAGTTGTTTTACATCTTTGGAGACTGGACAGCTTGGGCACAAATCTTAATATGATATGAGAACACTATAGGCTTAGTATATCCATTGCCCTTTGTCATCTACTATTTGGTTTCTGTACTATTATTGTAGGACACTTGAAAAATGAAAGGGCTGCAACATGTCACCCTCCATTTTGGGAGTTGATTGACCAATTTGTGCTTTATTTTTAATTGTTTATATTTATGGCTTCATTGATTACATATTTACATCTTTGTAGACTGGACACAGCTGGATGGAGTGCAACTCTTGTTTTACTATATGAACACTACAGGCTTCGTCGTCTCATATGATTCCTATATAATTGCTCTTGATAAGGCTCTACACTCTTGATTATCTTTCTTTGTAGAGGATGTTCCCATGTTCAATCCGGGGGTTGGTCAATCTCCAATTAGTGCTCCATGTTTAAGAGGATTGAAGAAATGGCTGATCATATCTCTCTTCATTGTTTGGGTGCGAAGGGGCTTTGGAATATATTTTTACCTTGTTAGGTACTCCGTGGGTAATGCCTAGGTCAGTGAAGGACCTTCTTAAGTCTTGGTGGTTTCATCTTGGATGAAGAATTGTAAGGTCATTTGGAAGGCCACACTGTTGTTTTTATGTGGAGTGTGTGGAAAGAAAGAAAGAAATAGAAGGATTTTTTATAGTTTCTATGTTGAAGGAGTTTTTTTTGAGATTCCCCTTCACTTGTTGCTCTCCCCTTTTCTCTGGTGGGAGCTAGAATTTCTTGCTTTTTTGGATAAATGCAATTTGTATAGGATAGGTTGATTCTTGTATACTCCACATGTACTGGAACTCTTCTTGTTTCAATTCGTACTTAAATATGACTTTACCTATATTTTTTTAAAGAAAAAAAAGTCTCCACATGCTAGATGTCCTTGGAAATTTATTTCTTAGGGGTTGGATGGCTTTGTGGCACACGCTTCCTTGTTTGTTGGTAAAGGAGGTAAAGTGTGTTTTTGGAATGATTGTTGGAGGGGGGAATGCTTCTTTTTCTTCTTTGTTTCCTTGCTTACATAGACTTTCTTTCTCTCATAATGTTCCTATTTTTTGCAAGGTTTCATCTGATTCCACTATTCATAATTAGGATTTCAATTTTCAAGTTCGTTCGAAATCTCAATGATAGGGAATATGAAGAGCTTTCAACTTTGTTATTATTATTGTTATTGGATGATTTCTCTTGGAGAGTGTCCATTCCAGATAGGAGGATTTGGACAGCCAATTCCTCAGGAGTTTTCTCTTGTAAATCTTGATTTGAGAAATTGGTTGAGATTCCTAATATTCCCTTTTTTCTTTCCTCGGTGATGATTTGGAAGGCAAGTGTGCCCCTCAAAGTTCGGGTCTTTGCTTGGACTACTTGGACTATTTGACACAAGAGAGCGTTAATACCAATGAGGTGCTTCAAAGAAGGAGGCCTTCTCTTTAATTACATTCGCAATGGTGTATTGTGTGAAAAGATGAGGCAGAGAGCATTGATCATGTTTTTCTATTTTGCCCTATGGCTAGGTGGTTATGGCAGAAGCTCTTTAGTTTTAGTGGCAAGTGTTGGGTAATGCTAATAGGGGTGTGCATGGGTCGGTTTGGAGTGGTTAGAAGAGAAATCACCAACTAACCCGTCAAGGGCGGTTTGAAAAATTTTCAACCCATCACCAAACTGTTGGTCCTCAAAACCAGTAGATTGGTTGATATCTTTTGGCGGTTTTTAACCAATGGTTTGGGCGGATTAGGCGGGTTGTATCATGCACTTCATCTTTTATGAGGATTGTCAAATGACCAAAAAGTATCTTTTCATAATCTCTATGAGAATGGTTTGTTAATTTCTTAGCAAAAATGTTTAGAGACATACCATTTTTTTTTTTTTTTTTTTTTTTTGGGGGTAAAAAAAGACAAATCATTTAACATTCTATAATATCAAATCCCACAAAATAATTATAGATCAAGCAATAAGAAGTTAGAAAAAAAAAAAAAAAAAAACTATAATGACTTGACATTTTTTCTTGTAGAAAGTATATATATTATATATTTACCTGTATATTTTTTGATGAAGTAGTATTAATATGTAATTGAAGCGGGTTGGGTTGGTTTATTGGCGGTTTGACAAAGTTCAACCCACTAACCAAACCGAATCGCCAAATTTATTACTCAACCCACCCAAACCAATCCACCTATTCTCTCAAATCGCTTGGGTCGGTGCAGAATGGAGTGGATTGGTTTGGTTTGGTGGATTGGGCAGTTTTTTGCACATCCCTAAATGCTAGGTTGTGTTAGGATGATGTTCAAGATCCATTTTTGGGGTCTTGGAAGAGACAAGAAAGTAGGGGTTATTTGGGGGTGTGCTATTTTGGCGGTATTTTGGGTTATTTAGCTCAAAAAGAATACAAGGATCTTTGTGTTAGTTGTATGCCCTACAGCCAATCATAGAGATGATATTTTAAGAATAATAAACAATCAATTGATTTCATTCATTGTCAATCACATTTATTATTATTTAATAAAGAACATTATTCTATCATGTTTATTCTATTATTTATATTTACATGGTTTTTCCATGGAGTTAGAATTGAAAATATGACAAGACAAAGTGTTGTGATTAGGAGACTATATATATATATCTCTGAACTAAACTCCTAAATCATTCCTAGTTGAAGGTTCACTATGATGGATAATAATGAATCATAGGACTAGCACATGTTGTGTTGGCCTTATAGGAGGATACCTAGTCTCAAGCTATTTGTGTGGAGACACTTAGGCCAAACATGTGGGTGCTTATTATATGAACAGATACATTAAATGTGACCATCCTATTTTGAGATAACTTAATGGAGTTATTTGCCTATCAATTAGTGTATCATAGTTGCAGTAGTACAAGTAATCCTTAGACCTGATGGTTGTTTTGTGCATGGAGCTTTAGAAGTTTAATTACACTAACTGTATCTTCGATAGGGATTTACAAAGGTATTCATTGGCTCTATTGCTTCATATATGAAGACATATGTGTGATCAATAAGGGATTTATCACTCTTAGTAAAAAGAAGAGAATGTCTCATAATTGACATTCACAATATAACTCATGTAAGTCTATAGCCATAGCAAGATGACTATAGAAAAGGAGTTTTCATAGTGCATCTACTTGATTTAATATGTGTGAATGTTCATAAAGTATTGAACTAGGGACTTGACAGACTTATATGTCCTATTAGGTTAATTAGAGGTATTGTGACGATGGAAGGATGTAATTGTAACTTCAATTGTAACTGAAGGGTTCTTTGATTTATCTTCACTTCATTTAGGACTACATTATGAGCCATTGCTAGATGTTACTTATGGTTAGTAGAAGCTCTAATTGATATAAGTTGGTTATCATCAATTAGGTAATTGGAAGGAGGTCTATTCCAATTAGAACCTTAATGAAAAGTGTTCCATTGAGCACTCTTTGTGTTATTACCCACTACTAGTTGTTGTGAAACCACTGGGTCACACACTGATAAGCAAAGTGGGACTTTAAGTTGTGAGAGAAAGGGCTTGAGTGTATTTAGAATTGTTCTTTTGGGCCACACTTGCATTAGATGAAAGTTATTGGGGTTAATATGCAATTTAGAGTAAATTATATAATCCTACAAGGAAAAGAACTCCCCTTGGCCCCCCCCCCCCCCCTAGTGATGGCTATATAAACAAGCTAGCATTTGCTACCCATACACGCTTACACACTCTCTCCCCCTCTTGGCCGGCCCTAGTGTGGCCACTCTCTCTCTCTCTCTCTCTTCTATTTCTCCTTCTCTAGCAAACCCTAAGGAGAACTAGAAGGCAACTGGAGGCTTTTGCTTGGTGTGGATACCATGGAGGCAGGACACTTGTGCTGCTCAACTAACCAACAATCAATCATCTTAAGGAGCTCTTGTAAGTAATAACTCTTTTCTTCTAGTTAGGGGTTTTTGTTTTGTAATGAACCACAATTAGATTTATGGGCTATAAGGAATTGATTCTAAATTTTTGTTATTCATTATTTTCCACATTGTAGTTTTTCTCTATGCCAATTCCTTACATTTTGAGGATAGACAGTCTCTTTTGAATGACTTGTGGGATGATATGCATTTTGGAGTTCTTTGTGGGCTCATACTTCAAGGGAGTTTGGTGATATTCCATTGTTTGTTTGATCTCTAGGACTTCTTGTCCTCCTCTTGTACTTATCTTTCTTCTTGATTAATAAAGCTTCTATTTTGTTGTTGATCAAAGAAAAAGAAAAAAAGGGGGGCTACAAGGAAAATAATTACAGTTCAATACAAATTACTACTAACTTCCTAGTAAATGACTACTAACTTAACTAAGAATGATTACTAACTGTAATTATTTTACTGTAGCCTGACCAATCTAAAATTCCCCCAAATTATATATGCATCTGCTATGATTGAGAGCTGGTGGGAAGCTGAGATTTATAACTTTCTGCCACTGGCTGAACGTTTAGGTTATGCAACAGAGTAAGGATTGGTTGCTCTCCTTGCTATTGTCCTTTTCACGATTTGGGTTTTGAAATTGCTAAACGGCTTGACTATTGCTTTGATATAGGCAGCTGGATTTCTATACTGGAGCTACAGGTAAAGCTGATGTTATATCTTTACTTTTGATCAGTATGCCTTTCCTAGACAATGCCAAACCATATACAATCTGTTGTTAATTTCATCTTTGATATTATAAAATTCCTGCAATGTTTGCTTTTAGGTTTATGTACTTATGCTTCGTGGTGCCATTAAATGCCGGCCCTTCTGTTACTTAATACTTCAAGATCGGTTCTACTTAGCTAAGATTTCATATCATTCATAAGATTTCATATCATTCATATTAATTTATCAGACAAATGGCCTTTCTATTTTGCTTTATTAATGACAATAGTGAAGATGGATTATGGAGTAGTGTCTTGTCAGCTCTTTTTTTTTTTTTTTTTTTTTTTTAATGGACGCACCCCTAATGACAATTGTGAAGATGGATTATGGAGTAGTGTCATGTCAGCCTAATTTTTATTTTATTTTATTTAAATGTACTCATGTAAGGATTTTTGTCATCCTACTGATAAAGTAATGCTACAGCATAATTTTTACTTGCCTAAGATTTCATATCAATTTACAATTATATTCTTGTGATGGTCAATGAGAAAAAAATATAGGAGCTTTTTAAAACGAAATCTTGTAAAATCTTTGGCCCATGGTGAAATCTCTATAAATAGCTAATTAACTAAGGTAGCGTTTGGCACACCTTTTCGAAATAAAAAGTCATTCAGTGATAAAGGCCTTTCTGGCCTTTTAAAAAAATCATTTTTAAAAAGGCATTTAGAATAGAGTGGTGTTTGATGAACACACATTTTGAATCCTTTTGTATCAAAAAAGGATAAACCTGACACCATGCATTAGGGGTTGTACCTCATGCATTAGGCCCAATATAACTGGTAACCCACTAATTTAAGAGGTACAACCCCCAATGCAAGGGCTGATATAATATCAACACGTGATTGTTATCCTATATATATATAATATAGGGGAGGGATCCGTTGACACAAGTCTTATACCCCTCAATATATTTTTGTAGGAATAATATTTCGCTAATCTATGGTTGGATTAGATACTCTACTCATACACATCATACATGCCAAATTTCAAGTTAATCAGAGAAAACCTACATTACTTTTATAAATAAAATTATAATTTTGGGCACTTTATGGATGACATAGCTCCTAATCTCCGATTAACTTGAAATTTGGCATGTATGACATGCATGAGTAGAGTATCTAATCCAATGGTTGGATTGGTGAAATATTATTTCTGCAAGAAGATATTCAGGGGTGTAAGAGTAGAAGTCTTACACCAGGTGTAAGTTGATCCCTCCCTAGGGATGGCAATGGGGCGGGTCGGGGTCGGGTTTGCACTATCCCATCCCCAAACCGGACCAAGAAAACACCTTCCCATCCCCGCCCCGAGCCCCGACAGGTATGCATTGTACAAAACCATCCCCGCCCCTGTTACAAATTTAAAGGCCCGCATCTGCCCCACCCCGCCCCACTCCTTCCATGAATCTGCAAATGGAAGCTCTGTTTGCCTTCAAATCTACAAATGGGGAAGGGTGATACAAACCCACAAAATGAGAAAGCAAAAAAGAATTGTCAAAAGAGCTTCTTTTGCCTCGGATCTACGGAAGAAAAAAAATGTAGAAGGACAAATTTTTTTTTGAGATCTGATTGGTGTTTCCACCATCAGATCTGTGTGAATGAATATCCTTTGAACTGAAAAAAAGAAAAAAAAAGAAGGGAGGAAGAGGAAGAACTGAAGAAGAATACGAAGAGATGAAGCTTACCTGAGATGGGGATGTGAAGGCTATTGTCACGGATGTTCGCCTTTGACTCCTTTGCCATTGGAGACCATTGCCATCAAAGAAGCGCTGCCTCTTTCCCTCTATCGTATTTACTGTCGAGAAGCTTCAAGATTTATTAGAAGCTTTTGTGGGTTAAAGGCTTGGAGATTTGGACCGTTTGGTGACAACTGTAACTTGGGCAAAATTCGGATAGAGTTATCCCCTACTTAGTTCGAACTATTTCGATCTAGGTTATCCTAATCTAGAATCCTAAATTCCTATTCTCTAGTTGATTTGTTTTTGTTTATTTAAAATTGTATCAATTAATTTCTCGTTCTTGATTGGAAATTATTATTATTATTTTTGAAAGTTAAAACAAAAAAAAAGAAAAAATAAAGAAAAAATAAAGGAAGAACTCTTCAAAGCAGTTGCTCGAAAAATGGATTATGGATGTTGGAAAAAGGCTTATATTTCCTTCGTATTTTGTTAGTGTGCTTCTCTGTCTACTTGATAAACTTATATAAAATCTATCAAGAGTAGGACCATTCCCATCTCGATCAATGCAAGATGCACTTTGGCCTTCAATGAATGCGCTGATAACTCTTAAGCTTTTGAGTCATTCGAATGCCAATATGAGAGTTTCAGTTGGATCGTGCATCTGTGAGATTTTGAGGATAATTGCACCCAATTCCTCCCTACAATGATGAGCAAATGAGGGAAGTTTTTCAAATCATAGTTGCAGCATTCGGCACATTGTTTCTTGAGTATAAGTATTATTATACATCTTTTTCCATTTTTCATAATGTTAGGACCAAGTTATGTCTAACGCTGTTGAATCTTGGGTGTGACGAGCTGTTTATTGAGATGTTCCAGCATTTTCTGACGGTTGCTCCATTCCATTGTCCGGATGCTATATTTGCCCACATGAAAGCAATCTTAACCATGGTTCTCAAGGAAAGTAATGATATATCAAGGGAGCTTCTGTATCTTCTCTTGGATAGTGTTAGAAAGGAGGATAGGAATGTTGGATCTCTGTCTTGGCAACTGGGAGAGCAAGTCCTCACGAATTGTGCTGATAAATTGAAGCCCTATCTCATGGAAGCAGTGCAATCCTTGAGTTTTGTTTTAGATGATTATGCTCTAATCGTTGCTTCTATTTGTGCAAAATGATCTAGGGTCACTAGCATAGAAGCCAGTCTAAGGGATTCCTTACTATAGGAGCCCATAATGAAAGTGCTTCAAGACATGAGTGCCAAGTTTGATGCCCAACCAAAAAAGTTAGACAAGACGATACCGCAGTCAGATCCCGCCGAATTCAATGGTCTGAAATGCAGTGAGAACAAGTGCCTAACGCCGCAAGTCCCTCCTCATGCTATTTCTTTGGCTGCGTGCTCTAATTTTCAAGATCATAAAGCAATAATTGATGAGCCTGAACCTATGCAACAAGAAGTTGATTCATCCCATCAACCTGCACCAACTGTAGAAGCCTTGGACGTTGTTATTGAAGTCAACATTGAAAATTCGACAGCTGAAGAAATTGTTGTGCAAGAAACTCATCCTGAGGAGACCAACTTGTCAGAATTTGTTGCTTTTCCGTCCAATTTACTCGAGGTCCAGATCATAAATTTTCTTGGTGTCGACAGTTGTGAGTTGTAGTGACTCTTATTTGATTGCGTTCTTTAGTAAATTGATGATTATATGTTAGGTTGCATACTTTGAAGCTGAAATATTTCAACAACTCATGCGATTGGCCTATTCAAAATATTTGTTCATTTGGACAGGGCGGACTCAATACCTCAAATCCAATTCAAACTTGAGGTCGAATTTCTCCCACCTTGGGAGAGTTGATGGGGACAGCAGACACATGGTTCAACAAGGTGGTCTAATTTGGCCTATTAACTTGAAGACCAAGGCTTTAGCATATTTATTTTTTGTATATTTATTTTTAAGAATAATTACATTATTGCTTTTTAAATTCTTAGACTTTAAGGTTAAGTTTTACCTGATTTGATATAATTGGGACCTATATATAGGCTCCAATGACTCTTTAATTTTCAGTTTATGATGAATAAAAATTGAGGATTTTGAAAACCTTGTTTGGTGTCGACTCCAAACACCCCCTAGGTGCCAACTCCTAGGGGTTAGCTTCTTTCTGGGTTTGGTGCCGACTCCAAACCCTCCCCAAGTTGCTGACTGCTTGGGTTTTCAAGCTTCTATTCTATTATTTTCTCTACTTTGTTACTTCCTAAGATTTTTGAGGTTGTCTTGCATCAACCATGAAACCATGTGTGGGTAGCCCCAAGAGGTGTAGCAGTAGTCGGACTCGTGACCTTTGCTGCTTGAGGAGTAGTCCTTTGCCAACTGAGTTACCCCTTGGGGTTGCCCTGCATGTTTATGATGGAATTGCACCAGAAACTCAAGCAAACTAGCTAAGAAAAGGCTAGAAAATGAGAGAAACAGAGAGAAATTGAAGGAAATTCAAAGGATCCATTGATTATTGGAGAGATTGAGCCTAAGCTCTTACAATTGCTGTTGTGAATGATTAATTTCGGGAAAAACTACTCTTCTGCTGGACAGATTCTTATTTATAGGTATAAAGCTTGTAAAATGACCTTATTACCCCTTAGCTAATCCACTAATTACATGTAAACTCAAGGAAATAAATGCATAAGCTAAACCACTGAAGACGAGTGCTGGAAAATAAGACAGCCTTCCCCTTTGACAGTCCAAATAAGCACATCAGTTTCACTCTATGGCATTACTTGTGTGTGTGTGTGTGTGTGTGTGTTTTATTTATTTATTTATCCTAAAAAAAGGTTGGTTGAGATTTCTTCAGATTTAATGACAAAAGTCCATACAGGAGCTGTATGCAAGTGTTATTGTCTTATTGACATAGGGTATTGCTCTGTGTTCCCTATTGGGTTTGGGTTTTCCCTTTTGATGACATTTATCAAATATTTCTGTAGTTTGATGCCATCCATGTTTGGATTTGAGCACCACCCTGCTGTAATCGACCACATTGTGACATGTGATGATTTGGGGGTCAATGGATGTCTGTGGTCCAAAACATCTAAACCCACTGTTGTTTAAGGGGGCAAACCTAGGGATTGTAATGTCTGACAGTGTTAAGCTGAGAAACTCGGCAGCATCTCCATTTTTTCCTACGAGTGGGAGTACATCTTCAACCAACAGATCCTCTCTTCCTTCATTGGCATTGTGCTAGCAGAAGTTGGGCTAGAGCTATGTCAGTTTGGTATTTATCTCTATACTTTTAGCTATTGATAATTAATTCAATGGCTGTGAACTGGCGGAAGTCCACTTGAGCTATATTTTCCTTTGACTGATTTGCAGGGTTATTCCTAATATGGTGGGACTGATGATTATCATTATTGATTGGAGTTCGAATTTTTTACAAATCTATGAATGCATGGTGGGTTTAAACTCTGATTTTGGAATTGTTGCATTTCAGCTTTCAGTTTAGAATTGGGATCACTGATTTTTGATAGAATTTGCAGGGGTATTCCTATCCTGTTGGGAACAAATCCTAAGCCATGTAGTCTTGGACAATGGAATTTTCAATTTTAATTACAGTAAATGATTTTTCTCCCTGGGTTGTGTGGGTGGTTCAGTGGATGCTCATGTTCTTAATGCTGCTTCGCATCATAATTTTCTGAATCTTGATGGGGTGGTTGTGGGGCATATGGGGTAGAAATTGGAACTGTTATATTGAAGTGAATTAACTTGGAACTTGGATTATCATGAAGTTAGGAAATAGGAATAAATTATTTTTTGCCTGTATATTATGTTATATTGGAGATGATATATGGTCCGCTCTAGTATTTGTTTCTTGAAGTCAAATTATGGTGGGGTTGGGATGGTGTAAACCAAACAGTGAGGAAGTATCTTGAAGTCTTACATTGACCTATGTTGGCAATTTCTGCTCTAAACACATATTCTTGCTCAAAGGACTCATCTGGATTCTACATTGAAAACTAATATGTGGGTAGTGTCCTCTTCCTCAGTGAACTTGTACATCCAGGCAATTGATGTTTAACTTAAACTGAGAGCCTAATAACTTCAAACAACTTAAGGTTTATAGAGGGTTTTGGTTGTTTAGATGGATGCTCTAATATAACTTATAGGTTTTGTATAGCATTCTCTCATGATACTTGACACAAGAACCAATGCATGTGAGCTTTTGCAAGCATGATCCTATATTGGCATTAATATTTAGATAACTTGATATTATAAGCATGTTGCTTGAGCATGGCATTTCACATTCGATTTTGTTGGATTTTATTAATGGGCATGTATAACAGTATATCCTGCATTTTCCAAAAAAACAAATAAATTCATTTCAAAAATAAATTTACACGTGGATTTTGACCAAGTATTCTACAGCTTTTTCCTCTTTGATTTGTCCACATGTAGAGCTTTTCTACCTTGACTTATCTATGTTTCGACCCTGTGGGTTGGGGCGTTATAGTATGTCTAATACTCTACACTTGGACTGCCCTGTCAATTAGCAATTTAGCACTATACTAGAAGATAACTTTACGGCGTTATCTTGATCAGGTTCTGACTAGTTGTGCATTTATTTATTTATATTTCTATTTTCATAAATTGAACCTCTGGTCTATCTTGATCACAAACAAGGCTTTGCTTGTTTGTCTTACGTTTCGATTTTATTGACCACTTGTGGATTACTCAGTCTTCTAGCTGCTATAATTTTACAAGAATTTGAAGCTCTCTTCCTCTTTCTTTGCTCTGTTGCATAGGCTCATATTGTGAAATATTTGAAACTTTTCTTGTATTGAATTTTTTATAGATCTTAACAGTTGGTTTGGATTTGTGAGTAGTCAGTTGTGTCAATTTGGGCCCTCTAACTTAGGATTTTCCCTTTTAGATATTTTTTTCTTTTGTGAGTCCAATTGCTGCATAAGACAAAGCAAGAAGCAGAACAATGTTGGGAACGTCTATTGTGAGAAGGAGCTGCTACAAGTTCTTCACTTTTCTTTAATCCATCCATTAACCATTTAATCTGTATTTTTTTTTATTTATAATAATTGTAATTGCACTAGGGCCATTCACTCCAAGCAATTTGGACCATACACTCCTACAGTCTATTTTTTTTTTAAAAAAAAATTGGCTTATGAATTTTTATGGGAAATATGGTCTTTGTATAATGTGCATGTACTCATGCTCTCTCTCTCTCTCTCTCTCTCTCTCTCTTTCTAGGACTAATAGATTTTAATGTGATAACTACATTGGGTGAAAAATATCTATTCAAGGACAATGAAAGAAAAGTCTTGGATAAATTATGTTACATTGCAGAGTTTAGTATTGTTATGTTTATATTGTTTTTTGCCCCATGGCCTGGTCCTAACCTTTCTTTTGTGTGGAACTTGTACATGTAGGTCTCAAGTATGGATACGATTAATAGCTATACAATTGGTTGTCAAGTGATTACAAAGGGGATGCTTTTTTCCTTTTTTGATTTTTAATTGGTAATGGATTCTGCTTTTCTTCTTTTATTTATTTATTTTTATGGACAAGATAGACATGTATGAGGTCATTTTTTTGACATGAATTATAGGTTTTTTTCATAACATCTACGTGCTTCTTGGATGGTCAAGAACATCGGTCTGCATTGTCTCCCCAAAGTTTTTTTGGTCATATTCTTTCATCTATATATATATATTCCACTAGTGCACAAGGTATAACTCGTAATGCGGGTGTTGATATAAGTTATATCAGCATGTGGTTACCTAATCATCATCCTATATATATATATATATATATACGGTTATGTTCCTATTAGCACGTGTTGATATAAGTTATATTAGCATCATGCATTGGGGGTTGTACCCTTTGCATTGGTCCAATTTACCTCATATTCTACTAATTCATAAGGTACAACTCCCAATGCGGGTGTTGATATAAGTTATATCAGCACGTGCTTACCTAATCATCATCTAGCGAGAGAGAGAGAGAGAGAGAGAGAGAGAGAGAGAGAGAGAGAGGTTGATGCCTTAACAATGATGTCAAAGGCGGTGGTTTTGTTTTTGTTTTTTAGCTGGTATGTGGGAGGTTTTTTAGCTGCTGGTCTTCTTGAAGGGCTTGTCTGGAGATTATAGCTGTTGGCCAATTTGGAAGCTTTGTTGGAGCTATTGTCCGTTCATGAAGGGCTATTTGGTGAATGTAGCATCTGTTGTGGGTGTTTCTTTTTGGTGTGAGTTTAAATTCGATGTTGGGTTGCTTTTCTGGGGTGTTTTCCTTTGCTGTAGTATGGTTTTTGTCTTGGGGGTTTGATGGACATACTTTATTTTTCTTCTATTTGGGTGCAATTGGGAGCAGCTTTTTGTGATCTAGTGTTTCTTAGCTATTGTGTGTGTGGTTTAGTTGGTTAGGTTTTTTTATTTGATGGCTAGGTTCTTGTCTGGGTATTTTGTTGGGGGTAGTTGTGCTTTTAGGGTACGTATCTCTCGTTTCTTCACACTCAGATGTTGCCTGTCAGCTTCACCTCCACGTCAGGATGGGCATCTTGCATTCCTACATGGAAAATATATTCCTCCTTAATGGAAAATGTATCCTTAGTGTTTCATATTCAAGCCTCTGTTTTGGTTTCTTACTTTGGGGATTTGTTCTTCTATTTCAGATTTTGGTCTTCTCAATGACAAACTATATCCTTTATGTTTTAGTTTCAAACGTCTGTTTTGGTTTATTTTGTAAGGGTTTCTGTTCCATTTCTGATTTTTTTGGTGATTTTGTTCTTCTATTTTGTTTCATAATCTCTCTTTGCTGATGAAAAAAAAAAAATTCATTCGTTCTAGAATGCAAATGTCTATCTTTGGTTGTCATTGCTTTGGTTTGAATAGTTTTCTTGCTCCCTGCTTTCTATAGCTTCTTGAAGCTCAAGAATGCTAAACTGAACTGTTTGCCTAGATTTCGCTGTTTTACGTAGAAAATGATCTCTTTTAATGCTACTAGAGTATGTTGTTAATTGGCAGAAAACAGTTTTTATTTATTTTTATTTTTAAAGTCTGCAGTTCACCTATGCAAGATGTTTGGGAATTACTTTATCAAGAAAACGAATTTCTGAGTTGGTTCTCCTCTCCATTGTGACTATGTGAGCTCCGATAGTGACCGACCTTATACTTGGTCTAAACCTTCCACCACATGTTTTTCTGTGTTCATTGAGGACGTTAAGGTTGTTTTCCTTTTATCTAGTGTTTTTGTCATCCAAAGTGCGTAGAGATGTGCTTCTCAATAAATAGTAGGGCACAAAATCTTTTCTTGGCTATGAGGGAAATTAGTTTTACATATAATTTAATAAATGAAATTCATTGGACGTCAAAAGTTGCGATGCTTAAAAGAGAATAGTAGCAGCTAGATCTTCTCTCTCTCCCCACACACCATCTTCAATAGTGTACTATCAAATTGCTTTCTCCACCATCCCAAGTAGGCAAAATGTGATTTCATTTTTCTTGGATCTATTGTAATTTTAGGTTAAGATTTCTCCATTCATCCACCACACCCCAATACCACCATCTCCTATCGCTATGTTTTATTCGGGGTTGGACACCAGGACGGCCTCCATACATTGAACTTTGACAAAATGCATAAATATGCACCTTTTGGCCACTATAATCATCCCTAGCATTGCTTTGGCTCATCCATTCTTCAATATAGCCTGGGAAACGTTATTTTTTATATGTGTATCTGGATTTGGGTTAAGGTGGTGAGGTTTTGTGAGAGAATGAGGTTTAAAAATGAATATGAGTGCAATGTTTTTGGAGTTTGGGGTGGGGTAGGGATATGAATGTTTATTTTGGTCTTTTATTAGATGTTCTTAATGGTAAATGCACGCTTTGATAAAATAATATAGCCTTTTAGTTTAGTTAGTGGAGTGGGAAGAGTATTTTCTGTGGTGCCAATAACCTATCCTTTTAATTTATTTTATAAAAATTGTAAATGAAAATAAAAAATTGCTTCTACTCTTTCTTATAACGTAGGGGAATAAAAAATGATATATTAGCAGTTCCCATGTAATTTTAGCTGCTCGTGGCAGTGAGCTGCTATGATCAATGCAAGGAATTGGCAAATGTAAAATGTTAAAAAAAAACACGGCCTCTGTGATTGTGCTCTAATTTTGAACCATACAGATAGGGGAAGAGGGAGAGTTTTTTTTTATGTTAAAGTGCACTCCGGCGTTTGGTTGGGGGCATCTGGATTGGGAAAACGTGATTCCTGGTTTCTCACATTACCACCAAATGGGCCCAAAACATTCCCTAATTTTTTGTAGGGTTGATTCCCCACACCCGGGAATCCCATTTACCAACATTTTTAATACCAAGTGTGCCCCTCACTCTTACAAAAAACAATTTCATCTTCCTTCCACGTCCTCTCTCCCAATCTCCCAATACACGACTCTCCTCGCAAACGCAGCAACCTTCTTCACCATCGAGGCAACTGGTGACCATGGTAGAACACAGATCGATGTAGCCGGCAACCATGGCCTTTCCTTTTCTAATCCATCTGCCGTCACCTTCGCCTCCCTCTTCTTTTTTCATTCCATGCCCGATCTAATCCATGGTAGAACTTGGATCTGAGGGTTTTTTTTTTTTTTTTTTTTTTTTTTTTTTTTTTTTTTTGGGAAGGGTTGGAATGGTTAGGTATGGTTGAAGGGGGCTGGTTGTGATGGAGAATAAGAGGAAGGCGAAGGCGACAGAGTTGGACATCGTGATACCAAGGATCAAAACCTTGATTTTTTCGAGATGTGGAGGCCGTTCTTTAGTGTGTTTGGATCTTGATTTGGTTATGGTGTTTTGGGTTTTGAGTGCTTGATTTCCTTTTTCTTGACAAAAGAATACAAGATTCTTTGAAGATGATGATGATGATGATGGTGGCCGTGAAAAAAAATGGGTATGACGGTGGGTATTGTGTTCAGATGGGAGGAAAAAAAAAGTGGCAAAATAGTGGGTATTGTGGAATGAAAAATAGAAGAAGATGATGATGGTGGTGGCCACGAAAAAAAAAAACAAAAAGGGAATGACAGTGGGTATTGTGCTCAGATGATGCAAGGAAAAAAAAAGAGGTAAAACAGCGGGTGTCGTGAAATGAAAATTATTAATTTAATTGATGGGATTGTGGAATGAATTCCTTTCCTTAGTTGTACTAAACAAAGGCATGTGTGAGGGTATTCTGGGAATTTGATCCATATTGGGCATTACTTTCTTGACTTTATCAAACATGGGAATTGGAATGGTAGAGGGAATCTTGTTTTCCATACCCCTCAACCAAGCATCGGAATGGGTTTCAATATCTCACATTTCCATTTTCAAATAATGGCTCATTCCCAAGACTCACATTCCCAACTTGCGAACCAAATGCCCCCTAAAACTCTTACCAACGACTCTTACTTTTTGAAACCAACCATTAAATTAAATAGTTTTCTCATGTAAGTGTATTGTGTCAAAAATCAAATTGATCTTTGAGACTAATTACTATTTGATCCAAAACTTACATTTTTTAATCACTAACAATCGCTTATTTGTGGACATTTACAAATAAAGCAGCTTTTAATCTTAGATCAACTTGATTTTTGACATACATAACTTATATATTAATCAAATGTAATCTAACAGTAGGTTTTGCAAAGTACAATTTATAAGTAAGAATTTTGGAGTGAATCAAGTGCACTTGATATGTTGGTAATGCATGTTAAAATTCTAGTCACTTTGAGATTAAGAGCTTCAACCATAGATGTCTATAAATGAGCGATTGTTATTGATTATAAAATGTAGGCTTTAGATTGAATAAAAATCAATTTCAAACTGACTAGATTTTTTGCGTGGATCACTTACATGAGAATGTTATCTTATCCAACGGTTGCTTTGACAAAAAATGAGTTGCGGATAAAAGTTTTAAAGTGCACTTGATGCAATATTAAAGAAACTATTATATATATATATATATATATATATATATATATATATATATATATATAGGATGATGATCAAGTAAGCACGTGCTAATATAACTTATATCAAAACCTGCATTAGGAGTTGTACCTTATGCATTAGTGGGATGTGAGGTGCATTGAATCAATGCAAGGGGTACAACCCCCAATGCATAGTGCTGATGTAACTTATATCAGTACGTGCTGATGGGATCACCTATATATATATATATATGGGCACACGTGCGTTGCACATGAATATTATTTAAATAAAAAAATTTATAAATTATATATATATATACATGAAAATCTAATTATTTATTACTTTTGTGTTAATTTAACTTATTAGAATAAACGTTCAACACAATATTATTTGTTACTTTTGTGTTAATATTAAACATTCTTAATTGGTTAAATATGGGAAGTAAATAAATATTTAAAATTTAAAATAAGGATGTAATGGTCAATTAAAAGTGTTTTTAAAGTATAAACTTTTATAGGTAGTATAGATATAATATAATTTAATATGTGATACAAGAGTATCTTTGAGGGAGGTAACAAGAAGAAGAAGAAAAAAAAAAAAAAAAAAAAAGGTAACAAATCTATCTTTTGCTACCTTACGTGGACTGTGGCAATTTGCTACTTCAATTTGAGATGTGCATTCCAAAGGGAAGTAGCAGACATATTTATTTTATTTTTCTTTTCTATATTTTATATTTTTGATGCTTTTAAATATTATTTAATTTATTTTTTTAATAAGTGAAATTGATCCATCATAATATAGTTTTTCTTACTTTTTCTAAAAAAAAATCCTCAATTTTATTTTTATATGGTATCATCATCTACATTTTTTTTTTTTATTCACTTCGAGATTGAAAAGAAAGTGGAGATCGAGATTTTCATTTTATTTTTTTCCTCATTTCTTTTATTTTTTTCCTTTTTATTTTTCCCCTTCCCTTCCCATCAACAACCAAATTCAAGCAAAATAATAATAATAATTATCATATACATATATGACCCATTCCAACAATTTCCGCGTTACAATTAAAACACATTTAAGGGTTTTCCTAGTCTATCCAAAATCCTCGAAAACAACCACCCCCAACCACAAATAAATTTAGCATTATATGAATTCTCACCAAATTTCAAGAAATATATAATAAGAGTATAAAACATTCACGCAACAACCCCTTGAGATCCGATATTGTCTCTATGTATCGTCTCTATGATGTGGATATTTGGTTTGTGACTGCGTTGGGAAGTAGGTGTGCCTCTAACAGGCCATTCTCGTTTGCTAGAGAATAAGAGGAAGAGGGAGATACGAAGTCAACGTGTTTTAGGATTATATGTATAGTATTAAATAGAGTATTTGATTTAGGGTTTCTTTTGAATTCCTATTTGTATTTTATATATTAAGGTATGTGTTTTAGAATTATAGTTTCCATATTGCTATATTTTCTATATATGCAGAAGGGTGGGTAGTTGTGTATTTAAAAATTAAAATAAGGATATATTAGTCAATCAAAAGTTTTTCTTACATTCATCTTTTTATAGATAGTATAGATATATCTCAAGCTGTGGCCTGGTGCAACATAGTGATGTCGCATGTCACAATGTGAAAAAAAGGTTTTATTATTTATTTCTCTATTATTTGTCCTTTATTCTTAATTTTTTATTTTTCCCCTATTAGAAAACATTAGAAACAATATACCTTCATTTATTAACTCTTTATCTTCATAATATCGAAAAATATTAGAAAGAACCAACCAACCAACCAATTTTTATTTATAGCTGAGTTGTCTTTTCCTATTAATTTAATAAATTTGATATACATATGAAAAAAATAAGGCATTTTTTCTATTTAAAAAAATAAATTTATATTATTTTTCTTTTCTCACAAGTCTATGTATACTTTTATCCAATTTTTTATCCTCTTCATGATAAAAAAAAAAAAAAAAAAAAAAACACGAGAAACAACAAACCTTCATTTAATAACAACTCTTCATTTTTATCATGTAAACACTATAAGCAATTATTATATATATCTATCTATCTATCTATATATATATATATATATATATATATAAGAAACATTTATCAAAACCCCTCTTTCCCTGTCTCCCTGATATGAAAATCGAAGATAGAGGCCAATACCATCAAGCTTCTTATCATAGAGGTACAATCTATGAATGGAATATTGATGGGTTAACGCAATATCAAATAATGAATTTACTACATCAAATGACAATGGTGAGTTCAGCCTACCAAGCAAAAGATTCTGAAATAACTGATCACGCCATAGCACAATCCTTAGTTGCTGGGTTTACCGGACAACTAAAAGGATGGGGGAATCATACCTTAACACATGCAAATAAACAGATAATTCTTTATGCAATTAAAACACACCAAGAAGGTAATATAATCAAAACAGAAGAAGGAGAAGAAATAGAAGATGCCGTAGCAATTTTAATTCTTCACTATCTCCAAACATTTTGAGATCCTTCCAAACTAAAAGATACTACTACAAAAATATTGGCAAATCTCAGATGTAAAAGGTTAGGAGATTTCAAATGGTATAAAGATGTCTTTCTGCCGAGAGTCTTCTTAAGACCAGACAATAACCAACCTTTCTGGAAAGAAAAATTTATTTCTGGATTACCAACATTATTTGTAGAAACAATTAGGACAAAACTTAAAGAACAAAACAATGGGACTATCCCTTGGGAACAATTAACATATGGAGATTTAATTAGTACAATACATCAGGCTGGAATAGCCTAATGTACTCAATTTAAACTCAACAGCAAATGAAAAAAGAGAAGATTCAAAATAAACAAGAATTTGGTTCATTTTGTGAACAATTCGGGTTCATTTCAATTAAGGCAAATCCCAAAAAAACATCACAAATCTTCTAAGAAATACCATCATAGGAGGTATAGTAGGAGAAAATCACAAAGTAAACTATCTGATAATCAATATTATCAACCAACAACTTCTAGACAATAAAAAGATCATCACAGGCCAAACCCCAAGAAACAACATAGAAGAAGATACAACAATAGACAATAAGACATTGTTTGCCATAAATGTGGTAAAAAAGGCCATTATAAAGCTCAATGTAGAGTAAAGCAAACAATTAATGAGCTACAAATTGATACTAGCCTATCTCAGGAAGAGATAAAAACAATAATTATAAATGCAATATATAATTCTAAAACTGAATATGAATCTTATTCAGAATCAGAAGAAGATAGACAAATTGATGAAATTAATCTACAAACAACAACATCAGATTCTTCTTCTGAATCTGAACAACAATGTCAACAAGATTGTAATCAGCAATGTTGTAATATGATTAAGAGAAACGTCAACCATAATCAACAAACTCTTTTATTGGAAATCATTGATAAGATGACTGATCCAATTTTAAAAGGAGAATATCTGCAGCATCTCCAACAGATAGTTAGCCAACCACAACAGAAATCTAAAAGGGTTTATAATCTGCAAGAAATCTTTGAAGAAAAATATAAGCAACAAAAAATAGAAGAAATATCTGTTCAAGACTTAAACAAGAGGTTAAGCAGATAACAACTGAACTAAAATAATTAAGACAACATACAAATCTGCAAAATCTTAGCATAAATGCTCTACAGCAACAAATTAATCAATTAGAACAACAACAAACCTCCACAAGTAATGGTAAACAAATTATCATTCAAGGGGTAGATAATGAGGAAAGTGAAGTCATCAAAGAAAAGGATAACATTGGTGAAGAAGCTTTTATCCAACTCATTAAACAAATAACCTATCAAAAATAGAATACCACCATAAAAATTATGGTCCAAAATCCAAAAGACAAAAATGACCAATGTATATTTTTTATAACTGCACTAATAGATACTGGTGTAGATATGAATTGTATACAAGAAGGAATAATTCTTTCAAAATACTATCAAAAGACAAAAGAAGAATTAAGTTCAACCAGCAGAGCTAAACTTAATATACGATACAAATTAGACAAAGTTCATATATGTAATGATGGCACTTGTGTTGAATCAACATTTATCCTTGTTAAAAATTTGAGTAGAGAAGTAATATTGGGCACACCTGTTATTACTCTTATTCAACCTTTCAGCGTTGATACAACAGGAATTACATCTTACATAAAAGACAAAACAACAAAATTTGAATTTCTTAATCCACTATCGGTTAGGGATGTCAATATTCTAAAAAATAAATTTTTTTATTCTGAAGAAAAACAAATTAATTTAATAATTAATAAGACAAAACATTTGAATTTTCTTAAACAAGAAATTCAATACAAACAAATTGAGCAACAATTGCATGACTGGAAACTTCAATCTGCAATATAGCAATTTAAGGATAAACTAAAAAAGACAATTTGTTCTGATAATCCTCATACTTTCTGGCGTAGAAACAAATATATTGTTAATTTGCCATATGAGAAAGATTTTCAGGAAAGCCAAATTCCAACAAAAGCAAGACCAATCCAAATGAATCAAGAATTGCTTGAAACTTGCAAAACAGAAATCAAAGAATTGCTCTCTAAAAACCTAATAAGGGATAGCCGCTCGCCATGGAGTTGTGCAGCCTTTTATGTTTTTAAAGCAGCATAAATTGAACGTGGGGTTCCACGATTAGTCATAAATTATAAGCTTTTGAATGATGCCTTACAATGGATAAGGTATCCTCTGCCTAATAAGAAAGATTTATTAGGTAGGCTTAGCAAGGCAACAATATTCTCAAAATTTGACATGAAGTCGGGTTTTTGGCAAATTCAAATAGCTGAAGAAGATAGGTATAAGACTGCTTTCACAGTCCCTTTTGGCCATTACGAATGGAATGTAATGCCATTTGGTTTAAAAAATGCCCCTTCAGAATTCCAAAATATAATGAATGCAATATTTATACAATACACTGAATTCACTATTGTCTACATTGATGATGTATTAGTGTTTTCAAAATCTATAGAGCAACATTGGAAGCATCTTAACACATTCTTTCATTTAATCAAGCAAAATGGCTTAGCCTTGAGTCCTACAAAGATTAATTTTTTCCAAACAAAGATTAGATTTCTAGGACATCATATCTACCAGGGAACCATTGTCCCTATAGAAAGGTCAATCCAATTTGCAGACAAATTTCCTGATGAAATAAAAGATAAAAATAGTTGCAAAGGTTTTTAGGGTGTCTCAATTATATTGTGGACTTCTATCCCAACCTTAGTCAAGAATGTGCTATGCTTAGGAAGAGACTTAGAAAGGATCCCCCTACATGGACACAAGATTATACCAATACTGTCAAAAGGCCAAAACAAAAGGCAAAAACCCTCCCCTGTCTTAGCTTAGCAGACCCGTCAACATTCAAAATAGTCCAAACTGATGCATCAGACATAGGTTATGGTGGTATCCTTATGCAAAGGATGGGTGATACAGATAAGATTGTTAGATTCACATCTGGCACTTGGAACACTGCACAAGCAAAATATTCAACGATCAAAAACGAATATTATCTATAGTTTGTGTATTTCAAAATTCCAGGATGATATTTTAAACAAAAAGTTTTTACTAAGAGTAGATTGTTAAGCTGCAAAACCTGTTTTGAAAAAAGATGTTTAAAACATTGCATAAAAACATATTTTCACCAGATGGCAAGCAATACTTTCAATTTTCAATTTTGATATAGAATATATTAAAGGAGAAAACAATTGTGTCCCTGATTTCCTCTCCCGTGAGTTCTTACAGGGTCATATATCCAAAGAACAAGGCAATTCTTTAGAATGCCCGAAAAAAGTAAGGGGAAAAGTCCCACAAGGACAGTCAACCCAAACCAACCAAACAACAAGGTCATCTACCCAACAAAAAACCCCTGCAACTAAAAAATGGTTTGAAGATCTTCAAGAAGAAGAAGAACTTCTTGTCCAATACAAGTAACAGCAACTAACTATGCAACAAAAACAACAACTCAGCTTTCAGCGAGTCTCCCTAGTCAATAAGTCACAAACTTATTCATTGGCAGCTTCCGAAGTTAAAAGTAGTGGTAAGAAAATTGCAACTTCTTCTAACTCTGAGGAGCCTTTAGGAGTATTTCCGACTCCATTCGCAATTACTTTTGAAAAACAAAAGCAGTAATTTTCGCAAAAACAGAAGCCCATATTTTGCAAAACCCTCTTCTTTAAATATTATGATTTTAGAAAGGGAATTTTCGCAAACTGATATCACTGCTATCTTGGAATCCTATTTTCCTCCAGGATTCCACTTTAAGACAAATGATTTTCGCAAAACCCAAGTATGGTATCAACATGTCTTGGAAAAAGCAACAAAATCAGTTATTTTCAAACACAACAAGAATGAGGATGATCCATCGGACATTTCCCATTCGACCTGCAACATTCTCCGTGTTCTAAGTCCTTCAGACTAGGGACAACCCCTTTTTGAACCCAGACAACTCCCAGGCAATAAAACACCAAGTCTTTATAATTATTTTGATTATGAAAAAGCTTGGCAGAATTCCTTTTTTGTTCAGAACAAAATCAACTGTCATTCATGGATGATTTATTTTGACCAAAAATTCAACATTGAGACAATTCCCCTCTAGTTTCTTGATTGGTGGAATCATTTTGGTCCCATTCGAGACATCCTCCCAGAACAGCCATATAACATAGCTAAGTCACACTTACTATGAGTAACATATCCAGCCAAAACCCCATTTGCAAATTTTCCCAAAACTCTTCTTCTTTTATGTTAATTTTGGTTTAGCATGGATTGTGTTTGGGAGATATGAATTCACAGGAACACAGCAATTCCCTTGCATAGGGAGAACCTTCCATGTCAAGTGGTGGGATAATGCAAAGGTAGAACACATCACTCCTGAAGTCATTCAGAAGTGGTTCCAGAAACATCCAGCAATTCAGTCAACAGTAGGAGATTCATCAAAAGCTCTCCTATCCAAAAACCAGCCGATGACAAAATTAGCTGCTGCTCCTCCTAATAGCAAAGACTTGAAGGCATACCTCTAGGAGGCTCTTTCATTTCTCAAAGAAGAAGAAGATGAACAGGGATCTTGCACCTCATGTCCTTCTATCAATCTAGGAGATGACAATGAAGACGACTGTTTCGGGATTCTCCCTCTCATTCCATGACAACAAAAACAAGCAATGGAATCATTTCCGGACAATAGGGCGTGACTCAGTAGTGACGGAATATCATCATTGCTCCGACTCAGTAAAAAGTGGAGTCATATCCAAACAACAGGGCGTGACTCAACAGTAATGGAATATCATCATTATTCCCACTCAGCAACTATGGACAAAGGAGTGAGACTTTTCGTGACTCTACAGTAACAGAATATCATCATTACCCCCACTCAGCAACAGTACAATGTTTGATTCATGTGATTGAACAGTGCCTCCACTTTGCAATAAGACAAACAGTGTAGAGCCATACCCAAGTGATTGAAGAGTTTCATCATTAGGTTTAGGCATCCCTTCTCCTATATAAGAGAAGGAAGACCATTGTAATGGGGGATTGGAATCGATTAGCTTCTTCCTCTCCTGAAAACAACTCCTACTGTAATATCTCCCTCTCCCTTCACTACTGTAAAACCTCCATTTTCCACCTCTCTTTCTTGCAACCGCAATTACTTCCGCAATTGTATCTTTGCGATATTTGTAAGTTTTTATGTGTTTAATATAAAAGCTTACTTTTATCATTTCTCATTGCAATAGTTCTTATTTATCTATTTTGTATTTTTATTTCTCAAATTATTTATCATTTCATTCCTGAGAACTAAAAATATGAGAAATAAAAATACAAAATAGATAAATAAGAACTATTGCAATGAGAAATGATAAAAGTAAGCTTTTATATTAAACACATAAAAACTTACAAATATCGCAGAGATACATTTGTGGAAGTAATTGCGGTTGCAAGAAAGAGAGGTGGAAAATGGAGGTTTTACAGTAGTGAAGGGAGAGGGAAATATTACAGTAGGAGTTGATTTCAGGAGACGAAGAAGCTAATCGATTTCAGTCCCCCATTACAATGGTCTTCCTTCTCTTATATAGGAGAAGGGATGCCTAAACCTAATGATGAAACTCTTCAATCACCTGGGTCTGGCTCTGCACTGTTTGTCTTATTGTTGAGTGGAGGCACTGTTCAATCACATGAATCAAACAATGTACTGTTGCTGAGTGGGGGTAATGATGATATTCTGTTACTGTAGAGTCACGAAAAGTCTCACTCCTTTGTCCATAGTTGCTGAGTGGGAATAATGATGATATCCATTACTGTTGAGTCACGCCCTGTTGTTCGGATATGACTCCACTTTTTACTGAGTAGGAGCAATGATGATATTCCGTCACTGCTGAGTCACGCTCTATTGTCTGGAAATGATTCCATTGCTTGTTTCTGTTGTCATAGAATTGGAGGGAGAATCCCGAAACAGTCGTCTTCATTGTCATCTCCTAGATTGATAGAAGGACATGAGGTGCAAGATCCATGTTCATCTTCTTCTTCTTTGAGAGATGAAAGAGCCTCCTGGAGGTATGCCTTCAAGTCTTTGCTATTAGGAGGAGCAGCAGCTAATTTTGTCATCAGCTGGTTTTTAGATAGGAGAACTTTTGATGAATCTCCTACTGTTGACTAAATTGCTGGATGTTTCTGGAACCATTTCTGAATGGCTTCAGGAGTGATGTGTTCTACCTTTGCATTATCCCACCACTTGACATGGAAGGTTCTCCCTATGCAAGGGAATTGCTGTATTCCTGTGAATTCATATCTCCCAAACACAATCCATGCTAAACCAAAATTAGCATAAAAGAGGAAGAGTTTTGGGAAAATTTGCAAATGGGGTTTTGGCTGGATATGTTGCTCATAGTAAGTGTATGACTTAGTTATGTTATATGGCTGTTCTGGGAGGATGTCTCTAATGGGACCAAAATGATTACACCAATCAAGAAACCAGAGGGGAATTGTCTCAATGTTGAATTTTTGATCAAAATAAATCATCCATGAATGACGGTTGATTTTGTTCTGAAAGAAAAAGGAATTCTGTCAAGCTTTTTCATAATCAAAATGATTATAAAGACTTGGTGTTTTATTGCCTGGGAGTTGTCTGGGTTCAAAAAGGGGTTGTCCCCAGTCTGAAGGACTTAGAATACGGAGAATGTTGCAGGTCGAATGGGAAATGTCTGATGGATCATCCTCATTCCTATGGTGTTTGAAAATAACTGATTTTGTTGCTTTTTCCAAGACATGTTGATACCATGCTTGGGTTTTGCGAAAATCATTTGTCTTAACATGGAATCTTTGAGGAAAATAGGATTCCAAGATATCAGTGATATCAGTTTTGTGAAAATTCCCTTTCTAAAATCATAATATTTAAAGAAGAGGGTTTTGCAAAATATGGGCTTCTATTTTTGCGAAAATTGCTGCTTTTGTTTTTCAAAAGTAATTGCGAAGATGGAGCTGGAAATACCCCTAAAGGCTCCTCAGAGTTAGAAGAAGTTGCAATTTGCTTGCCACTACTTTTAACTCCGGAAGCTGCCAATGAATAAGTCTGTGACTTATTGACTGGGGAGACTCGCTGAAAGCTGAGTTGTTGTTTTTGCTGCATAGGTAGGTGCTGTTGCTTGTATTTTCATGAGCCTTACATTTTTTTTTTCCCATGAGCCTTACGTGTTTTTTTTTTTTTTTTCTTCTTCTCTTTCCAACTATGAATTTATTGTTTTTCTGTGCATTTGCACAGGTTAACAACTAGTTACATATATATATATATATATATATACAGAGGTGATCCCATCAGCACGTGCTGATATAAGTTACATCAGCACTATGCATGGGGGGTTGTACCCCTTGCATTGATTCAATGCACCTCACATCCCACTAATGCACAAGGTACAACTCCTAAAGCGGGTTTTGATATAAGTTATATCAGCACGTGCTTACCTGATCATCATCCTATATATATATATATATACATACACACACACACACGAGCGGTAACTCATGCAATGCGCGGACTAATATATAATATTTTTATGATTATGACTAGATTATAAAATATATTGGTTATAAAAAATTAAGCATTCTAGTCAAATTACATCTAAGGATTTTTGGGATTTACTGCACATAATGAATTATTGAAAAACATTATAAGAGTTTATTGGTTATTTTCTTACTTTAATTATTTTTTTCCTTTTAAGATTCTAGAGTCAAATTGCTATAATTATTTTGTCCCTTACCTTAACTATTAGGTCAAGTTGGTTTAATGAATTAAGAAATGTGCCACGTGGCATGCTTTGAGTATTTGAGGGAAAGGCTTGATAGACATGTCACATGGTGCACTCTCTATTATATATAATTGTTTATGGCATTAAATTTTTTTTTGGAGAAGGGAAAAAGAACAAGTAAGCAGCAGCAGTAGATAAAGAGTCATTATGTATTTTAATTTTAAATTGTTAACACCTTTCGAAAACAATCTATCTAGATTTTTAGGGTAACCCTATTTCCACACCTTTTTTTACTTATCCACACCCCTCTCTGGGGCAATTTTGTCATTTTACTCATTTCCCCTTCTCTTCTATTCTACATCAGTCTTTTCTTCTTTTCTATCTTTTCTCCTTCCTCCTACAATCCTTTTGTGCACAACTAACTCCATTTCTTCTAGCATGTAATGAAACTTCAAAAAGAAAAAAATCAAGATGAAGATAAGGAAAGTGAATTGAAAAGGAAGAAGCATGACATTCATTTGGAGAAAAAAAAAAATCAAAAAAAATAAATAAAAATCAAAGGAAGAAAAATTAACGCGGAACAACAATTGGCCACTTGTTAACGGCCAACCAGATTTGAACTTCAAGTTCAAACCCATAAGAAACCCACAAATCCCTCATCATAGAGCATTGGAGGCTACGTTTGGTATGTCGATGGTGGTGGCTTCGACGATAGAAGTAATGAGTCTATGATTTCCATAACTGGTGATTTCTAGCAAGCGAGCTGGTGCAGTCCATGGTGGATGACGACAACAAGTTAATGGAGGGAGGGGGAGAGAAAAAAAAAATGAAAGAAGAAAAGATTAAAAAAAACTACAAAGAGGGTTGTGGCCGGCGTTGAGTGTCAAATTTAATTCAAGAAAGGACATGGTCCTTTGTGTGATAGAGTTGCCTTGTTGGCCGGAAAAATGGAGTTTGTCGGGATTTTATTTTATTTTTATTTTTTATTTGCTTGCGTGCTTATTTATATTTATGTATGTTTAGTTTTCTTAAGCTATTGAATTTTTGTTTTTCAAACCAAATTCGATGATGTTATGAAAGTTGTGGATTTGTATTCAACTGTGAGAGGGTGGCGTCAAAGAATGAAGGAAGAGGGAAAAAAAATGGAGAGGGGAAGACAGAGGAAAGGGAAGGGAAAGAAAGGGAAAAGGGAAATGACAAAATTACTCATACAAGGGTGTGGATAAGTAAAAATAGGGATGTGGATATAGGGCCACCCATATTTTTAATTATATTTTTTTCTCCCTTATGTTATTGGTTCAATGCATGTAAGGAATAGATGGTAAATGAACAATCATATTCACGGTCATTTATTATTTATTTGTTTATGAAAAGTACTAGGTTCTTCTTTTTCTTCTTCTTCTTCTTATTATTTTTTTTTGGGTTACTGGTAGCTCGCCTAAAGGAAGAGGAAGAGGACGTATTAAGTATTATAGTTTCGTATTTTTATTTCTCATTCGTTTTGTTTTGTTGTAGATTAAAATGTAGAATGTAGATTCAAGAAGAAGGATCATAGTTTTGTCTTCTTTTTGTTTTTTACTTGCCCCCCCCCCCCCCCCCCCCCCCAAAAAAAAAAAAAAAGAAAAGCAAAAAAGAACAAGAAAAAGAAAAATAGAAAAAACAAAAACAAATACAATATATCAAAGTTACTTTTAATTTCAAGCCTAGTCAAAAATGTGAAAAAGCATTAAAAGTAATTAATAAATAAATTTACACATTTGCATGGTAGATTGAAAAACATTTCTACAATACCTTTCGTTGAGGAACAAACATGAGAATTGTGAAAGGGACAAACACATTAGGTGAAAGGCATCATCTGTTTTTCAGGGAAAATATCTGTGATCACTTCTCAACTTAATACCAACAAAAAGGTAGTCTGTCAACTTACTACAAATTAATTGTCAACTTGATACAAATTGGCTACTAATTACCTCTTCTTTGGTATTATGCTGGGAAATGGTGACCAAAAGGTAATTTCTTGTCAAAAGTGAAACCTATCACTTTAATGGCTGATGAGAGTTTGGTTTCTCTCAGCTTCCGTTGTATATAACATAGATAAACGGAAGACACTGCCAGCATCTTGGAGCCAATATGGGTATGTTGGCTTTTAACAGAACAAGTGTGCTCTTCGAGTCGAACCCACCATACCCAAGACCACATATGGGCCACAAAAGAAGAGCAACCATAGTGGAAAGTGAAAAATTCACCGCTAAGCCAATGCGGTCACCTTCCATGATAATTAGCAAAACAACGAGTTGATCTCATCTCCCTCCTTGACTTTTAATCCACTGTTCTTCTCAAACAGCTATATTACTCCCAGCCCTGCAAGTTAAAATCCCACACCCGCCCCTTTTGCTCCAACAGGCATAGCCTATCGGTTTCTGTTTGTTGACATGCTATGTGGAATATGGAATGATTTCATTTCTGCATTACACTAAAACATAATAGCATAAATATGACAGCATTTACACCATTGCTCTTGAGCAAGAAACCATGATTTGCACAAGGGTACGGATTCAGTAGCAACAAATTACTCGACAGCTCAACCATCACAAGCAACTCCCTAAAGGACTCGATGTTAACCGTACCAGACATTCCAAAAATATGGAATGATCCAAGACGATAAAAAGTTATTTTACAGAATATGCAAACTAATGACGCACAAATTTGTCATGATGGGGAAATTATAAAAAAAAATTCCTGACTATGAGAATGTAAAAGAGAGACATTTACCTATATTATTAATATGACCCAACATTAAAAGTGCATCTATCACTAGTCTTCAATGTATTAGGTGTAGACCCTTGCTATGTTCAGCAATGGTGTCCGATTTGAACCACCTTACTTCCCTGCTGAGAGAGAGATAGAGAGAGAGAGAGAGAGAGATAGATTAAAAAAAATAAACAAAATATAAAAAACTTTCATTGTCAATATATATAAATCATTGAATCAGAGGAATAATACTGTAAAGAACATGGCAAGCCATAAAAATATCAAATCAGAAGAATTCAAAACATGCCCACACAGTAAGGCACAAGTCCAGGATATAGAAACAACCACATGATGGATACCACAACCTGATGCTGAATGCCATTGATCACCACAATGGAAGCCCTACTTATCATCATTGCACATTTGTACAGATGTTATCTACAACTGACTGTACAACATCAAATCAAAATAACAAATAAAAGATGATTATATTTAAAAGTGTAAGTAGAGAAACATGCCTTTAAAATTCATATGGTCACTCAGGTTGCATTTGGTTCGCATGAATGGAATGGAAAGGAAATGGGAATAGGAATGGAAAATAAGGAATTGGAAGTCATTTTCTTTGACTTCATTTGGTTGCAACAAGAATGAATGCCCAGAAAAGGAGTCATTCCATTCCAATGTTTGGTACGACCAGTTAAATGTAAAAATAAGTTGATTTTCAGTTGAGTTTCCAAAAATATCAGAAATTTAGTTTTAATACACTAAACTTTTTTATTATAAATTTTCTTCCATCATCCCATACTCAATTACTTACACCCTCCATAGTTCACCACCACAAACCTCCATCTCTGCACACCCATCATCGTCAGCACCACCAATGACCTTTTTCAACAACCACAGTTCCATCTTTTCCATTAAACCACCTACAACAAACCTCATCATAACCCACACCCACCTTCAGCTTAGACCCATTTCAACTCTGCCATCAACCACAACCAAATCCATCAGGGCTGTGCTACATCAACCAGATGGATCCACCGAATCCATCCACCTGATGATGCAGCACTCCATTTTTCCACACGCAAGAGACTTAATTTTTTACATAATTTATGAAAAAAAATGCCACCTGCACCTCAGCTGGTATACCAAATGGGTAAAAAGAGTGGGTAAACTTAGCATTTCCCAACCCATCATCATCACCACAAGCATCACCACATCAATTGCTCAAACCCAAAACCCCCATCTCTGCAATTTCAGGGCCATAACACCAACACCCCACCATCACCATCTCCATATATGCTTATGCCTGCAAGCCCCATCACAGTCCATGATGAAGATGACAACAATGTTGGGGATGATAGGGACTGGGCATCCCTATGGGTTTAGTGGAGGAATGCCCATTCATTCGTTTGAGGGAATGTCCATTCCTTTCCTTTAAAGTCAACCAAACAGCCATGACGGAAGATTTTGTGAGACTTTCCAGCTTAATACTTCTGGTTGGAGGTGTTGTGAGTCTTGTGGCAAGGAGTGCAAATGGTGATTCTTGCTCACGGTAGGAGGAGGCTTTTTCAATTGGAGGAAAAATCAATCGATGTGATTGCAGAATAGGGGACGCTTTACAAGAATCAACAAAAGGGGTAGTGGTTTCTCCAACAATGTCTATCTAGAGATTCATGAACAAAGTCATTGAATTCGTGGAATCCATTCTTGCACAATGGGTCAAGGGTGAAGTTTTACTGGAATGAAGTTGAGAGTTTTTAGGGAGATGGTGATTATGGTAAAAGCTAATGAAAGAGGTCAGGCTTTATTTTTCTCAGGGCTTCCTTTCAATCATAAGAAGAGCCCGGTGATTGTCCTTGAAGGGCAGGGTGCGATTGGTTGGAGGTCCCTTGTTGATGCCTTGCACATCTGCTTCAGCTTTGCTTTGCCAAGATCGTCTCAAGGACTGGGGGTTGGTAATGCTACCAAATCGTTTCTGCAAGCAGCTAGATTCCCTTCTCTGCTGTTGAATGGGGAGTGTAAAGTGATCTCCTGGGGTAGTTGAGTGGTATTGAAACCCAACAAGGGTCAGGTTGATAGAAGAATTGATTTCTTGAGATCATGTGTTGTGGGCAGATTTGTAGGACATGGGGGTTCGGTCACTAAAATGAAGGATTGGGCATCTAGGGTTTTTGGGATTCGATCAGCAGTTAAGATTCATACACTTACTGATGGGTTGATGCTTTTTTGACATTTTTGTCCTTCATAAAATTAAAAATAAAAATAAAAATAAGAAAAAATCCATCAGGGTACTTAATGAAGGAAACAGATCCAAAGGAGATAAACAACTTGCAGCAAGATCAATGGAGGAATAAGGTGGGTTGCACGAGTTTGTTGAGGAACACTGGTTCGAGGTGGGTGAAAATTTTGGTAGTCCAACTGCATGTATGGAGTTGGAACCTCTTTAGGTCAATTGGAGATTTCTACGGGGGTTTGCTTTAACTCTTTTAAGTGTATGTTGACTGGAATGGTAGTTGGGACAGAGCAAGGGCGTTGGTGAGGACTTCATATGCCATTCCTTGCTTCATTGACTTCTTTGTCCATAACACCTGTTTTAGAGTTTAACTATAAGAAGAGGTAGAACCTCAAGTGACGTTGATGGCAGACGATGGCGTTAGGTACTTAGGTCTTCTCTGATTGATCACATAGTAAGTATGACGAAGTTGCATGGAAAAGAGGTGAGAAGTCTGGAAGCCTTGCAATGTGGAGGAGGCTGGCGTGATAGAGGCAGGATGTGGGTGGAATCCCACACGTGGTGGAGGAGAGGGTGTTGAGTGTGAGATGGTGATACGTAAGAAGGGGGCATGTGGCACAACAGGAAAGGCAAGTCAGAAATGGGTGGTAGGTGGGGCTGACATCAAGAGGAAAGAGAATTTAAAATTCAAATTAGATAAGGGAAAGAGGGTTCGGGAAAGGGAATGTGACAAGGGCGGGGAGGGTGCTTTGTTGCTAGTGAATAGCTTTGGGCTGCTTTCTTCCGAGGCCCACCAATCTGATTCTTTGGGCTCGTTGTCCTCCACTTTTCAGGTTTCTATTCCTAGGGCATTTTCTAAGGTTTTAAAGATGCTAATTGAAGACTCGTGGCATGCTCATCATCATGGGCCTCTTTCTCAGCAAGTGGGTGCCAACCTTAACCTCAGGCCCACACTTGTCTGTTAAGAGATTTGGAGTTTTGGGGTAGGAGGCAATAGCACAACAACAAGCATTTGTCTCCGGTCGAAGAAGTTATTCCTTGCAAAGGAGAGACGATGGAGAAGAATTTCATAGTAAGGTCCTCAAATAAATTGTGTTATAATTATGATAATTATTATTAGATTAATATAATTATCAATAATGCGACATTATGAGTATTATGTTTAGCATTTTTAATTGTCTTATTTGGTATCATTATTGTTTTGAACTAAATATGGTAGGAAGTTATTATTTATTATTATTATATGTTATGTTATTTGGGAAGACGTGTAAGATGGAAATTGGGTTGTGACAATAGCTTAAAATCGCATTAATGTTATAATTTTAGAAGGCAATATCACATCTATTTTGCACTTAATTTTTCATTTTACACATGATAAATGAGATTTCTTAATACATGTTCTTATGCTTCAAATGGTGTATTAATACGTGTTTTATTTATTTTTTGCAGGAAGTCCTCATGAAAATGTGATGCATAATAAATTCTGCCTACAATCGTAGAACGGATGATGGGAAGTAGAGCTGATCATAGGAAGTGAAATTTCATTATTTGCATTCTACCAACCATTGTAGGAAGAATCGAAGAAAGATCGTAGGAAGCCAATTTCTTACGATTGATGACAAATTTGGAAGCCAAGCTTATTTTTTGTGGGTCAAATTTTCTTCTTATTTTCAATTCTACAGAGACTTTATATGGATCAAGAGCAACAATTTTGGAAGATTTTAGCAAAGAAATTGGTAACCCCAAAGTTGGAATAAATCTAAAAGGAAATCTTAGAGCAGTCACGGTATTTTGGCCATATCTTTTGACTATGAAGTCGGATTGATGCGAAATTAGTGTCCTAGAAGGAAGATTCGAAGCCTGACAAAACTGTATTTCACGAAAATTTCATGATTTGGATGATTGGGAGGTCCAAAACGGGCTGCAAGTTAACCCTACTAGGAAAAATGGAATTTGGCAAATTGTTTCCTTTATTTTTCTCCTTTTCGCTGGGAAACCCTAGGAGCACATATAAATAAGAAAGGGTTGCACTATTATATGTTCTTCTTCTTCTCCTCTTAGTTTCTCTTCTCCTTCTTTTTAGCTTTTTAGTTTTTATTAATTATGAATAGCTAAATCTTTTGCTAAGGCTAGGAGTGACGCCACAACATTTATTTGGTGTTTGTTTAATGATTCTCCATGGATTTATGTAAGGTTTCAAGCTTTTGGTTGATTTTATTATTTAGAAAAGTATTTATTTTGTATAATTCTTTGATTTATCGTTAACTCTGAGTACGGAGAATGCTTAGAATTCTCAGCGAATTAAATTACTAGTTTTTCCATGTGTTAAATCAATTAACTTTATGAATCCATCTTTTCAGAATTATTTTAAATAAATTAAATTGTTAAATCATTCAATTGGGATCATCCTTCGTATAAATCTCAGTTGAGTTATAAAATTAAATTGTTAGCAAATATCATATACTTGCTATGAGTGGACCTGTGAACCTTGGTGTTTTCAATCAAATTAATTTTCAATAATCAAGCAATCAAATTTCCAAAAAAAAAAATCTCACAATCAAATTTGTTTATTCTTTCACCATCCATCTCTAGTAATTATTCCCCCCTTTCCCTGTGGTTCGACCTTAGATTCACCAAATATATATTACTTCGGGACATCTTGCACTTGGAAGCATTATAAAAGTCGCAACAGGTTGCATAAAAAGCTAACATGAGGTGCCAACTTAATAGCATGAAGTGACAACTCAGTAGTATGAGGTTGTCATAAGCTAGCATGAGGTGGATAATGAGGAGTCGAAGTATAATATCTAGATTCACATGCAAATGACATGTAAAAGAAGATTTCATGAATAGTGAGAAGTGTTCAAATTTAGACACGTATCAATTCCTCATTCAAAGCACTTGTTGTACATGTTGATCTATTTATTGGTCCAATAAGATTTTAATATCTTTGTGACACATGTCATCACTATTCTAAACTACCCAATTACTCCTTTGCTATAAATAGCTCCTTCTATCTTAAGAAAGGAAGAGAAAGAGAAGAAAAGTTTGTAATATATGTAATGTTTATGTGATATAAATTTTGGTTATAATGTATATAGTTATGCATCATATTAGGTGACATGGAGTTAGGGATCGATGTTCAATATGTCACTTTGTCTAGTTCAACAGTTCCAACGGGAACTTAGCCAAAGCTAGAATTTTTATACAGATTTTGAAAAGATGAGAACATACTTGTTAATAATGATTATTCAAATTACAAGTTATTTTAGTTTACAAAAAAATTTATTTTGAAATAATAGATTCGTTGTTTAATTTTTCTTTCAATTGCGCTTCGAAATTCAGGGCATGACATTCATCATTGCTCCTCAAACAGTTGATGTAGGCGCAATGGAGGATGGGGTCTTCTTGAAGAAGGCAAGGACCTCGGATCTAGACGATAACACAAGTATGGGTAGATATGATACAAAAAGTGACTGGGAGAGAGCTAACATGTTTTCAAACGATACTTCTCTCAATGGCAATCATAGAGGATGTGAGTTTGTTTGAGTTTCAAAACATGCTTGATGGGAGACTTTTGCTACGTAATGGGGTTGACAATAACCCAAAAGTGTCAAAATGGGATTTTTCTTAGGTCAGAGGGCTAAGTATATTTTTGGGGGTCTCATATAATGGATATGAAGAAGTCTTGACTCCTTTCTCAGACATTAAGAAAGATGGAAAGCTAGGGGAGCAATATCCCTATGAGCTCAAAAGAAAGAAGAAAGCATGAACTGAAAAACTTACAATGTTCTATTAACAAGGATAGAGATGGGAGTAGTGAGACCTTTTTTTTTTTCTTTTTTGGGTGGGGGGGGGGGGGGGGGGGGGGAGGTGTAGGGGAGGAAGTGGCGTAAACTTGCAATAGTTGCTTTATAAAGATATGAATTTTATAATGGAATGTTAGAAAGCTTAATAGTAGAGACTAGAGATTTCATCCAAAAAAAAAAAAATAGTAGAGACTAGAGAGAGGTGTATAAAATCTGCTATTAGGAATTGGAGGGTTGATATTACAGCGTTGCGATGATTGAAGATGTAAGTCATTAGTATAGATGTTATTAAAGATTCGTGGAGCGGGAAATTTTGTGGAATATGTAGAGTTGGGGGCTAGGGGCACAGTCAGAGGTTAAAACAAAATGGGAGAGTCCTTCCTATTTGGCAGGTGATTTCAACATTGTAAGATTTCCCAATGAAAAAAGGTTGTGTCTATTCCTCTTCAGCTATGTCTATGCTCTTGGAGTTTGTGGATTCTAAGGACTTGTTTGACCTGCCTTTGGTAGGAGGATGCTTTACATGGTCTAATAACCGAGAGGGTTCTGAGTCTCTCTAGGTTAGATAGAATATTTTTTTCATCTTGGGAGGATCACTTTCCTAGAATGATCCAATTCACTCCTCCAATACCCTTATCCATCATGTTCCTTTGGTCCTTGATACTGAAGGGTGAGATATGTTAATGGATCTTTTCACTATGAGAATGCAGCTAAAAGAGGATGGCTTTGTTGATTTGGTGAGAAGTTGGTGAGATTTCTTTTCATTGGAACTGGAAGGCACTCCGAGTTATGTGTTCGCAAAGAAATTGAAGGCACTCAAGGTATAACTCAAGAAATGGAATAGGGAGGTTTTGGGGAATTTAGGGGAATCTAAGACTCAAATGTTGAAGACTATTCATAGTTTGGATGAAAAAGAAGGAATTGAAGGCTTATCTGAGGAGGAAAAATCAAGAAGAATTGAAGCCAAAGAGGAATTTGCTAAACTCACTCAAAAGACATTAATAGGAGGCAAAAGTTGAGATCTTTACAATTGAAAAGAGACAAAACCACTAAGCGAACTACATTGGTAAGTTGATGGTATAAGGTGTTCTTCTTGAGGACGAAACTATTTTGCTAAAGAAGTTGTGGACTATTATGACAATCTTTTCTATGAAGAAGAGGATAAAAGACCATTACGGAGTTCAATTTTAGTAATCGTGTCGTTGCGGTTTGCTTGGAAAGAGAGTTCGATGAAGAAGAAGTGTTGGAAGCTTTGAATTCTTTATATGGGGATAAAGCTCCCAAGTTAGATGAATGTCGCTTGCCTTCTTCCAAAACTATTGGGTTGTCATCAAAGATGATCTTATGAAAGTGTTTGCGAAAATTTTTTTGAGGGGGAAATTATTTTTTAAAAAATAAATCTTTGATGCCACCTTTATTGCCCTCATCCCCAAGAAAGGGGAGTTAGTGAATGTTCGTGATTTTCACCCTATTTCTCTCCTTGGAAGTGCTTATAAAATATTTGCTAGGAAAATTTGTGGGGAATCTTGTATCTTCTTCTCAATTTGCTTTCATCGGAAGGAGGCAAATTGTTGAAGCCATTCTTGTTGTTAATGAATGTGTAAATTCAAGGCAAAGAAGTGGTATTCTAGGCTTGATTGGGAAAATTGATATTGAGAAAGCTTTTGATCATATGAATTGAAACTTCCTCATTTACTTACTTGGTAGAATGGGTTTTGGAAGAAAATGGCTTAGATGGATTTCGTAATGCATAGCAACTGTGTCCTTCTCGGTTTTGATTAATGGGACTTCTTACGGTTTTTTCCAAAGTGCTAGAGGTCTTCAACAAGGTGACACCCTTTCTCCTCTTTATCCCTCTCATGGAGCTTTGAGCAAACTAATCAACATGGTTATTGAAGAGAATCTGTTCGAAGGTTTTGTGGTTAATGGAGGAGGGGAGTTGAGGAAGGAAAAGTCTCTCACTTGCTTTTTGCCAATGACATCCTTATCTTTTGTGGTATTGGGGAAGATCAACTTAGACATCTTCAAGTGGTTCTTTGTTTTGAAACGGTCTCGAGGTTGAAAGTTAATTTGGCCAACAGCAAGTTCATTCCCATCAGGAGAGTTGATGAGATTGATAACCTTGCATCTGATCTTAGGTATACAGTTGGAATCTTACTAGTTACCTACCATGGGCTCCCTTAGGCCCTTAATACAAAGAGAAAAGGATGTGGGACCCAATTATCAAGAAGGTTGAAAGAGGACTTAGCGGTTGAAAAAAAGAGTATCTCCCAAAAAAGGGTGTGGATAGGTGGGTTCTTGCTATTGTACTAGGTGTATTAGTCAGCTATGTTACATGGACACTTCAAAATGTGCAAGTTTCCATGTTGGACATATGTGACGTAGGTGTGGGTACTCCTATCGGACACCTTAAAATAGTGGAAATTTTTTGGAAATTAGATGAATTTGACACTCGGACACATACCCACATCCAACATCCGCACCCAAGTCCATGCAACATAGCTTGTTAGGAAGTGAATATAAAGCAATAGTAATATAGCCCTTCTAAAATAATGTTTCATAATAATACTAAGTCTTATAAATCTTGGAATGAAAATAGAGAGTTGGATTTAAGAGAAAGAGTAACGCAACTGTGGAGAATGTCTATAAGGAGTGACAGTGGCAACTACTTAAGTTCTGAGCCATATTTCAAGATCCTGACTTAGTATATGTAATGCAGTTTGACAGTTGGTTCTTCGAAATAAGATAATATGGTAAGGTTTTGCAAAAACTATGAAGAGTTATTTTCAATGATCTTGTAACAGTTTTTCCATCCTCTCAATTTTAGAGAATGAAGGCTATTTATAGTAGAAGCCTAATAGCAAGGATTGACTGGCGGCGCTACATGTATCTTACAAGTGTTTTGTATTTGATTGGAGTTTTGCATTGATTGGACCAAAATCTAATCTAATACATGGTAGGCAACTGTTTTGGCAAGAGATTAACACTTGTATTGAAATGGACATAGATTAGCATGAAGCTGGAGTTTTGTGGGTTTAGAAAGAAGGGCTTGACGCATGTGCCAAATAGGTGTGAAATATTATTGGTTAGTTTAAACGTCCAATAGGAGTTTAAAACTTTCCAATTGGTGGATGAATTGGGTTTTTTCCTGATTCTGGATACGTGTAGCCAAGTTATTTTATCCCCATTTTCCTATAGAAGACCAAGCCAAAAGACAATTTCTCCTATTGTGGAGCTAGGGTTTAAAACTGCCCTGGTTAGCCTTCACTCTAACCACCAAGCCAAAATCACTCAAGTCATTCCACCGGTGCAGTTTAGGTCATGCAACGCGACATGTTAACTGCCTAAACCAACATCAAGTCCTAAGGTACTTTAAGGACTTCCCTAATCCTGTCATAGACTTGGGTTAGCGTAAAGCGTCAAGATGTGCACCAATTATGGACAAGGAGCACACACTAATCTTGGAGGGGAAACCTCCTTCAGGTGAGGCTTCCTTGGCACATACTAAGTACCTTGCAATGTATATTGCCAAAGTGGGCATACGTGGGCTTTGTATGCATCTCAAGTAACCATATCCCTAATAAGAGAGATCTCAAGCATTGATTATAGATATGTAATCGTAGGAAATGTTTTAATCATCAAAGAATGTTGAATGGGAGAAATGTTCCATTATCGAAGCTAAGTCGTATTGTCTTAGGATTATCTCTTTGAGACATCATCTGGTCCTTAGGAATATCACCTTAAGGCGTTTGGTCCTTAAGGCAGCGTCTGAGTCTTAAGGCATCTAGTCCTTAAGGCGTTTGGGCCTTAAGGCATCTAGTCACCTCAAACACATATTGCAAGCTCCAAACTTAGTTTCTTCTTCAGCAACTTATTTGAAGATCAATAACTTATTCAAAGTGTAGTAGCTTACCATTGCACAACACATAGCTGCATGTTGCATTAGGTGTCATAAGCACAAGGTGGCATTTCAAGTATGAAGTGCCACTTCAAGTATGTAGTTGTCTAAGAAGCACGGACACGGACACGGGACACGGTTACGACACAACACGGACACTCCGACACGACAACTTTTGAAAAACTCAGGACACGACACGGTAGGGATACGGCAATATATAAATAATAAATATATATTATATATATATAAATAATAAATATATATTTATAATTATATATGTATAAAATTGTATATGCATATGTATGTATGGGGTAATTGTTTTTTGCATTCCATTATAAGGGGCGTATGCCCCATGTAAAAAATTATTGTTTGCCTCCACACCTTTATTTTATTTTTTTCAAAGACTAACTAAGGTTACAATTTGGAAACCATAAAACTTGTTCCGATTAAAAACACACTTTACAGCTGTGGGAGGCATGACAAAAGGGTCATCAGTCATCATTGTCACACCCCCACATCACTGTCACACACCCCCCCCCCCCCAATACTCTTCTTTTGTTTGGTAAACAGCCCCACGCTCTTCTCCATGCGTCCAACGACCGACGATTTGTAGAGAGCACCGAGAAACGCAGGGAGAGAAGAGAGAATCGAAGAGAGCAGGGAGGCTTACACGCCGACGATTTGCAGAGGTGTTTCGTCCACCTCTGGCAACTGTGATTTCTTTCTTTTTCTTTTTCTTCTTTCTTTTTTTTGGTTGATTTTTCCGGCAAACTACGGATGTCCACTACCGTCGACGATGAAGGCCTTGTTGTGAACTTCTCTTACCGTGTCCACAAAGTGTCTGAACCGTATCTCGCAGGTGTCCAAGCTGTGTCCCTTTTTTATTTTTCTTTTTTTTTTTTTTTTTTCCGGACACTTTGAAACCGTGTCTAACACGTGTCGGAGGCGTGTTGGAAGCGTGTCCGTGTCCGACACGTGTCGGACACAGCCACGGCACCATTTTAGCCGTGTCCGTGCTTCCTAGGTAGTTGTGTATTTCTAGCCACGTGGTGGGGTGCTTGATGTGCACATGACAAATTGTTGATATGGTTGTAAATTGTAATGTATCAACAAGGGGTAATTTGACTTTAATTGGTAGCACCCTTTTAATTATTCCCACGTTATTAGTGTCCATTTTCAAGATAAAGAAAAGCTTGAATTATATTTTGGAATCTCTCTTTGTTTTTTTTTTTTGGGGGGGGGGGCTAAGATTGTGGATTAGAGCTCTTGTGTGTCAAGCCTTCCTTGGTAAATGGATTTGGAGGTTTAAAAAGGGAGAACAAGGTCTTTATAGGGATGTGGTGGTTTGCAAATATGGGGTTAGTAATGTGGGATGGTGGCCTAGGAAGGTTAGGGGCTCCCATGGCTTGGGCCTTTGTAAGGCAATCATGCAAGGCTTTAATGGCTTTATGAAGGAAATTGGTTTTAAAGTAGGGGAGGGAGGGAAGGAAGGAAGGAGGGGGGGGGGGGGGGGGGGGGGGGGGGGGAGAGAGGTTTAGAGGGATGATTGGTGTCATAAAATCTCACTTATGATTGAATTTTCTCTTCTTTCGAAATTGTGGTGGACAAAGGAGCTATGGTGAAGGATTACCTTGTGAGGAAGAGTGGCCCAATAATTGGAATGTCACTTTTAATAGCCATTTCAATGATTGGGAGATGGAGGGCGTGATGGATTTTTTTCAAAAATTATATGATAGCAAGATTTCTTTGGAAGGGAATATTCATTGGCATGGCGCAAGGACTCTAGAGGGTTAATTTCGGTGAAATTTTCCTATAAGATTTTGAATTCTAAAGAAGCTTCTTTTCTTTCGACAAAGATGATTTGGATTGTTTCTGTTCCATCCAAAGTAGCTTCCTTTACTTGGTTGATGGCTAGAGATAAATGTGCCACAATGGACCACTTAATTAGAAGAAGATAGGTTTTGGACAACAGATGCATTTTACAAAAGGAAGCGGCTGAAACGGTTAACCATCTTTCCATTTACTGTCATGTCGCATGGTGCTTATGGATGCTCTTTTTTAACCTCTTTGGAATTCACTAGATCTTGCCTTCTTCTACCCATGACCTGCTTTTGGGTTGGAGGACTAAGACAGTGAGAAAGAATTGTTAAGGTTGTCTAGGATCTGGTACCACATGCACTTTTTTCGTGTCTTTGGAAAGAAAGGAATTTAAGAACATTTGAAGAGACGGAAGCTTCAATTATAAATCTAAAGTCTAATTTTGTGAGAACTCTTTTTGGTGGTCTTGTAGTTATTCTAATGAGAGTAAACTCTCTTTCGTATATTTTTGTAGATTCTCTTAAGCTTTAATCAGGGGTTATTTTTTTGGCTAGTACTTGTATATGCCTTATGTACTTGGGCTAAGCCCTCCTGTTTTAAACACAAATTTTACTTAAATTTTTTTATAAAAAAAAAAAAAAGTCAACCAAACAATCCATTTTATGTTAGGAATGGAATGGTGATTCCATTTCTACTCTCATAAAGCAAACCAAATGCGCATTCTATTCTTGTGCATCAGCAAACAATCAAACTAAGATCCACTGGATAAAAACTAGCAACAAAGGAGTCATCTAAATCAACAAGACTCAATGCAACAATCACTAATTACCCAAACATGTACTAATGATACTTGCTACCACACACATTAGTCAAGTTGGTATTGTGATAAGAGACAAGCAAGGGCATCAGAAGTGATGGCAATTTTTTAACCTACTTGGTAGATGATTTAGATCAAAACAACAAATAGATTAGGTTAGGGTGGGCATCTTCCAACCCATTTATAAATGGGTTGGGTTGGGTTGGGTTGGCATCAACATAGAGAAGATGGACGCTTCTATTAAGGAACCATATCCATATCATGTTGGGAATCGAACTAGAAGGAAAAACAAAGTGCGGAATATAAAAAAAATTTCTAAATGATTCCACAGCCCATGAATCTAATTATGCTATAATACAAAACCAAAGCCCTAACTAGAAGAGGGTTAGAATACCCACAGTTTGATTGTCTTCTTCCTCTGCTCCAAGCTATGAATTCGGATAGCAGAGAACGAGCAGTCCAAGTGTACTGCCTCCAATAGTATCCACACCTAGCAAGAGCTTCAAGTCCTTTTCCTTCTTTCCCTTGTTGTTGCTAGAATAGGAGAAGAAAGGAGAGAAAGAGAGAGCCCCTTGCTGAATTCGGCTAGGGCAAGAGTGAGGAGTGTGATTGATAGTCACACATCACATGTGTGACTATATATAGCCCATTAATAGGACCGGCCATAATGGGGAATCCTATTCCTCATATGATTATAAGTTGTAATTATCTCATAATTGCAACTTAACCCCTCTAGTTTATATCCTATACAAATTTAGCCTTCAAGAACTATTTTTTTATTCACTTATACCCTTTCTCTCATAGACTTTAAAACTCCCAATACATGATCAGTGTGTGACCTATTAGGTTCACATCATCAAGTAGTAGGAATAGCACAAGTTGTGTAAAATGAAACTCTTTCCATTAAGGGTCTAATTGGAATTCCTTCCAATTCCCTAGTATAACTCACTTATATTAATTAGGTCTTCTACTAACCATGAGTAACACCTAGCATATGGCTCATGGTATTATCCTTAATGAGGTGAATAGATATCTAGCATAGCACCCTTCTGTTATAGTTTATAGGTTACAATTACATTCATCTACACAATGTCTCCTACCAATAGGACATGGAAGTTTGTCAAGTCCCTAATTCAATTACTTTATACTCATTATGAATATCAACTCAATGATGAACTTATGGAAACTCCTTTCCATATTCATCTTACCATGGCCATGGACTTAATGAGTTATATTATGAATACTATATGAGACATTCTTTCTCTTTTTTCTTGAGAGTAATGGATTCCTTATTGATCACTCACATGCCTTCATACATATACATATAGCAGTAGGGCCAATGAACACCTTTGCAGACCCCTATAAGGATCTGCACTTAGTGTTATCAAACTTCTAAAACTACATGCATAAGACAACTATGGTGTCTCAAACCTAAGGATTACTTATACCACTATAACAATGAGAAACTGATTGATAGGCAGGTTAAAACTCCACTAAGTTGATCTCATATCTTTGGTTACATTCAGTGTTCCTATTCTAATAATAGGCACCCACTTGTTGGTTGTAGTGTCTCCACACAAATAAGTTGAGACTAGCTATCTTCCTATAGAGTCAACCTAACAAGTGCTAGTCCTATGGTTCATTACCATCCATCATAGTGAATCTTCAACTAGAAATGCTTTAGGAGTTTAGTACAGAGATATATTTACAGTCTCAAAATTACAACACTTTGTAATTTCATATTCTCAACTCTAACTTCATGGACATATTATGTAAATATAAATGATGCATATAAACATAATAAAATAAGCCTTTTTATTAAATCAATAATAAATATGACATACATAAATGAAATCAAATGATTGTTCCTAATCCCTAAACAATCATCTCTATGATTGGCGCTAGGGCATAATCCTAACATATCAAACACCGACACTTCTCAAACACTCCTTAGACATATTTAACACACCTTAACAGTGACCTCACTATGTACCCACCATGTCTATGTTTGCTAAGTATAACATAAATAATTTTCCATATTAAACAAAGTATTACAAAGTGGAGAGTATGAAAAACAACATACTAATACATGTATGTAAAGACTTCAAAAATAAACTTATAAAGGCTTTTGATAAAACTGATAGGTTAAAAATCTTTGGGACTAATGGACCCACACACCTTAGGAATCAAGACAAAAAAAAGAACAAAAGCACAAACACAGCATGTCCTCATTGATACTTATTCGATGCTCCCTAGACAAAAACACAATTAGGGCACTCCTTGAACATGCAACCAACATGTTGGAACACACTTTTTTTCTTTCACTATAAAAAGAGTTCTATAATGGTATAAATAAATGTAAACATGTGTATACATATATACTACCTCCATATATATATATATCCTATCATACCCTAGCAATGCTTGTGCCCTATTTTCTAAATATCTTCCATGTGAAAATGTCTCTGTCCATGCAACATAAGGTTCACCCTTTCGGACTTGTGGGTCTTATATTATACATCTGTTTATAATACACAACACCTATATTATCTACATTGATAATTCATTCTGACATTAATGTCATTTATGACTGAAATATTATTTTAATATTATGTCAAACTTATTGACATTAACTATGTACCAATAAATCAGTTCTTAAAAGAGAATTTGTATTCCCAAATCAAAAGGTTGAAAAAAATAAGAAGAAAGAAAATAGGAAAAACAATTGGGTTCATGGAATTTTAAAAGGTCAGGTTTACCTTCTTAGCCTATTTGATAATTGGGTTGGGCTTGGTTTGGGCATATATTCCTTAAATTGGGAACTCAGTCCGTAACTGGACCTATGCAATCCATTGCCCCCCTAGGCATCAAACTCCTCACACAAACTACTGTTACAAGGTGGTGTGAGAATAAACTAGAAAAAGGTAATTACTAGAGCCCAGAAATCAGCAAGATCCCTGATATTTATGAAATGCCAGGAATCAGCACAGAAAGTTCTAAAATCTTTAGCCTTTGATATACATCATCAGCCTTTAACCAAAACTTACCTGCTGTTCTTCCAGGCTCTTTAATAATAATCCAATGCTCTTTTATTGTGATCCAAACCCAAACCCTAGAACTGTCAAACACAGAGGAATAAATGAAAAGTCCAAGACAAAAAATATGGACCCCTAGGAAGCTCAGAAATCCAACAGAACACTAGCAGATTGATCAACGTGAATATAACAAATTAAAATTAAAATTTCTCATTCAATTAACACTTACAACACAAACCTCTACCTGTTGAACTTTAAATATATTCAACTATGTATTCAGACCAGATTGTCATTAAAAAATATATATTACTTAGAAACTCATAAATTTCAAACTTAAATATTAGTATTCCAAAATTCAATTAGTTTATATTCCTTGGCAACTATGCTCCCCAAACAAACTAAGGACAATCAAGAGGATCCCAAAATAATGATAAAAACCTTCCCCAAATGACAGAAGCAAAGGAGCAATAGAGAAGCAGATCAGTACCAAGTTGGCACATCAAAGGATGCAGCCATTAGGAAGTTCCTAATTCTATGATATCAAGCTGTTCACCATTTAGTACCGAACTACCAATCACATGAAACATAAGTATTAGATGGAGTGGAGACCTTCCACAGCCACTTTGAAGGTAATGTACTGTCTTTACCGCTAACAAGAGAAAGAAAGATAGATAATGTAGAAGAACCCTATTTATCATGAGGCCAGCACTACGAATCTTTCCTCTAACGAGCAAGCCTAAAAGAATAACGAGGGACCAAATGATCATCCTACCAGTCAGTCTCCTAATCCCACAAGTTTCTTTGAAAATAAGGGAATCATACAATTTCCTTTCCGTTCCCCTCTTGATACTGACACACCTTTTGCTTTCTTTCCAGGCCAATGTGTAATCCAACTTGGTCACAGCAACATCGGTACAATTATTGGCACCCAATTATCTAACTGTCTGTTCGGAGTACTAGTGACATTTAGAGCAAGAAAGGAAGTCGAAGCAACTCCCTATGTCCTTTTTCACAGCTTACTTAAAGGTAGAAACAAGGACTTAAATATCAATATCGATGGATATATCGAAGGTCCAAAAACACGGATATATCGGAGATATCGATAGATATATCGAAAATTTCGATATCGATTCAAAGATATGACGGATATTGTTAGTTAAATACCTATATTTTCATTGAAACTCTTGGGAAAAAATTATTAGATTCTAATAAACAACATAGAATCAAAACATTGCAATTTAAATGTGTATGAGACAAGTATGTATTGTGTAGGGTGTAAAACGTGTGCCACATTGAGCAAAAGAATGAATATTTTAAGAGAGTAAAGGAAAGATGCTACTTCGTAACACTAATTTAAAATTTTAAGCCATTAGTATAATTAAATTTTTTATATAAATCAATACTAAAAGAGTAAGAGGTGATAATTTTGACACGATAACAAGAAAATGAATATCTCGATATCCTTGATATAGCTGATATATCTCAATATATCGGCGATACTATGTAAAAAAAAAAAAAAAAGGAAAGAAAGAAGATATTATGGATATATCAAGATATAACAAGATTTTATCAATAATATCATAAATATCAACAATATCGTAAAGATATATTGCGAAAAAGATGTCAGTTAAATATCGTATCGAGTGGTCTAGATACACGGATATATCGAAGATATCGTGGATATTTTAGTCCATGGGTAGAAATAAGGTCTTACTTAATAAATCAATTAACTACCTCATTACTGATTATAATACTTTTTTATAATCACCAGCAAATGTCACATTCTCAAACAGTACTTCTCAATTGTAGCCTAAAAAAATAATTCTAATTATATTAAATTATAATTTTTAAGGAAAATATTAGATGCAATTACTATTCAGGGCAGCTTTTATGTTAACAAGCACATAGATGTTTGCCCTGTGGAGACAAATGAAATGTTTGAAGTTCATATATAGTATTCTCCTTCCTCAACTCCTTAACCTCAGCCTCTTAGTTATTTGACTTATCTCTTTCAAAATTAACTTTCCTTAATTATCTCTCTCTTTAGGGGGAATCTAGCATGAGCAACAGATACTAAGGAATTTGTAAATTGTAATGAGACTTTCTTATCATATTTTTTTCCCTCAAATGTCCCTTTTGCCTCTTTGAAAAGAAAAGTAGGAAGCTTATGTCAATAATTGCCATGTGGAAAACTCTATAAGAAATCAAACAAGAAAATATATTGGCCCCACCCCTTTTTTCTCTCTCCCCCCTTCTTGAATAAATTGCATTTACTATCTTTCTATAATGGTCCCCTTAAAAAGTGATAGAAATAGATTGAGGGCCTGTTAGGTTGTCCAATTCAAAATTAAACAATTCAAGAAATTTTGCATAGTATTTAAGGCATAAATCTATCACCTTGAATTAGAATATTTTAAAATGTTGGAGTTCACTCTAGTTGATGTTGTATAATCGATTCTAAGAAATTCATGAAATGCCACTATTTTGAATTTCCACTCTTATTTGTGATGATGATTATCATATTTTAAATTTGTCAATTCAAGATGATGGATTGTGCCTTCAATACTGTGCTAAAATTTCTTGAATTGTTTAATTTTGGACTGGACACCCAAACAGCCCCTTATTTATTCAGTATAAAGACCTCTAATACTTCCTTAGTAATATTTTGACTATACATTGTAAAAGTTTCTCTCTTTATTTGATTGCAATAATTTCTAAATGGTTCTCTGCCCTAGAGATTGAATGACAATTATATCCCCAAAAGCGATTCCAAAAGGGGAGAAATTTCCATAGTCAGAGAAATAAGTTCTATAAAATCACTCTAGCCTTGAATGCATGATTTTTTGCTCCACTCTCATCAACTTTATGGACAGGTTACGCTGGATATAAAATTTTTGGAAAAGAAACTAGCTCACATTTATAAACCTATGCGGATACATGAATGCTAGGATTTTTCTTTTGTAGTCAACTTCAAGTGGAGTTAGTTCTTACATCTTAGATCTCATGGTAATCATATTTTACTTAAGTGTCCCAAATTTATCTCTCTCTCTCTCTCTCTCTCTCTCTCTCTCTCTCTCTCTCTCTCTCTCTATATATATATATATATATATATATATGATACGACATTCAAGATTATGGTTGGAGGCTTTAGTGCAAAATGTTATTCCCTAGAGGCATTCACAATATTTAAGAGGTCATTCCTTTAAAATATATATATGATACGACATTCATAGATTATGGTTAGAGGATTTAATGCAAAATCTTATTCCCTAGAGGCATTCACAATATCTCAGAGTTCATTCCTTTAACATATTCAAGAAATGAGCAAACTTCTATGTTCATCCCAATGTAAAAGGATTTCAATATTGTAGAGTTCTAAAGCTTATAATTATTATTAATGACTATAAATACCTAATTAAATCAAACATATAAATTTAGTACTGAAATTACTCTTTGCCAAGCCTATATACTCTCTTTTCATTTACCTTTTCTTTTTATAGCATGTATCTCACACAGGCTTCCGTCTCATTGGACTTTAACTTGAATGAAATAAAGAAACTCTAAGTAAATCTAAACAAAATTTATTACATGTCATTTACAACAGGATATGCAAGCACAACAGTCATCTGTCATTAAGAGAAATGAAACTGAATAGGGCCCTTTAAATCAATGAAAAAATCTTTTCAAAAAGGTAGTCAAAATCTGGAATCTCTTCAAAGTAACCTGCAACATAAAACAACTCCAGCTCCAGCTGTAGATTGTATTTCTTTTCTGTATCTAAGATTCTTTCATTTGTTTTGTACGTTAGAAAACAAATATTCCTATAATCTATACTACTCAGAAGTCTCTGAAGGAGAAAAGCTTTATATTGACTATAACACCCTTATTTAAAATCATATATACTTTTTTACACTTCAATTGAGATAAAGATGGTCTACACATAGAATCCTAAAACCTTAAAAAATTAATATAACTACAAACAAAGGAAATTAAAACCCTCCCACGATGTAAAACTCGCCAATGCTTGATGTCAAACTCTCCGCTACTTCTTCTACATCGTTCTTCTTCTACAAGGAAATATCAAGTATATGTCAGTGGTACTCTTCTTCTACACTGTATATGTGCGCTGTACTGTGTCATCTACACCGTTTTTCTTCTGTCTTTGCTTATAAGTTTTTATTTTTTTATTTTATACACTACGCTCATATACAAATATTTTATTTTTTATTTTTTATTTTTTATTTTTTTGATAAAACTTTGCAATATCTGCTTGAGTTCCCATTCACCAAATTAAATATAGATATATATATGTACAGTCCCGATCGGGTGAGCACATACTCACCTAACTTATATTAGCACCATGCATTAGGGGTTGAACCCCGTGCATTGGCCTAATGTACTCCATAACCCACAAATGCATGAGGTATAACCCCAATGCGGGGGCTAATTTAAGTTAGGAGAGCACATACTCACCTAATCAAAACTGTATATATATTGATAATCACGTGAAGGAAGGAAAAAAAAAACCTATAGATAAAACTCTACGTGAGAAAAAAAAAAAAAAAAAAAAGTATGAAAAACTCTCCACTCTCTTTTTGATCACTGCATGAACCCCAAAAAAAAAAAAAAAAAAAACTTCGAAGTCTTATAAAAACTAAGAAAACTCTGAGGAAAAAAAATCATGAAAAACTCTCCACTCTCTTTTCAATCTCTACGAGAACCCAAAAAAAAAAAAATTGTAGATAAAAATGGCATGAAAAGAGTCTACAAAAAACTGAGAAAATGTCTTGAGAAAAAAACTACAAAAAACTATATTATAAGATATCAGTTTCGCTTAAAGAACAAAAACAAACCAAAAAAAGAGGGGGGGGGGGGGGGGGGGGAGAAAAAAGCAAGAACCATAAATGAGTTTACCTCGCTTAAGAGAAACTAATTGAACAAATTGAAAGTTTGAAACAAACCTTCAAATGTCCAAATGAAAGAAACCCAGATTTTAGAGTCCAAATGAAAGAAACAAAAATTCTAAAACGGATAAAAAAAGAAAAAGGAGATGAAAAATCCTTTCAAATGAGTGAAGAGAAGATGACAATGGGTAAGAGGGAGATTTAAGTGAAATTAAAAAGCCCCTAGACTGAGAGAAGGAGATGTACTTAATCGGATTTGAAAATTTTACCCAAAGGGGTTTAATTTTGTGAATTGTGCATAAGATATTTTTGTTTATTTTTTTAGGGATAGGGTGGGGCCCTAGCTTATGTGATCAAATTTCTATACCAACATGTTTACGTAGTAGGACACATAACCACATGAGTGAGAGAGAGAGAAAGAGAGAGAGAGAGAGAGAGAGAGAGAGAGAGAGAGATAGGAGGCAGGGCTATGACCAGTCGATTTTTATTTTTATTTTTGATAGGTAACCCAGTGGATTCTATGACTGTACGTGGGACCAAACTAAGATTACTATACACCAAATGTTTATTGTCTTTTATGCTCACTTATTAAGATTTAGGAATTCCTTATGCTAACTAGCGGAAAAAAAAGTAATGCAAATATACAAATGGCAAGCAAAGTGTAATGAGTATACAAAAACTAAAATAAATACTTATTATATTATATTTTATTATTTGAAAGTGTACACATGCATTCCATAACTAGTATTCTTGAAAAAATTTCAATTTCCTTTGATTACAAAAGAGATTGCCACTAAACAAGGTATGAATTCTGAGGTTTCTTAAGGAATCAGACAACACTAGTTTGTTTGCTTTTTTAATTGAATAGATCAATGGCATGAGCATCATCTTTTGGTCTTTAATTATTCTCCAGCTCAAATTATAGAAATGGCAAGAGATAGAGGGACTGCAAGAAACGTTATCATGTGGAGAAATCAAATTTACTCACAAAATGAAGATGAGCAGAGAAAAAAGGGGAAAAATAAAATATAAATAATAACACCTTGAGAGCGTCATCTTTGATGTTTGTAGGTGAAGTTCCTAAAGATCTGATGAATTTAACTTTTTGCTACAGAAACTTTATCAATTGACTGGACTCCCAAGCTTCTGGGATGATTATCTCCTCACTGACAAACACCAGATAACTCATCCTCGAGAATTTCATGTGTCTTTGCTAAATTGCTATCCTCACCTGCTTTACTACAAAAAGAACAAACTCTCACCAAAATCCCTTCCTGTGAGTATAGCTTGCACTGCCTGTGGTACTTGAACAAAGTATCCAACTGCTTGCACATCATCTTCTTGACAAGAAGCAAGTCTCTACATCTTATCAAGACTATCCTGAATCACATGAGAAGGGTGATATCCGAAAACATAAAGAACAGCCATTAAAGGATTTTCCAATTAAGCGGTCAAATCTTCCAGCATTAAAGAGAGTCAAACGACCATAGTGCTAGCTATTTAATCCAGCAGCCCATAATAGAGCAGTCAGTGCAGTTCCAACAGTCAACAGTAGATTGGGTACAACAATGTCCTCTAACAATATACCATTCCCATCAGCTTCAATCAATTCAAGGTGATACTTCAAAAACTAATTTACTGCTACCAGACCCACATCAACAAGCTCAACTCCTATCCAGGGAAAAAACATCATGCAAAAGAGAAAAAAGCTGGTCACTTTCATGTCTTTAATGAACTGATCCCTGAAGAACCCCAAACACTTTAATCAGCTTTTAATACATCTGGTTGGTTGGCTTCCAAGAAGGATTGAAAACAAAAAAGAAATAAGGGACAAGAAGAAAAATGGCCTGAAAAATAAATCCACATAGACACAAATTCCTAAAGCCCTGTCCCTCAACAACAGTAAAATTTGGTCTTCAAGACAAGAGTAAAGCCAGACGGTAAGGTAGATTGCAGAGATCTTAAAATAAAACTTGTAGAGAATGCATACTAGCAGATACACTGAATCGACTTCGTAAAAACAATTAGTCCCATGGTTAGACCACTACCAATCTAGGTCATTCTTGCAAGTGCTTTACCTCAAGCTCATGGTCGTCCTATACGGAAGCTTAGTGTAAAAAATGCATCCCTGGTTGGGATTTAGATTACCTTTCAAGTCTGACATTTACAGAAGGCCAAACAACAAACAAATGGTCCTATATAAAAATCTTCCAATCCAACTATAAATTCAAATTACATATAACCACAGCAGCACCAACAAAAAAATACTTAATTTAAATATATATATATATATATAAAAAAAATCAAAATCATAATTCTCCAAACAGAAGAAAAATAATGTGCTCTAAAGTCATGAACTTTTTACAGGCAAAAACTAGATACTAAGCTACAATGAATAATTTTTCTAGATTAGTAACTGCAAGACTTTCCATTAGCACAAACAAAATAATCCACATTCTAAGACATTCTACAGCAGGGGATTCATTGAACGACCAAAAATTGTACTATGTAATTATATGAAGATTTCGTCAAGACTATTAATTAAAAACAAAAACATTTCATTGCATGCACAAATTGAAAATGACATAAGTTACGATATGATGTGGTTGTCATGCTGTTGCTGACCGTAAAAACCAAGAAGTATGATTGCTAAGAACTAATAAATGGAAGAACAGACTGTCAAAAACGCAGAGAAAAAAAAAGAGAAGGAAATCAGAACAACCCAAATGAAACAAAAGAAGAAAATTACATGGTCAAGTATACAATACTTTAATCAAGATCTTCTTGTCTGGTCTCTGATCCAAACTCCCGATTTCCTCTGCCTCCTGAGTTTGATTCTCCATCATTGTTGCCATTCCCGCTATTGCTGGTCTCTGCAGGTGAACCAAATGCCCTAAACGGCCATGGCAATGAGATCCTAAACCTCCGCTCCATCGTCCGTGGAGTCTGAGGATTCTCATGAGATGTCCCTCCACCACCACCACCACCATCACCACCACCACCACCACCACCGCTTCCACCAGAATTGCCCAACCCACCGGCCGCATTCGGATTTGCAGGTGCCTGGGCTCCTCGAGTGCGTTGCTCATAATCAGAATCATCCGTAGGCAACTCGTACCGACAAACTGGACAAGAATTATGAAGCTCCAACCACGGAAGAATACAATCGGAATGGTAAATGTGTTTACAAGGCATCTGTTTGGCCTCAGCCCCAAGCTCAAACGTGTCTTTACACACGGCGCACTGGGAAGAATCTGAAGCAAGCAATTGATCCGAAATCTTAATATTCGGAAGCCCTTCGATCGCAGACTTGGAAGCTGGCGGCGTGCCGTGCCGGTTTGGATCATTCTCTGCAAGCTGTTGAATCAACTGCTCGAGCCCCGGCCCAATGAAGTAGTCTCCCAGATTCGCAGGGAGACGGAACCCTTGATCGCCGGAGTTATTGTCGATGACGAATTGGATATTGGCGCCACCAGCTCTAAGTGTTTGCAGATAGTTCTGGAGAAAAAGGAAAGGATTGAAGGCGTCAGGGTCCGGGAACGCTGCCGCGGACGATCGGTGGTGTATGGTGGTGCCGCCACCGAAAACAGAGGAGAGATCTGTACGGTTATGGAGTTCGCCGCCGCTGGAGGTGGAGAAGACGAGAGGGAAGCCGGCGGGGAAGGAGGGCATATCAGATGAGAAGGCGAAGAAGGGATTAGGATTGGGGTTAGGGTTTTCGAATTCTTCGAGAAAGCCACCGTTGCAAGTGGGGCAGAGGAGATCGGGGGTAGGGGAGGGTGTTATAAAGACCGTACGATTGCATTCGTAGCAGAAGTATTGTTGTGCACCGCCTGAGTTCCCGCCGGACGACATTTCTATCGAGATCGACAGAGAGGGGGGGTTGAGGGAGGTACAAAGATAATCAGTCCCATAAGAGAGACCGAGATAGATTATTAGAATATAACCGTGGACTTTGTGTTGGGGTGGACTCTGCCCCTACGGATTTGGATTTGGATTTGGATTTGGTGTAGTAAAACTAGGATCGATGACACGTGGCAAGAAGAAGAAATGAAAGGTTGAAATTTGAAAGATATATTTGAAGCCTAATACCTAACAGCCCTTCATTTTTCTTCCTTAGCCACGTGTGATCGATCCTACGTTTACTGCACCATACAATAAAAGTAGCCAATTGCTCCAAATCCAAATTCGAAATACCTACCCCTACACCTACACGAGGGATTCGGATTTGGTGTGGTTAGCTACTTTTACTGCATGGTGTAGTAAGTATAGGATCAATGACACGTGGTAAGGAGGAGAAATAGAGGGTTGTTAGGCGTTGGGCTTTAAATGCATCTTTTGAATTTCAACCTTCAATTTCTCCTCCTTACCACGTGTCATCGATCTTACATTTACTGTACCAAATCCAAATCCCTATATGAGGACAAAGACTTATTACAGATACGACAAATGTGGTATCACAAGTTAATGAGATTAGAGGAAAGTGAAATTGTTATTGTATTTTTTGATCTCACAATTTCACTTTACTCCTATTCGTGAGATACGACGTGGCTGTATCACAATCACATGAAAGACTCACTCCTGCATGACATAATCTTCCCCACCTTTTTTCAATGGGAGGGTCTACTTGCGATTGCATCTCCCATAACTTATTTTCTCTCTCTTTTTTTTCAAGATTTTTGTTCGCACGGTAGTTCTCTAGAGCATCTCCAAGGATCCATCTATTCTCTTACGCTATTTAAACTAATCAAAATTTTTTATTTTTTATTTTTATTTTTTGCCTTTTTCAATGGACTAACTATTTTAGCTATTGTCATTTTTATTAATTACATTTAGGGCCTATTTGGCAATCCTAAGATTTGGTTTAGGCTAGGTTCTAAACCAATTATACCTGCCTAGTTCATGTCCTACGTATTCCTCAATGACCGATAGCGTACAAGTCAAATAGGAATTCAAACTAGGTTAAACTGTTTTTAATATACACCTTGTTTGGCAGATTGAGTTCTAGACTGTTTTATCTTTGTTGTTTACTGTTTACATCATCTAGTGCTCCATGTGTGCCTGCAACTCATAAGAATTTAGCAAGCTTCCAATCAACCTCGTAGCCTATTAGCACCCCATTTCGTACCCCTTAACACCATGGACCACCCTTTAAGCCTAATGATGAAGGGCAACAGTACACGAACTACCACAAATGAGCCCAAAGGACCCACATAGGCATAACGTGGCTTTTTGATACTTTGAGATACCCTATGATCGTACGAGCATTGGCCATGCACGTACGATCATGCTCTTTATTTTCGAATTCTCAGCATCTCCCCCCCAAATCATTTCTTACCTTGTAAAGACCCTATGCTGACAGCAACTCAATGGCGACTGAGAAACCCTAATGGACCTCAAATTAAACCCTAATCCTTGCCTATATATACCCCACTTTCAACCAAGAGAAGCATCCAACTTTTGCACCTAGCCTCCACCCCCGAAAAATCTAAGAATTCACAACTATAACTACGAGAAGTCTAGAAGGCAAGCTTGCGGAGTGATTGCTGTTGCCCATACTTGAGGGTAATGGTCTTTAACCTTTAATTTTGTTTTCGATTAATGATTTAGCATAATGATTCATGATATCGCATAAACTAAACATAACATCCATATGTGTATCTTTTCATTCAATGCTTACGTTCAGGATGTGTTTAGATTTAATTTAGCATTGATTCGCAGGTGCATTTAAAGGTTTGAAATGGGTTTTTCATCCGTTCCAAATGTGTAGGATTGCATAAGATTCGGTCATTAGACTTGGCATTTATTCCATACAGTCAATCCATGATGTTCATCCATATGTATAATTGCATAAATTCACCCATGATGCTGTGAACCACAGGTTTCGATCCGGGGGGAAGGAGAACCCTTCTTTTAAAAAAAACTTGTAGAGATTTAAAATTAATAAAAATTTGGTTTTTAAAAGGTTCACAAAAACATAACAAACAAGGAGTCGCCACCTCATTTTTTAAGGAAAAAAAGGAAAACCTTGAAAATAGTTTTAAAGAAAACCTTTGAAAACCAAACACATGACTCCGGTCAAGGAAAAGCAGGTCTAATCAAAACAAGAGAGGATTCGGAGATTAAGTTACGATGTGGGAAGGTTCTAGGAAACGTCCTATAGGCACCCACATCGCCCCAAAATGGGTCTCTGAATTTATATGGGCTATTTCAATCACTTCCTAATTAGTCACCATGCATATGTAAAGAATTATCCATAAATCATCCACATTCATCCATAGACATCCATAAAGCAATAAACATCTATAAAGCATGTAAACATCCATGAACAAATAAGAGAGATATAGAAAGCAGTAGAGAGATTGAGAATAAGAAACAGATCCATCCTACTCCTCTAGCAAATATGTGATGGATAAATGAATAAGCATGGGTCCATCCTACTCCTCTAGCATATATGTGATGGACAAATGGATAGAAAGAAAGAAAAAGAAAGAGAAAAAAAAAGAAAGCCTAGGATACTTAGTATCCTAGGGTGGACTTGAACATCAAATAAGTGCCTATGTACCTTACATACAAAGATGTAAGGATCAAAGTCCACGTAGTTCGATTGAGAAGGGGTTACTCCCTTTACAATGAACTATAAGCCCTAAGTTTCCATTAAAAGAAAAGAAGAGTTTAAAAAGAAGAAAGATTTCCAAAAAAAGAATTTGAGAAGAGATAGAATTTAAAAAGAGATAGAACTCTTATCCAAAAAGAAGTTTGAGAAAAGTAGAATTCTAAAAGAGATAAAACTCTAATTCAACAAGGATTTTAATGAAAGTAGAGTTCTAAAAGAGATAGAACTCTTATTCAAAAAGGAGTTTTAGAAAACATGGAAACTTAAGAATTACAGTCCAAAGTAAAAAGAATAGCCCAAAGGAGGGAGAGGAGAACAATTCACAAAAAACTTACCATGAACCACTTACCATATGCAAATTATCCCGAAACATTGAGAAAACACCAATTAATCACCCTATGCATTCTATAGGGTAATTATTAAGCTCAAACCAACCATATTCATGCTCAAATCATCATTAGAAGACCTAATTCAAATCTAGACAGAATACTAAACATGCATATAATGATCCAAAACTCATGCAAATAACAAAAATCAAAAGAAAAACACAAACCTAATATGCTCCTATATGCTCTAAACACCTTAACATGCACAAAACTATCAAAAACATGCTAAATAGGCATTACCATGATGAAAATATCATATGACAATCCTAAACATGAGAAGAAAATCTAACATGATGCTTAGGTAAGTACTTTATGTAAGAATGTGAAATAATCATCCTTACAGCGAGCTTTCTTAAGTAAAACTATCCGGAGATAATTTTACGTAGAAACTACTTCATATGAATGATTTCTTCACATATCCTACGTAAAATATATACCTAAGAATGCAACGAAACTCACAGCGCACTTAAACACAGTCCAGAAAGCACCCATGCACAACCTCACCCTCTAAGGACGATAATTATCCTCGAAAAGAATAATTATCCATACACCTATGAAGATGAGGCTTACACATGCAACAAATGTCCTATACAAAAATGCTTAAAATCATGCATATAATTGAACTAGGAAGACAAAATGGCCTATACACATCATCAACCAATTTTTTGTGCAAAACGTACCTCTATCCTTAAGAGAGAAACTAATCCTAACAGCAAGCAATTCACAATCCTATTCCATTAGCATGCTTTTCACATCATATTTGAATCATATGCATTCTAAAATATAGAGTATATATGATTCCTAATTCAATCCTAAACCATAATTATGCAGAGAATAGAGTAGAAGAAGAAGGAATCGTAAAAGGATGCAAAGGAGACTTACAACAAAGCAAAGGTCTTCGCTGCGTTCTTCTTTCTCTTTGGCTTGGTTCCCTTCTAGTTCTCCTTTGAAATTGCAATAGAAAGCCTCCTCCAAGTGATATGGGTGTGTGTAAACTCGTTGTCCCTCTCTCTCTTATGAATATGAAGTGTCAAAAGTCCTATGTTGATGAATGAGCCTCTATTTATAACCTAACCAACTATATGAACCAATGGTTGAGATTAATTCACCATAAAACCAATCTAGGGCTGTAATTAAATCCCATGAACGTTAAACAACTTAAAACTACCTCCCAATAGGCTTAGAAGTCTTTTGGAAGGCAGAAATTCGGAGTAAAAGAGTCCAAAATGTGTTAAAACACGAAATAAGGCAAACAAAGCGGAGTGCCTCGGGTGACCGGTTGGGCCGAGCCGGTTGGACCGGTTGGCCAACCGGTTGAACTGGTTGGAGTGAACCGGTCACCCGAGAGGCAACTCAGGTTTCCTCGGTTTTTGGAATTCTAGCTCGGTTTGGACTCCTAACTTCAAACGGACTTAAATTCTTCATTTTAACTCCGATTTGAGTGATTCAAAAGCCAAAATTTCAAGGGATTCAATGTAGAATAAGCCTAGAATATTCTTGAACTAAAAATCCATGACCACGATCAGGTGGCTGGGTTTTCATGAGGCGATTACCCGAAAAAAGGTCAATTAACCATAGGGTAATGTGGTGAACCAATCCAAAACCTATCAATAAATTAAATTGGCATTCAATTAGGCTCATTTCATCATTCTAAGGTTAATGGAACACTCCGGAACAAATTTGGAAATCAATTGGAAAATATACGAAATAAAAGACGAAATTGCCCTTCAAGTCGCAAAAGTTCTAATTAGCTATCCAAACCTATCTAGAATTGAACCAAATTTGACACACATATCCAAAATGACCCTAGAAACTAAATGAAAGTGATGAGACTCCACAAAGAGACAAAATTATGCATACAATGATGACCTATTCTCCTAAGGCTTGAAAGGGCAAAAGTGTCCTTTAAGGCTTAGGGACTCCTAAATGCTTCTAAACCTAACCAAATGCTATCTTGAACTCATGGGGATGAAAATGGGGTGTCTACAGATGCCCCTCATTGGTGGAGTTTGCTTCGCAAGGACATCAATGTTAGAAAAGACAGCCCATTTTCATAAGAAAATGGCAAAGAACCATAGCTTGAACTTCAACAGTGACTACTGAGGATGTTCATGACTACTATAATGTACACTTGTACAAAATAGGGGGGTTGTGTGTGACTATGAAAGTCATTTAAACACACAGTACTCTCATATGCTTATTCTTTCTGATAGGGACACATATGCTTCTATAATGTACGCTCATTCTTTCTAATGAGGACACTGCACAAGATAGGGGGGTTTGTGTGTGACTACAAGAGTCATTTAAACACACCATACTCTCATACGTCTATTCTTTATAATAGGGACACATATGCTTCTATAATGTACGCTCATTCTTTCTAATGAGGACACACACAAGATAGGGGGGGTTGTGTGTGACTACAAGAGTTATTTAAACACACCATACTCTCATACGCCTATTCTTTCTAATAGGGACACATATGCTTCTATAATGTACGCTCATTCTTTCTAATGAGGACATGCACAAGATAGGGGGTTGTGTGTGACTATAAGAGTCATTTAAACACACCATGCTTATTAAACAAAATCGTAAAACTTTAATTTTAACAACTTTGTTAAAATTAAGTGAGGGTAACCAATTCATTGCGCTATAATTTCCTCAAGAAATAAATAGCAATGCAAAGCAATTCATGTATGTGACTCAAAGAGTCATTTAAACATACTATCACAAACACTTCTATCCAAGCAATCATAGGCTTTATTTTAACAATCTTTATTAAAATTAAGCAAAGCAAATACTCCAATTGTGCTATAATTCCTTCAAGGAATTAATAGTGACGCAAAACAATCCATGTATGTGACTTCAAAGAGTCATTTAAACATACTTCCAAAACCAATTCCAATCAAGCATTCAGAAGCTTTATTTTAACAATTTTTGTTAAAATTAAGCAAGGCACGCACTCCAATTATGCCATAATTTCCTCAAGAAATTAATAGCAATGTCAATTCATCATAAAGAATCAAGAAATAACAATTTCATGATCCTTACAAAGCATCCCAAGCATTCAACAACTCATTATCCAATTAACAAAGCTTTATTTTAACCCGAGGATTAAAAATAAGCAAGAACACTCAATCAATCCCAACGTGCTATAATTTCTTCAAGAAATAGATAGCAATAGCAATTCAATCACAAGAAATCAAGGAATATAAAATTCCATGGTTCCAAACAAATATCATAAGCATCATCTTTCTATCATCCAAAGATAAAGCCCTTTAACAAAGCAAATGTCAAAGTAAGCTCGTAAATACCATCATAAGTCAACTAATGATTCAATTAGTGACTAATCATTCATCATTTCATACATTTCAAGTCATTCACATCAGGTTCTAGGCCTTTCAAGAGAGATTTCATCAAAAAATCAAGCGAAAAGGGGCCCGGTTAAGCAAAATTGTGCAAAAATTGCACAAAACGGGAAACCGGCTTGGGGGACCGGTTGGACTGAACCGGTTGGACCGGTTGGGGCCAACTGGTCACCCGAGAGTGGCTTTTTGCTGCACTTTTGTGGTGGTTTTGGCTATAAAGCCTTGCACCTTCCTCACTTGTTCATCCTCCTTTTGCTTGTTTTTGAGAGCTTCTCTCTCTAGAAACCCAAAACCCAACATTCCCAACTCCAAAATACCAAAACTTTGGCATTAAACTTGAATCATTGTGGTGGTTTAACACCAACAACATCACTTTCAAGGAATCAAAACAACCTTTGATTCATCAAATCATCCTTCCCAACTTACTTTTTCAAATCAAACCCATTTTCTCAAGAACACCCAACATGAGTTCTTCATCAAATAAATACTCCGATGCCAAGTATCCACATCACTTCCTCAAGAAAACATACAAAGCACCTCATTATGAAGATCAACCGGATAGCTTGTTCTTGAAACCCAACAATCATCTCTCCTACATCCATTCCATGAATGAGGTAAGATAATTCCCAACTCCTTCAAGTTCATCCTTATTCTTTCATTTCATTGTTTCTTTCAAATATTTGCTATTCTTATGAATGGAATGCATTGAGTTCTTGCTATTTTGACATCTTTTGGGAGTTTTCCATATACAAAGATCTCATTTTCCAACATAGGCATTACTATGCCCACCAAGTGTTTGATAAAATTCTCAAGAGAATAAAATCTTTCTTTTTGCTTTCAAATAGTCAAGATAATCAAAAGTGAACTCAAGAGCACTCTCTAGAATGCTAACCCATGAATTTTGAAGTTCTTTTCTTTACAAAAAACCTTGTAGGCATAACTATGGCCACCAAGTGTTTGATAAAATTCTCAAGAGAATAAAATCATTCTTTTTCTTTTCAAATGCTCAAAGTTCTTAAACAAAACATCAAAGGTATTCTCTAGGAAGTTTACCCATGAGTTTAAAAATACTTTTCTTTACAAAAAATCATGTGGGCATAACCATGCTTACCAAGTGTTTGATAAAATTCTCAAGAGAATAAAATCATTCTTTTTCTTTTCAAATGATCAAAGTTCTTAAACAAAACATCAAAGGTATTCTCTAGGAGGTTTACCCATGAGTTTAAAACACTTTTCTTTACAAAAAATCATGTGGACATAGCTATGCCCATCAAGTATTTGATAAGATTCTCAAGAGAATAAAATCATTCCTTTTCTTTCAAATACCTTAGAAAATCAAAGGGAAACCCAAAGGCTTTCTTTTAGGATGTTAACCCATGATTCTTGGAGCACTTTTCTTTATAAATACTTTGTAGCCATAACCATGCCTACCAAATAAAGCCATTTTTTTCTTTCAAATACTTTTGAAAAATCAAAGGAAAACTTAAGGGCATTCCTTAGAATGTTAACCTATGATTTTTGAAATACTTTCATTTGCAAAAACTTTGTAATCATGACAATGCCTACCAAATATTTGATAAAATTCTCCTTTTTCGTTCAAGTGCTTTAACCAACCAAAGGAAAACTCATATGTATTCTCTTGAATGTTAACCTTTGATTTTTGAAATACTTTCCTTTGCAAAGAACTTTTCTTTTCACATGTGTAAACTTTTGAAAAACTTGAAAAACCATGAATTTAAGCATTCTTGATTCATTCATTAAGCATAGCAAATACTCAAAATAAAAATTTCCATGATTTCCTTTATTCTTTGTAGCCAAACTTTCAGGACAGGATAAGACATGCCTTTGGAGGAAGTTATTGAGTGGTGGCACAAAATGGCCACACGGCAACCCGAAACCCAGAAGATTATAGTTAATGCAGGTTTTGGGGACTTTCTGAATGCTTTGTGGGTGGAGCAGAGGGATAGACAAGCTCTGCTGGCCCTTACTGAGTTATGGTGGGACACCACTAACACCTTTCATTTCAGTTTTGGGGAAATGACTCTTACCCCGATAGACTTCACTGTCATCACAGGACTTCGCCTAGGTGGGCAGAAGTTATCTTATTATGAGAATGCCTACAGGGATCCCCATAATCTCTTGGAACAACTCGAGACCATAGTACCCATTCAAAGGGGTGGAGTGCGCAGAACTTGGCTAAAGAATCATTTTGGTGATCAAAGAGAAGAGGATGATGCAGACCCATCTTGTCTTGCCCGAGCTTTCATGCTATACATGTTATCTAGCATATTCTTTGCTAGCTCTGGCGATGTCGCTCCTTTAGGGCATCTTGCTTGCATGGAGGATGTTTGGGAGATGGGCGACTACAACTGGGGTAGCGCTGCCCTTGCTGTATTATATAGGTCCATGGGTGACAGATCACGTAGAGTGAGCACAAATCACTGTGGGATGTCCTTCATCTGGGAGGTTGTAATACTCGTAATTTTTAAATAGGGCATTAAGGGTTTAATCTATGGTTAACGTAGTTAATCCCTTGATATTTTCGAATGATTACATGCATAGGTAATGCATGTGTATGATATTAGGATGTTGGATGCGTTTTGATGCTTGTTTTGGTGCATTGAGTATCTTTCGGGTGCGCTTAACCTCATTTGCAACTTAAGGGTTTAAGCTGCTGAAATTTGGCTAAGTGTTGGGAAAAAGTGGATTTTCGTAAATCTTCGTTTTAAAGGATAATTTTTGGCGGTAATGGGAGTTTGTAATATTATAAGACATTGGTGATTTTATGGGATTTTATTAGCATGTTTGGATTGGGTTCCACGCATGTTTGTTTTAGGAACATCTGTCGGGCGACGGATTTTGTACTAAAACTTGAAATCTAGATTTTGATATATTGGGTATTTGATTTTTTTGATATTTTATTTGGATTCAAATGGGGGGTTATTTGCTTATTTTCATTAAATAACTTAAAGTCTCCATTCTTCTTCTTCCTTTTACTTAAATGTTTTTAATGAAAATAAGGCAGAGATGTGTACTGTGTGGGTTTATACACAATTGCCTGAGTTACTGGGCAATTTCAGCAAGGGACGATCGATCGTACCTTGGGGACGATCGATCGTGGGTGTCCCAGAAACATGATTTTGGTTCTGTTTTTCACGATCGATCGTGCCCTCAGACCACGATCGATCGTGCATCGCGGATTTTGCAAATTTTTTTGCGTAAAATGACGCAAATGCCCCTCACCCCTTATAAAAACCCATCCCCACGATTTTTAGACCTAAATCTGATATTTTTGGTCATGGAGAGAGAGAGAGAGAGGGAGAGAAGGAGAAGATGGGGCGGAGGCTCGACGGCGTCTCGCCGGAGCATGGCGACCTCGATCCGACGCCGGCAAGCTCGGATCTAGTGTATTTTAGCCCGATCTATGCGTGTATGGTGGTGGATTTGGGTTTTTCTCTCTCTTTGAGGCTTGGGAATGCATTATTACGGTTGGATTCATCTTCTCCAACCTCTTAGTGGAGTTTGGGGCTTGTTCACGGTGTTGTGAGCTTGGATTTTGTGGGAGTTGGCATGGGTTGTCATCCTCACCAACTCTTTCGCATTTTTAGAGGTATTTCTCACATTTTGGAGTTAGGTTTTGTAATTTATTTTGGGTTATTGTCTCATTCTTACACTTATGGGTTTATTCATGCATATTGGGGAATTTTGGTGGTGATTTGGAGTTGGGACCTCCGTTACCAACATCAACCAAGCCATTTGGGAGCTAGGGCTTGGATTGGGAGCGTGCATTTGCATCCTAGGGCTTGGAGTTCATACCCACGGCACCAAAGGTTACATTTTTCTACGCATTCGGTTGAGGTAGGTGCAATTTACATAGGTTTAAACTATTGACATGATAATATGGTATATATTATCATATTATTTGGTATTCTTGGGCCTAGAATATGAATATACATTATTTATGGAATAAATCTTAAATGGGACTTTGGGGTATTGGATAACATAAATTGGAAATTATGTTTATTAATGAGTTGGTTTATTTTATACTTTAAATGGAATATAATTGTATTGATTTTACGGGTATTTATGATATTATCATAAATTGGTATAATGATGTGATTATTTCCACTATGATTTATGTGGTATATTTTGAAGATGATTTTGGTTATAAAATCATTTTATGGTTTATCGCATTGCATGTTGGCATAATCATGCATTAAATGGATTTAATGAATACTGGGTAAAAGTATTGCATTAAAAGGGGTCATTGGAATTGGACTACTTGCAGTCAATGGGACTTTGCGGTGTTTTCCATTCCTTTGGTCCTGGGGTACTTTCCGGTTCCAGGTAGGAACCCTTGTGTTCCCGAATCAGAGGCTACTTTCCGGTTCCAGGTAGGAACCCTTGTGTTGTCCTCTTGGAGGTTGGGTTTAAAATCCTCCGTTTCCGCGCGAAGACTCCTGCGGGAGTGGTTGGTAATAAATGGATTAATGTAAATTGGACATGAGTCACATGCATTGGGCATTATGCATTATTGATTTTAAGTTATGGGTAATAACTTATTTTGGGTTTTGTAATATACTTGGTTAGTATATTTTGCTTTAAATGATATAATGGGTTTTATTTATATCATTGCTATAGTTTACTATGTCAAATTGTATCTACTGAGTCGTCGGACTCACGCCTATTACTTTTAAATGTTTTTCAGATAATCCAGGGATTGGTTATGCTATCTTGGGCGGAAGATGCTATTAGTGGAATTCTTTTAAGTTAATTGTTAATGTATTTTCATGGGAAGGAATATGTAATTAATTGGGTTTCTATTGGGTTAATGTAAATTCAATCCGGGTTGTAATTTTAATTAATTATGGTTGTGTATACGTGGAATGCGATGCATGGGATGATACCACTACCATGGATGATAGGAAAAAATTTTATATATGGATTTTACAACAGGTTTTCACGTTGGTATGTCCTATTTACGGATGGGTCATGCCGAAAATTCTTTTAAAATGTTGAGGATTTTAACACGTGTCATCCACGTTTTATCAAAGGATTTATTAAAGAAAAAACTGGTTTTATTATTATTGATCACGGCTTAATTAATTTGGGTCGTGACAGAGGTAAATCAACTTACAAGTTTCCTTTCAAAAACAGTCGCAATGAGTACACATCATTATTTTCTTTTGAAATTCATTTCTTTTTTGAAAACAGATTTGGTATTATGAGTACTTAGGGTTTGAACGTCCTGCCCTTATCGACAATGATCCCTCCTAACCCGTTATGTCCAATTATCACATCGATAACAGGTGTGATTCGGTGGACAATAAACATGACTATGCCCATGCTAGGGCATTCCTGGCTTGCATTACTGCTAACAAGGTAATCCTTAAGGCTTTTATCTTTTGAATTCCATCTTTTTTCAATTCTTTCACTTAACACCGATTCATGGATTAGGTGGAGTAGGACCCATGGGCACAGTGGAAATACGCCCTTGAAGAGCAATGCCACAGGTGTGTTGATATGATAGAGAAATGGATTCTCCTAGAAGGTCCTATAGGTCAATACTGGTACCTTGGGGAGAGAGTTTGGCGCCAAGTAAAAGGCGACATTAGTGTAGCTGTAGTTCCTATAGCACCACCTGAGAGCATGAGGCATGCCAACTCCTTGTAGGGGAGCGAACTGATCAAAGCTATAAGAATCAAGGATGTGAGTGACTTCAAGTTCCGAATGGGAACTACGAGAGTTTTTGTAGGAGGTATCTGATGCCTCTTAGGGTCGTAGGAGTTCCACCTGTAGAATTAAAGTACATACTTAACCCTATACATTCTTTACAAGCGTTTTCTAGTTGACTATGTGCATATCTTTTCAGGGACAGCGAGCTCGTGGTCACCATTCCACAGTGGGTTCAACCTCGGGTGTGTCAGGGGTGTATATGGATAGTGATGATGAGGGCGTGGATAGGGACACACTGCCTAAGTGGTCCATTGATCTGTGCCAAGGAGGCGATATTGTGCCTACAACCATAGCACCTCCCTTAATGGACGAGGTTCCTCAGATAGATCCTCGATATGAGACTGTAAGTTTCAAGGTTGACTTGATTCTCTTAATCCCCAACTATTCATTAGACATTTCTTACCCAATTTCTCTTTACAGACACCTACCGGGTATACACAAAAATGGATCAATCTCAATGCTAGCTTGAGAAGGGACATGATGAGGATGAGCCTAAGCCTATCAAGGCAAGAGGCGTATAGAGCGGGCGAACACGCACACCCAGTAAGAATAGCTCAAATCACAAACTTTTGAAAATCTTTGGTCTTCTTTTAAACCGTAGTACTCAAATCATTTATTCTTTTGGAAACTTGCAGATTGATTCCTTCCCTCAGTACAACCTAGCCGCGGCTCCACCACCTCCTCCACCAACAAAAGAAACAGGGCCAAGCAAGAGAAGGAAACCACCAAGGAAGCATTGAAGACACTTATTTTAAGTTTAAGAAACTCAATTTAAGCATCTAGAAACTCTTAACTTCTGAAATCCTTGTATTAAGCCTATGTGGGCGTTTATGTTATCTTTCAAGTTCTTTCTTTCAAGACAAAGTTCATGCATTCCCCACCTTTGAATTATGATATTTATTTCTTGTTGTTTGAATTTCATGACTCTTGACACAAATTTGAGTCAATTTGGGCTCAAAATGGTCAAAATTGGCCTTTCGGAGCATACGGGGGTTAATGGTGGTCAAAATCGAGAATTGAGAAAAACCAGCTTGGGTGACCGGTTGGGCCCAACCGGTTGGACCGGTTGGTGAATCGGTTGGACCGGTTGGCCTCAACTAGTCTCCCGAGCAGTTTCGCTGTTTATGCGTTTTGCGACTTTTTGATGCTTTTTTCGACTTCTAAGCCTTCTAGGACTCAAATTTGAGCCTAAAGGCCTATAAAAACACCCCCCACATGTTCATAAACCATTATTATTCATTCAACATCAAGTCATGGAGACTTTTGATAGCTTTTTGACACTTTGCTTCAACAATATGAGTAAGGAAGAAAAAAAGGTTTTCAAGAGTTATGGCTTGGACGCGCTTTATTCTCTTGCCAAAGTCAAGGTAAATTGGACTATGCTCTATGCTTCTTCATACTTTTGGGATCCCAAGCTTCATGTTTTCCGTTTCCATCGCAATGAAATTTGCCCCACCCATAAGGAATTTTGCGCACTATTCGGAGTGCAACCGTCAGGGCCCTTCATCCTTCCATACCTTCGGCAAGGTTATGTATCTTCTTTTGCTTCTCTTTTGGAAATCTCTACCCACGATGCTATGGCCTTTATAAAAGATAACATGGTAGATTTAAACAAGCTAGCAATGTCTTTTCTGCCCCTTGGGAGGTCATGTGGGCTACCTTTGTCTCGACCGCGTCAGCACGCCTTAGCTTTCTGCTTGATTGGGAGGTTTTTCATCACCAATGGTACGTTGTTTGCCCCAATTGAAATTTGCGAACTTGTTATCCCCCTTTCCAAGTTTTGAAACATAATTCCAATGGTTCTAGCGGAAACTCTCAATGGGCTAGACAAGGTACAGGATCGGTTTGAAGCGAACTTTGAGGGCAGCCCCTTCCTTCTTCATATGTGGTTGCTAGAGAGGTTAAACCTCTTACCATCTCCTCGTGTTGCAAATTATGGGCCTCATTACTTCCATCTACGTGTACCTGAATTCCCTCCAGATGCTTCTCTGACGAATGGCTTAACATGCTGTACCATACCTCATGGCGATCTATTCGTTGGCACGTGCTTCATTGGAAGTGTGATAAAAAGGTGCTCCTGCGAATTGTGGGCTGTACACTTGTCAAGTTGATGGGCTTGAAAGTGACTTCTTTTTACTGGCTATCTCGAATCCTTTGGCAATTTGGTACAGTTCAAACAATTCCAAATCAAGCGAGTACTACTCAGACAAATTCAAGGCAAGTTCAACCCGTTCAACCTGTTTCGCAGTCTCTGGTTAAATGGATGGAGGATAGATGGAACGGTTGGAATTCTGCTACCCTAATTCCAAACACTAATGGACCTTATTCCAAACACTAATGGACCTTATGAGCTTAGCAAGGAGTACAAGAAGTGGTTATCTGAAGACATTGACCACAAAGAAACGACGATGAGAGCTCAAGTAGCTGAGTTGATTGGGATTCCTGTACTGGGGAGTAAAAAGAGGCCAAGGGAGGATGACACCAAAGCGAACAAGACTACTAGAACAAAGAAGACTTCGCAGAGAGCAAGGAATTAGCAACCCTTTTGAATTTTAAGCATGTTAAGCACAATAATAGTCCTTCAAGACTTGCAATTATTACAAATAAAGCTATCATCAATTTCTCTAGTTTTGAATGAATTGCCATCAAACAATTAACTTTGATTTATGAATTGCTTTATACATTACCATGCCCCTTGTTTCTTTTCTTTTTTCTCAATTGGACCGCACCCAAGGTAACTTTATGGGCTGCCTACGTATCTCCATCATGTTATAAACATTTTCTTCTTTTCTTTCTTTTCTTCTTTTTTTCTTTTTTCTTTTTTGAATGATGGAGAATCAAGCCCTCGTAGTTCATGCTTTTCTTTTGCCTAGGCCGCCCTTACGGGTTTTCAACCTAACAAGCTTTACACATGGTATCTCTTAGTTGATCTAAATTGGTTGGTTAAGAGAACTCTATTCCATCCAAATCCATCAATCGAACTGCTCCTCTTGGCAATATCTCCTTTATGATATAGGGACCGCCCCAGTTAGGCCTGAACTTGCCCCTTGGATCAAAGATAGGCGCACGGATTTCTTTTAGCACTACGTCTCCATCTTTTAGGCCACGATCCTTGACGCGCTTGTTGAAAGCTCTAACTATTCTGTGTTGAAAACCTTGAATATGGTATAAAGCATTCAAGCGCCTTTCATCAAGCAGAACTAGCTCATTATATCTGTTTTGTACCCAATCCACTTCCGACAACTGATCTTCCATTATTACCCTGAGAGAAGAAATTTCTAACTCGATTGGGAGAACTGCTTCCATGCCATAAACCAATGAGTACGGTGTAGCACCTGTCAAAGATCTGATTGAAGTGCGGTAACCCCATAGGACAAGTGGTAACCTTTCTGACCAATCATTGTACTTCTTAGTCGACTTCTGTAGCATGTTCTTTACATTCTTGTTAGTTGCTTCAACTACTCCATTTGTCTGTGGCCTATAAGGAGAAGGCTTGTGGACCCGAATGCTGTACTTCTGCGAGATTTCTTCTACCTCACCTCGGAAGTGTTGTCCATTATCTAATATGATCTCATGTGGAACCCCATATCAGCAAATGATGTGGGTCTTAATGAAATGGGCCACTTGCTTTGACCCCAAGGCTTTGTAGGACTTCGCTTCTACCCACTTAGTGAAGTAATTTATTGCCACCAAGATAAACTCATGACCTTCCTTTGACTTAGGATGTATCTTTCCAATAATATCTATTCCCCAAGTTGAAAAGTGCCAAGGGGTTGACATAGTATTCAAAGGCATTGATGGAAGGTACTGAACATTGGCAAAGATCTGACAATTATGGCACTTCTTGACATACAGATGACAATCTCTTTCCATGGTGGTCTAATAGTAACCGAGACGAGCAATCTTCTTAGCTAGCATATAACCATTCATGTGAGGCACCCCTGCTCCTTCATGTACCTCTTCAATTATTCTCTGAGCTTCTTCTTCTGTCACACAAAGCAAGTGGATGCCATCGTAGGATCTTCTATACAATTTCCCTCCGCACATGATGTAGTGGGTAGCCAATCTTCTCAGCGTATGCTTGTCAACCTTCGAAGCTCCTTTGGGATATTCCCTTTTCTCCACGAACCTCTAGATGTCATAGAACCACGGACGCCCATCTATTACTTGACTATTTTGAATACTGCAGCAGTACACTGGTTCTTTTCTTCTTTCAATCACGAGTGGATGAACATTTCCGCCTTCTGGGATTTCCACCATGGACGCAAGTGTAGCAAGAACGTCAGCAAAGCGGTTCTTTACTCTTGACAAGTAGTGGAACTCTATTTTGTCAAATTCTTTGGTAAATGTTTCTAAATAAGCATGATAGGGTAACAACTTCTCATCTCGAGTCTTCTATTCTCCTCTGATTTGGCAGATAATCAAGGCCGAGTCTCTGTACACTTCTAATTCCTCAACTCCCAACTCTAAGGCTGTTTCCAACCCTAGAATGCAAGCTTCATATTCGGCGATGTTGTTGGTGGCCTCAAACCCTAACTTCATTGCCAGAGGGGTGTGGGCGTGTGAGCGCCGTGTCCTTTCACCACGTCGGCTCGGGAGTACGCCACTAACCGCGGACGGTTAGGGCGGAGAGGGAGTCGCCACCCGATTTTGGCCTCGGGAACCGATTGACCCCTAGCAAGGGCCCAACTCGTCATCACCCAAAGAATCAAGGTTCAGAGCTAAGGTACGCGGACGGGAAGGTGTTAGGCACCCGTCTGCGCCCGGCTAAAATCCGGCCTCACATACACTTATTGGCTTTAATTAAAAAGGGTTTAATCAAACTTGACCACTATGCAGACAATTAGGTAAAATCAAATAAAGGCATACAATGATGAAAGATAAAAAGGATTTAAAGAGAAATATTTGGGCATATACACACATATAAGAGAAAGGGGGTGAAATCAATGGAGAACTTACACTGCCTGTACTGCCTGTAAGAGAGAAAAGAAGATTAAACTGAAAAAAATAAGGGCATGCACGTACGTGCATATTGGAGGCACGTACATGCATATTCAAGGCACGTACGTGCATACCCTAAATGAAATCCATGCGAAAATGCAAATCTAAACCTATTGTGCAATTATCATACCTGTGTAACACTACGAATGATCAGGGTATGTACAGAAACCATCTAAACATGCTTTGAAAACATAAGAAAAACAATCTAGATCTAAATGTCGAGATACGACGTATACAAAAGAAATGCCAGAGGACCTATTTTAGATCTATGAACGCAGAAATGAATTTATGTTGAGTCTAAATGCATCATGTATTCAGGCAATAAATGAAAAGATGCATAAGATGTACATTTCATGCAATATCCTAAATAATATCATCAAACCATTGAAGGAAAACGAAATTGAGGGTTAAGAACCGTTACCCTCAGGGCGGGCAGCAACAGCGGTTCCTTCGTCAATCCTACTCTCCGGACTTCCCGTAGACACAGCCGCCAATATCGGGTTTTTTAGAGTGGTCGTTTGGTAGCCAAAATCCGATCCTCTCTCTTGAATCAAAGCAGGGTATTTATAGGCGGGGATTAGGGTTTAATTCGGGGGTTTCTAGGGTTTCCCAGCCGCCACTGAGCAGCTGTCAGCGTGGGGGCTATATAAGGTAAGAGGCAATTTCGGGGGGAAAGAGATGGAATTCAAAAGGAGAGGGCATGATCGTACGTGCATGGTCTATGCACGTACGTGCATATCCCATGCATGTACGTGCATGGGGTATCGAACCAAGGCCAAAGGCCTGCTGAGTCTCCGTGAGTCCTTCGGGCGTGCTTGCGATGGTCCGTTGGCTACTGCCCTTCATCATCGGGTCTCAGAAAGTGGCTTGAGGTGTCAAGTGGTACAAAATGGGGTGTTAACAGTTTGCCCCTTCTTTTGATTTTGCTCGTGTAATGAACAAAATTAAAAGACCCGGAAACACTCATTTTGGACCAATTGGCTCATGCAAACCTTATGTGATGCAAATGCATGTGTGAAAAGGTCGGATCGGGGGAAGTTCCCTACTTCCTACGTACCTCTTAACGAGGATCAGACCTACCGTAGTTCATGGTGTGTGGTGATACCTTTCTGGGGCAATCGGAAGGTAGTGCGTGGTTTCCTGGGGATCCAGCATTTTGAAATGTGCGGGGTAAATTCCAATTAAATCTGGGTTGATTTAATTCTGAATTGAAATTCGCGGGGTGAATTCCAATTAAATCCGGGTTGATTAAATCTCGAATTGAAATTCGCGGGGTGAATTCCAATTAAATCCGGGTTGATTAGATCTCAAATTGAAATTCGCGGGGTGAATTCCAATTAAATCCGGGTTAATTAAATTTCGAATTAAATCCGGGTTGATTAGATCTCAAATTGAAATTCGCGGGGTGAATTCCAATTAAATCCGGGTTGATTAAATTTCGAATTAAATCCGGGTTAATTAGATTTCGAATTGAATCCGGGTTGATTAAATTTCGAATTGAAATTTGCGGAGTGAATTCCAATTAAATCCGGGTTGATGAAATTTCGAATTGAAATTCGTGGGGTAAACTCCAATTAAATCCGGGTTGATTGAAATTTCGAATTGAAATTCGCGGGGTGAATTCCAATTAAATCCGGGTTGATTTAATTTCGGATTGAAATTCGCGGGGTAAACTCCAATTAAATCCGGGTTGATTGAAATTTCGAATTGAAATTCGCGGGGTGAATTCCAATTAAATCCGGGTTGATTTAATTTCGGATTGAAACTCGCGGGGTGAATTCCAATTAAATCCAGGTTGATTTAATTTCGGATTAAAACTCGCGGGGTGAATTCCAATTAAATCCAAGTTGATTAAATTTCGAATTGAAATTTGCGGGGTAAACTCCAATTAAATCCGGGTTGATTGAAATTTCGAATTGAAATTCGCGGGGTGAATTCCAATTAAATCCGGGTTGATTTAATTTCGGATTGAAACTCGCGGGGTGAATTCCAATTAAATCCAGGTTGATTTAATTTCGGATTAAAACTCGCGGGGTGAATTCCAATTAAATCCAAGTTGATTAAATTTCGAATTGAAATTCGCGGAGTGAATTCCAATTAAATCCGGGTTAATTGAAGGGATGTTTTAAAACGAGTTTGGATTGGTTGATTACCGAGTCGAATCGAAAATTTGAAGTCCATGATCGCACGTGTCCCGGTCATGCTCTCACGATCAGGCCCTATGCACGTACGTGCATCCGGTTTTTGTGGGTATTCAAAGAGACTCTCCCAAACGGCGTCGTTTCCAATGCATGGTTATGGGGCAGTTCAAAAGGCACGAAAACGCCTATAAACTTGCACCCACGTCCCATAATCTTCACGTACACTCCTACAAACCAAGAGACTTTACATCTCCCATCCTTACCTCCTGCTTCTCGATCTCATTCGAGCACACTCATGGCACCCAAACGTCAGCGCACATCGGCGAAGGCGAGCACATCAGGTGCCGCACCGGCGAGGGACCCCGACGAGCAAGGGAGACCCGCGATTCAGAGATGGCACCCCCAGCCTCGCCTCCGACGTAGTGAGGGTGGGATTCTCCTCCGTCCCACCGAGCACGCCTCCCATCTTGCCGCGTTAGGCCGAGTAAGTGTCCATTTCCGCAATATTCATTTCATTTTCGGCTACTGAGACGAAACCTTGACTTTGGGTTATCACGAAAACAAATGTGAGGGGGTAAAATTTGGGGATTTGGTCGGGATGTTACCGAAATGGAAGAAGAACTGGAAAAAACCCAGCTAAAGGCACGTACGTACGTACCGAATGTGCGTACGTGCATCGTATGCGTGCGCACGTGTCTTTATCCGGACTTAACCCACCTTCTTTCAATCAATCGTGGAATAGGACACATTCGAGCATCTCCGAGGTTCGAAAAGGACCGGGGGGGGGTTGGAATCTCTTGGATTTGTGTGGGTGTAACTGGAGCACAAGGGGCACAACCTGATGCACGTACGTGCTTAAGGCATGCACGTACGTGCTTGGCCTTTACACACCCCTTTTTTTTTTTTTTTTTTTTTTTTTTTTTTTAATCGTGCAACGAGTGTGGGGTGGGTCCAAAAAGAAGGAAAAAATGGTCACAGACACGTACGTGCCTGCTTGATGCACGTACGTGCCTAAGGCATGTACGTACGTGCCTGCTGTGTTTTTCTTCTTATTTTCGAATTTTTTTCCTTTTTATTCTGCTGCAAATATACATACCTGTGCTGTGCTTACCTGGTTTCTCCTTGTGCAATAGCTGCCCAAGCTGCCCATCACCCGTGGAGGCGTGGTGAACGCGAAGGCGTGGTGGGCTCGTCCCACAGCGGAGACGAAGGCCCTGGTTACCGGTGTCGGTTTTGGGACGGTGATCTCGGGATTGGTGGACGATAGCGACCGGGCTTTCGTTCACTGCATGGCTGAGAGATGGTGGGACACCACCCATACTTTCCACATTGCGGGTCGGGAGCTGACTTTGACCCCCTACGACTTCTACCGCCTTACGGGTCTGTGCATGGATGGCCTCCCACTTCCTTTCGACCACGATGAGAGTGAGAGGGAGAGACTCTCCCAGGAGCTATTGGGGATCGAGTACGACAGCGCCTCCATCTTCATTCTGGATGTATATGACCGTATGTCCACCCAGGGGCAGGGTACAGCTGCCCAGCGGATCCGGATGGCGCGCGGGTATCTGCTGTTTCTGATAGGGGGCTATCTAGTCCCGAACGCTGCTCAGACAGTCCCTTTTGGCTGGTTGCTGGCTTTGAGGGACTTGGGGAGGGCCCGCGAGTTCAGCTGGGGAGCGGCGGTGTACGGCCATGTGATCTCGGCTATGGACTCACTTAGTCGGATGGCTGTCCAGTCCATGGTTAGCCACTGGCGGGTCTGGGCGATATATATCCCTTCCTTTTCCTCCTCTTTTGTTTCTTTTCTCCTTTTCCTTAACTGTCATTCCATATTGGTTTCTTATTATATCTACTTGTGCAGCTTTGGGCAGGTCGGTACTTCCGCGCGGATCCGGATTCCCCCGTCGACAAGCACGACTATTGGAGCTCCCGTCGCTTCCTGGACGAGCTGACCGTTGATCGGGTAAGTCCTATTTCACTTTAATGGTACGGTTGGTAGCATTGTACTCATGTATTTACCCTATTACTGCTTTTCCACAGATCATCCCGCGCCCCTGGGAGGGCACCCCCGCACGCGCTCCTGCTGAGTGGGATGCTGTTGCCTTGACGCTCTCCACCCTATCCACGGTGTTCGAGTGCCCTGGGGTCCGCTCCTTCTATCTTGCGGAGAGGGTGGTATGGCAGATTGCCGATGTGGGCGCGGGTGGTCCCCCGGTCCCAGTAGATCCTCCCCGTTTTGTCGCTATCCCTGCCGAGGCGACATCAAGTGACCTGGCTGCTTGGCGGGCCATGATCCCTTATATGGATCGCCTATCTGCCGAGGAGATCGACTATGCCTCCTTTGTGTGGGAGCGGTTGATGGGCAGCATCTTTGTTGCGCTGGTATGTATACCCTTTTCTGAGCGGACGGGAAGGTGTTAGGCACTCGTCTGCGCCCGGCTAAAATCCGGCCTCACATACACTTATTGGCTTTAATTAAAAAGGGTTTAATCAAACTTGACCACTATGCAGACAATTAGGTAAAATCAAATAAAGGCATGCAATGATGAAAGATAAAAAGGATTTAAAGAGAAATATTTGAGCATATACACACATATAAGAGAAAGGGGGTGAAATCAACAGAGAACTTACACTGCCTGTACTGCATGTAAGAGAGAAAAGAAGATTAAACTGAAAAAAATAAGGTCATGCACGTACGTGCATATTGGAGGCACGTACGTGCATATTCAAGGCACGTACGTGCATACCCTAAATGAAATCCATGCGAAAATGCAAATCTAAACCTATTGTGCAATTATCATACCTGTGTGACACTACGAATGATCAGGGTATGTACAGAAACCATCTAAACATGCTTTGAAAACATAAGAAAAACAATCTAGATCTAAATGTCGAGATACGACGTATACAAAAGAAATGCCAGAGGACCTATTTTAGATCTATGAACGCAGAAATGAATTTATGTTGAGTCTAAATGCATCATGTATTCAGGCAATAAATGAAAAGATGCATAAGATGTACATTTCATGCAATATCCTAAATAATATCATCAAACCATTGAAGGAAAACGAAATTGAGGGTTAAGAACCGTTACCCTCAGGGCGGGCAGCAACAGCGGTTCCTTCGTCAATCCTACTCTCCGGACTTCCCGTAGACACAGCCGCCAATATCGGGTTTTTTAGAGTGGTCGTTTGGTAGCCAAAATCCGATCCCCTCTCTTGAATCAAAGCAGGGTATTTATAGGTGGGGATTAGGGTTTAATTCGGGGGTTTCTAGGGTTTCCCAGCCGCCACTGAGCAGCTGTCAGTGTGGGGGCTGTATAAAGTAAGAGGCAATTTCGGGGGGAAAGAGATGGAATTCAAAAAGAGAGGGCATGATCGTACGTGCATGGTCTATGCACGTACGTGCATATCCCATGCACGTACGTGCATGGGGTATCGAACGAAGGCCAAAGGCCTGCTGTGTCTCCATGAGTCCTTCAGGCGTGCTTGCGATGGTCCGTTGGCTACTGCCCTTCATCATCGGGTCTCAGAAAGTGGCTTGAGGTGTCAAGTGGTACAAAATGGGGTGTTAACAGGGCGTTATCAGGAGAAATCAACAAGACTCCAATGCCGAAGCCCCTTTTAGTTGCAGCACCATCGAAGTAGACTTTCCATGGTTTCTTTTCTATCTCCAATGTGTCTTCGTAAGGGAACCCTTGTTCGATGCTATCTCCTTCTGAAACTGGATTCTCTGCTAAGTGTTCTGAAATGACGCTCCCTTTTATCGAGCTTTGTACCACATATTTGATATCGAATTCAGATAACAACATTAACCACCGTGCGGTACGATAGGTCAATATTGGCTTTTCAAGCAGATATTTGAGTGGATCCATGCGACTAACAAGGAACACCTGGAAAGATAGCATGTAATGGCGGAGTTTTTGGGAGGCCCACACTAATGCCACGCAAGTCTTTTCCACAGCGTTGTAGTTCACCTCATAGTCTATCATTTTTTTACTTAGATAGTAGATGGCATTCTCTTTCCTCGACTCTTCCAATTATTGCGCAAGCATTGCCCCCATAGCAGTTTCTGTGACGGTTAAGTATAGCAACAATAGCTCTCCTTCTCTAGGTGGAACTAGTATCGGTGGATTACTTAAGTAGCGTTTAATGGTTTCAAAAGCATTTTGGCATTCCTCGTTCCATTCTTTTGGTTCTCCTTTCTTTAGTAACTTGAAAACAGGCTCACACATGGTAGTGAGTTGAGCTATGAACCAACTTATGTACTACAATCTTCCCAAGAAACCTCGGATTTCCTTCTCATTCTTGGGCGGCGGCATCTCCAAAATGGCCTTGATCTTGCTTGGATCCACTTCAATTCCTCTCTGTGTTATCATGAAACCTAGCAGCTTCCCCGCAGTGACTCTGAATGCACATTTCTGAGGGTTGAGGCGAAACTTGTACTTTATGATTCGATCAAAGAACTTTCTGAGCACAGCCACATGTCCTTCCCTATCTTTTGACTTGACAATCATGTCGTCGGCATAAACCTTGACTTCTTTGTGTATCATGTCATGTAACCAGGTGGTAGCAGCTCTCTGATAAGTTGCCCCTGCATTCTTTAACCCAAATGGCATTACTTTTTAACAATAGGTCCCCCACTGAGTGATGAAAGACGTTTTCTCCATATCTTCCGATGCCATTTTGATCTGATTGTAATCCGAGAAATCGTCCATGAAAGAAAGAAGAGCGTGCCCTGTGGTACTATCAACTAACACATCAATGTGTGGTAGTGGAAAGTCATCCGTAGGGCATACCTTATTTAAATCACGAAAGTCTACACCCATACGCACTCTACCATCCTTTTTTGGAACCGGTACTATATTTGTGAGCTATTCAGGGTACTCCACAACCTTAAGGAACTTAGCTTCTATCTGCTTGATCACCTCATCTTTTATCTTCAACACCCACTTAGGCTTCATTCTCCTCAACTTCTGCTTAACAGGCTTCATGTCAGGATTGGTCGGAATGTGATGCTGCACCATGTCTGTATCTACCCCGGGCATATCTTCATAAGACCAGGCGAACACTTCAAGATTTTCTCTCAACAACTCAACCAATTGTTCTTTTTCAGAAGGGGAAAGTGTTGTACCAATTTTAATTATTTTTGGCAATTCATTCGTCCCTAGATTAATTGATTCTAGTTCTTCTGTAATTGGTTGTGCTATCCCTTTATTCCTTTGCTCAACGAGCTCGGGAGGGATATCAGCGTCTCTAGAGTCTATTTCCATGCCGCACACATTAAGAGACAAAAAGGCGCGAAGACAATGGATATAATCTCTGCGAGAAATAAAGAAAGTACCAATCACTAATTGAAGAATCTGAAACAACAAAACAACACTTACGACAACTCTAAATGACTCAAACAATGAAATACTTTAAACAAAGATAGACTATTTACTGACTCAAGACTCAAAAGAAAACCTACATATCCTCTACTGGCTTAGACTCTTCTTTCCTTGGAATAGGAACAGGGGATCCTTCGATGTACCAATTTTGAAGTGGCTTGCTGACTGTCTGGAATGCTGGAACTGGAACCTCTTCACAATCTTCGATGGCTAGTACACATTCTGAAAACAATCGGCCCATAACCTCTGAATCCATGCTGTCTGCCCAATCCTCTTCTTCTCTGTCGCTATCTACTGCAGAATCCTCGACCATGGTTGCTGTGATTGGATACCACTCGGTCTCAAAGAAAATTTCAAACCCTAGGACCCTAGCTCCGATGGACTCCACATAAGTAGGTTTTGGGAAATCACAATATGGGAAATTTTCTCCTTCTTTCATAAAGCACCCATTCAAGGTTGGTTTGTAAGGCTTAAGCAGGTGAATAACAGCGTGCCCGCGAGCTTTAGCAATCTCTTTCTCTTTTCTCAGCCATGTTTGTTCCTTATAATCTTCTTGTGTTGGCTTATATCCCAAGCCAAAGGTATGCAAGGCCGATTGGTGCTTAATTGGCTCTAAAATTCCTCGATGCCTTGGTCCCATCCCCATGCCAGGAAAGAAACCCATGATCTTCATGATCTCAGCGACATGTAAGTTCCTATGTGGTGAAAAGTCTAGTGGGATAAGTTCTCTACTTGCGGGTGCTGAGTTGATAACCTGCACATATTCAAATCCTGACAACGGCATATCTGAAGGATCGTGCTTGATCTCACAAATGGGGATTCTTGACATTTGACTGGCAGTGAGTTCATAATCTCCTTGTAGGGTCACAATAGATCCTTTGTAAAGGAATTTAACTTTTTGGTGTAAAGACGATGGGATGGCCCCATTTGGATGGATCCATGGTTGGCCTAGCAAGAGATTGAAACAGGCAGGAACATCAAGAACTTAGAATTCAACCTCAAATTCTGTCGATCCTATGATTAACAGTAAGGTCACTATACCGATCACCTCCCTTCTAGTGTTGTCATATGCTCTTACCGATTGCCCAGATGGCACAAAATCTGTAGGTCCCAACCCAAGAGATGTAGCGATACGAAGCGGACACACATTCAAAGTGGAGCCATTGTCAATAAGAATGGTGAGAACTCGTTTCCCTAAAGTATCAACAATTATGTTCAAAGCTTGCACATGATCTCTCCTTCCTTTCGGCAAATTAGCCTCTGTGAAGATTATGGTAGCTGCTTTCTCAACAGGGGTTATAAGACTCACCAATCCCTCTGGTGAAGTATCGATGGGTACTTGGACATGGTTCAGGAGCTTAAGCATAGTCTGACGGTGCTTGAGGGAAGCCATAGGCAATCCCCATATGGTAATGTTGGCTTGAGTCTTTTTCAATTGCTTTAGGACTTCATCCTTTTCATCGTAGATTTCAGGTCTTTGCCCCTTCTCTAGTACTTCCACCGGATTTTCATTTTCGAGGTAGGATGGTTTGAAGTGACGACTGCCCCTAGTTAAGTGATCAACTTCTTTAGAGTCTGCCCATAGATCATTTATTTCATCACTACAAGATTCACCCATGATGTCCCCCCATTCGAGCATATCTACCTCTAGCATTAGAGACTCTTCTGTCGACCGTTCTTCTTTCACCAGTTTTCCCCATCCTGTTGGGTGGACTGGGGATTTCTCCGTTGGTTGCTCATCTTCTCATGGATTTCCCCATTCGGTTGCACGAATAGGAATTGTTATTGGAAGCGGTGCAGTGTAGAGAACATAGAAGTTAAACTTCTTAGATGGTTCCCCCAATAAACCCACTTCAGGATCTCCGGCATTATATCTCTCTTTCAACTGTTGCTGAAATGACTTTCGAGGCTTACTCGGTTTCTTTGGCATTTCCTTCTCAACAACCTTTTCTTTCCCCATAGGCTTCTCCTCGGGATTTTCCCATTCTAACATATCAATTTCTTGCATGTTTCCCTTATGTAAGGTGGGTAACAATGTAGGCACTTCGCACGGACTTGGCTGTGAAACTATCAGAACTCCCTTATCAATCAAGTCTTGAACCACTTTCTTTAGCAACGTGCAATCCTTAGTATCATGGCCAGATTTTCTATGGTATAGGTAAAAAGATAGGTTAGGGATAACTGAAGGCTTGGGTGGAAGAGGAGTGACAAGGCCTCTTTTCTTGCAATGGTGAAATACATTGGTGAGGCTCATACGCAAAGTGGTGTAATGACGGATGGGTCGAGGTGGACGAGGTGAATTGTCTTCTATTGCATTGACATTAGAAGTGGGGGATGGGTGTGAACCCCGGAAATTGGGCCCACGAGGGATTGAAAAGAAAGTGGGTTTGAAAAAGAAAAAGGAAAGGAGTCGCCACCTTATTTTTTAAAGGAAACAAGGAAAACCCTAAAAATCAGGTTGTTTTAGGAAAACAATTTGAATGACTCCATAAAAAAAGGAAAGGCAAAAACCAATCTTTTGAAAACCAAAGAAATCGGGGATTCGGAGGCTAAGTTATGACATGGGAAGGTTCTAGGCAAAGCCTATAGGCACCCATGTCACCCTTTCGGTCTCTCAGTTCATTTGGGCTAAATTAAAGTCTTTCCATACAAAAATCAGCAAGTATATCATCACAAGAATTGCATGCATATCATATATTTCATTCATCCATCCATGCATAATAAGCAAATAAAAACAGAAAATAAAAAGAAGAAAAGAAAACATAAATAAACCTAGGATGCTTGGATCCTAGAACGGACTTGAGCCTCACGAAGAGCGCCTACGTACCATGCAACGAAATACATGGATCAAAGTCCACGTAGTTCGATTAGAACTAAGGTTAAATCCTAATACAAACCTATGGTTAAAACCCCAGGTTTCCTTATTTGATCAAAAGAGTTGAATATGATAGAAAGTTTGATTTTAGGAAAGAAATCCACAAAATGGAAACTTTAATAAAAACCAGAATTTTGTTGGTTAAGGAAACTTCTAATTAAACCATAGGATCATATTAAAAATTAACCCTAAATAGGGAGAAGAGAATGAGTTAAGAAGAAAGGTGAATTGGGGCACCTTCACACCCACTTACCTGAGCGCAATTAGCTCCAAGCATTTAGCCATTTCAGACATAAGCAGCCCTATTTGCCATGAGACAAATACCACACCTATTTGCACCCTTACAAGTGCTCAAAACCATGCAAAAACACTAACATGCAAATCTGGACAGAATAGTATTATGACCTAAAATCATCCACTAAGCATGCCAATAGCAAAAACAGCGAACAATAATAAGTCCTAACATATTCCTAGAACCATATCATGCATAAAAACCCTAAAACATACTAACATGCATGCAAAACTATCATGTTTACTCCATATGAAAAACATATACAGCAAACACGAAGAAAAACCAAATAAAAAAGTCTACTTTATCATGCTATATGAAAACAAACACGAAACAATGACTCTAAAACCCTAAACTCACAAATATGCTTAAAAACATACAAAACATACTTTAATCATGCTAAAACCAAACTAAACAGAAATTAAATCATGCATATTAACTAACTAAAGCAATATAACATGATGAAAATCCTAACTCTAACATGCAATGACACTAATCCTAGCACAAGGACAAATAGGAGCACAAAAATCACAACTATGCATTAAAAACCTAAAGGACAGCCCTAAAGCATGCTAATCAGTAGATAAAAAATAGATATTCCATGTATATTAACTAGCTAGAGTGTTAATACATGATAAAAAAGTTACCTTTAACATGCAATAGGCCTAACCCATATGAAAACCTAGTTTAAGCTTGAATAGAGAAGGAGAATACCTTAGGAAGGGCCTTCCTTGCTGCTGTATGCAATTGTTCGTGGCTCCTCAGGTCTTTAGAGTGAATCAAACCAACATGAATCCTCCTCTTTGTCAAAGTGGTATCACAGCAAAGAGATCAAAACTCACTCAACTTTGAAAAGAAATAGAAAACAAAAAGAGAACAAGAGAAAAGAAAAAGTGATTCTCGTCACTTTGCAGCAGCAGCAACTTCAATCGCATTTTTGGGTATGAAAACATTGGATTTGGACAAAGCTTGTGAAATACAAAGTTGTAGAGAATTGAATTATCTTTCTAACAAGACCAACTTCATCAAATTCTGACTTCGGATGAAAAAGTTATGATTAAAATACGACTGCTGGTTTTCAGAAAATCTGCTGCTGAATTATGACGAATTTCACTCCCTCCAAACCCTCTTCTCCTCTCCCTTGTTTAAAGACATTAAGAGAGTATTTATAGCTGAAATCTGGAGTTTCCCTTTCCTTCCTGGACTAGGTTTCCTTGGAGAATAATCAAAAGATATTTTATAATGATAAAAGACTTCTAATCTGAATAGGAAAAGGAAATTGTCTTTTATAAAAATTGGGAGACTGACCGCTAACACGCATGCACATGTATCGTATGTGCGTACACACACTCATCACATACGTACACGTGTTAGTGTCATGATAAAAATGGCTAATTTAATAAAATAATTTTCTTTTCATTTTAACCAAAAATCTCATGCTGTGATTCGCACTAATTCTTCAAGGATAATCCGTAAATAACCACACTAAACTCATCATCAGGCCATATCAAAATTGAACTTCATAAAACACTTTTGAGGGTAAAATAATGACTAATGAAACTCAATTTGAAAAGATTTGGTTGGTAATTGTGAGTCAATTAGAGCTAACCCAAGGAAGGGTCAATTAACCAACTTGAACCACATCGAGCCATTTTAATCCCGAGCCATTGACTTACCAAATTGACACTAAAAATACCTCTTATGCATCCATATGAACTCCAATTGACAATTTGGAGATCATTCCAAGGTCAAATGAAAAGTTTGGGACTTAAAAGACGATTATGCCCCTCAAGTCACAAAAGCTCTTATTATCCCTCAAGATCAACTCCAATTTGAACCAAAATTCATATCCATTGTCCTTGTGACTCTAGAAAACTAATGCAAGTGACTAGACTCAAAAACAAAACAAAAACATGCATGAAATGATGAGCCCTAGTAAGGTGGTGCAAAAATGGGGTGTGACAATGGGTTATAGGATGGCAAAGGATTTTGAGTGACATTGGGATGGTTAGGAGGGGTAGGTGGGCCTATGATCTTCTTGTCAATGAGGTCTTGTATTTCATGTCTGAGACGGATACAACGGTCAGTTCTATGACCTTTGGATTAATGGAAATGGCAGTACTCACTTTCGTTGTACCACTTAAGCAATGGATTTGGAAGAGGTATTGGGTCTAGAGGTTTGAGGATGCTCTTTGCTTTCAATCTTTTATAATGTCCAGTGGTGCATACAAATTAGAGAACTGACGAGGAGTAGAATTGTTGCCAATGTTCCATGGTTATTGTGGAGAGATTGCATTCACTTCAGCAGGTGCCTTTCTATTGTTCCTTATCCGACGAAACCTTAAGGGATTTTCAACCTTGATGGTGCCATCAGTTATGGCATCTTCAACTTGTGTCTCAGAACTAATTAGAGCCTTGAAAGTGGGGAAGTGATGAGCGAACAAGTGCTTGTGATATATAGGCAATAGGTTCTTGACCACCATTCATATCTATTCTTCTTCATTAGGCCTATCGAACATTTTAGAAGCTTTCTTCCTCTACCTAGTGATGTAGGAAGAGAAAGATTCATTTGCCGCCTGTTTGGTAGTCTCCAAGTCTCTCCTTGTCACATCAACCTCCGTATTGTACTTGTAGTGATCGGTGAATTCCCTGCACACGTCTTCCCATGTTCTAGTCTTCGACTCATCCAAGCTTAGAAACCAATGCAAAGAAGAAGTGCTAAGTGATTCGTGGAATAATTGGGCCATCAATTCCTCGGAAGCACCATGAGGTTGCATTGCTCGGAAATATATTTTTAAGTGAGTCTTAGGGCAACCCGTTCCATCAAACTTCTGTAACTATGGTATCTTGAATGAAGTCGGCAATCTCGCTTGAGGGAAGAGAAAAAGAGTGTGGATATCCACAAAATCATTAGCACGGCGAATACCTTTCAAAGTTTTCTCCAAAGCCAACATCCTTGCAGCCATCATCTTTTGGTCATCACTCATATGAGGATTTTCAGTGGTGGGGATGAAAGTGGATGATTAGGTGTAAATGGGGATGTTTTGTAGTAGAGGTTGAGTATATGGAGGTGGTGGATTTTGAGGAAATAATTGAGTATGTGGAGGTGGTGGATTTTGGGCTTGGCCCCCAACTTGGGCAGATGGATTGGATTGATTTTGGATAGTGGGGACTTGAGTGTCGGGTATGGCCTAATCTGTAGGAATGTTGTGGATGAGGACAGGGGTTCCGTTGTTGATCTCTTGTGCCATTCTTATTGCGGTTTCAGACTTCACTGACACCTCTTCCAACTTCCCAAGTATATCATTCAATAGCCTCTCAATCCTCCATGGATCCGCGGGAGTCCCAGAAACAAATGTCCCCTCAGGTGTAGCCGGTTTATTCAATGCAAAAGTTTCATCCATGGCGAGGTCTTGTTTGGTACTTCCTCTGATCAAACGGCCTGACGAGTCACGAGTCCAAGTCAGCATTCTATTACAACCAAATGGCCCATACTTAGTTACAAAGTGACACAAAGCGCCTTTAGTCTCCACAATTGATTTAAACGGGCGAGTAATGGTCCAATAACATTCCTTTAGTTGGGCCTCTCATTCTTATGAGCCCAATGGGCTCTAGGTAAGAAGGTCATACTAAAGGGATGTAGGTCAATTGATTTTAAAGTCATGTTACCCCCTAAAATTAACCACCCACATAGCATTCATTCATATCTCCAACCGCATTCAAGAGTAAGGAACCGGATCACTGTATCGAGGGCTTTGTATCATCTTCTCAAAGAACCGTAACATGAATTGCATTGCCATTCATTCCCACAACACACATTCATGCCACACATACATTCATTCCATACACACATACATTTAAACACACATCCACTCTGTACCTGCATTCATTCCACAAGCATGGTGACTTTAAACTAGGCGAGTCCATATGTCCTAGACAGTCCATTATATGCACTAAAAAGGGTAGGATAGTGTCCCCTACTTGCTTGAATCAACTATATACCTATCACGTGTAGCATGAGAGATGCCGCGTGAGTCAAGTGGTACGTGTTGATTCATTTAATATACCCAAGGGTAAAACCCAAGGATACGTGGCAAGAGGAGTTGATAGCTTTACAAACATGACACCCGAGAACGAAGGGAACCAGGGTCAAGGCTAGGACAATCAGAAAAGGCAAGGATACATCGACCTATTATTCAAATGCAATTGCGCACACAATGCAATAAAGTAAGCACACATTCAAGCATATGCAAGTGATTGATTTTAATTTAAGTAATTAAATTAGCCCATATAAATTACTTGAGTCTAGTCCACTAATCCCCAGTGGAGTCGCCAGACTGTGAACCACGGGTTTCGATCCGGGGGGAAGGAGAACCCTTCTTTTAAAAAGACTTGTGGAGATTTAAATTAATAAAAATCTGGTTTTTAAAAGGTTTACAAAAACATAACAAACAAGGAGTCGCCACCTCATTTTTTAAGGAAAAAAAGGAAAACCTTGAAAATAGTTTTAAAGAAAACCTTTGAAAACCAAACACATGACTCCGGTCAAGGAAAAGCAGGTCTAATCAAAACAAGAGAGGATTCGGAGACTAAGTTACGATGCGGGAAGGTTCTAGGAAACATCCTGTAGGCACCCACACCGTCCCAAAATAGGTCTCTAAATTTATATGGGCTATTTCAATCACTTCCTAATTAGTCAACATGCATATGTAAAGAATTATCCATAAATCATCCACATTCATCCATAGACATCCATAAAGCAATAAACATCCATAAAGCATGTAAACATCCATGAACAAATAAGAGAGATATGAAAGCAATAGAGAGATAGAGAATAAGAAACAGATCCATCCTACTCCTCTAACAAATATGTGATGGATAAATGAATAAGCATAGGGTCCATCCTACTCCTCTAGCGTATATGTGATGGACAAATGGATAGAAAGAAAGAAAAAGAAAGAGAAAAAGAAAAAAGAAAGCCTAGGATATTTAGTATCCTAAGGCGGACTTGAACATCAAATGAGTGCCTATGTACCTTACATACAAAGATGTGAGGATCAAAGTCCACGTAGTTCGATTGAGAAGGGGTTACTCCCTTTACAATGAACTATAAACCATAAGTTTCCATTAAAAGAAAAGAAGAGTTTAAAAAGAAGAAGGATTTCCAAAAAAAGAATTTGAGAAGAGATAGAATTTAAAAAGAGATAAAACTCTTATCCAAAAAGAAGTTTGAGAAAAGTAGAATTCTAAAAGAGATAGAACTCTAATTCACAAAGGATTTTAATGAAAGTAGAGTTCTAAAAGAGATAGAACTCTTATTCAAAAAGGAGTTTTAGAAAACATGGAAACTTAAGAATTACAGTCCAAAGTAAAAAGAATAACCCAAAGGAGGGAGAAGAGAACAATTCACAAAAAACTTACCATGAACCACTTACCATATGCAAATTATCCCGAAACATCGAGAAAACACCAATTAATCACCCTATGTATTCTATAGGGCAATTATTAAGCTCAAACCAACTATATTCATGCTCAAATCATCATTAGAAGACCTAATTCAAAACTGGACAGAATACTAAACATGCATATAATGACCTAAAACTCATGCAAATAACAAAAATCAAAAGAAAAATACAAACCTAATATGCTCCTATATGCTCTAAACACCCTAACATGCACAAAACTATCAAAAACATGCTAAATAGGCATTACCATGATGAAAATATCATATGAAAATCCTAAACATGAGAAGAAAATCTAACATGATGCTTAGGTAAGTACTTTATGTAAGAATGTGAAATAATCATCCTTACGGCGAGCTTTCTTAAGTAAAACTATCCGGAGATAATTTTACATAGAAACCACTTCGTATGAATGATTTCTTCACATATCCTACGTAAAATATATGCCTAAGAATGCAAAGAAACTCACAGCACACTTAAACACAGTCCAGAAAGCACCCATGCACAACCTCACCCTCTAAGGACGATAATTATCTTCGAAAAGAATAATCATCCATACACCTATGAAGATGAGACTTACACAGCAAGTGTCCTATACAAAAGATGCTTAAAATCATGCATATAATTGAAGCATGAAGAGAAAATGGCCTAAACACATCAACCAATTTTTTGTGCAAAACATACCTCTATCCTTAAGAGAGAAACTATCCTAACAGCAAGCAATTCACAATCCTATTCCACTAGCATGCTTTTCACATCATATTTGAATCATATACACTCTAAAATGTAGAGTATATATGATTCCTAATTCAATCCTAAACCATAATTATGTAGAGAATGAAGTAGAAGAAGAAAGAATCGTAAAAGGATGCAAAGGAGACTTACAACAAAGCAAAGGTCTTCGCTGCGTTCTTCCTTCTCTTTGGCTTGGTTCCCTTCTAGTTCTCCTTTGAAATTGCAGTAGAAAGCCTCCTCCAAGTGATATGGGTGTGTGTAAACTCGTGGTCCCTCTCTCTCTTTTGAATATGAAGTGTCAAAAGTCCCTTATGCTGATGAATGAGCTTCTATTTATAACTAACCAACCATATGAACCAATGGTTGAGATTAATTCACCATAAAACCAATTTAGGGCTGTAATTAAATCCCATGAATGTTAAACAACTCAAAACCACCTCCCAATAGGCTTAGAAGTCTTTTGGAAGGCAGAAATTCAGAGTAAAAGAGTCCAAAACGCGTTAAAACACGAAATCAGGCAAATAAAGCGGAGTGCCTCGAGTGACCGGTTGGCCAACCAGTTGGACCGGTTGGAGTGAACGGGTCACCCGAGAGGCAACTCAGGTTTCCTCGGTTTTTGGAATTCTAGCTCGGTTTGGACTCCTAACTTCAAACGGACTTAAAATTCTTCATTTTAACTCCGATTTGAGTAATTCAAAAGCCAAAATTTCAAGGATTCAATGTAGAATAAGCCTAGAATATTCTTGAACTAAAAATCCATGACCACGGTCAGGTGGCTGGGTTTTCATGAGGCGATTACCTGAAAAAAGGTCAATTAACCATAAGGTAATGTGGTGAACCAATCCAAAACCTATCAATAAATTAAATTAGCACTTCAATTAGGGTCATTTCATCATTTTGAGGTCAATGGAACACTCTAGAACAAATTTGGAAGTCAATTGGAAAATATATGAAGTAAAAGACGAAATTGCCCTTCAAGTCGCAAAAGTTCTAATTAGCTATCCAAACCTATCTGAAATTGAACCAAATTTGACACACATATCCAAAATGACCCTAGAAACTAAATGCAAGTGATGGGATTCTACAAAGAGACAAAAGTATGCATGCAATGATGACCTATTCTCCTAAGGCTTGAAAGGGCAAAAGTGTCCTTTAAGGCTTAGGGACTCCTAAATGCTTCTAAACCTAACCAAATGCTATCTTGAACTCATGGGGATGAAAATGGGGTGTCTAAAGATGCCAGCATGTACCTTTGATACTTGGATCTAGGACATTTTCATCATTTCTAGAGCATATTTGAATCATTTGTAAGCTTTCGGGTACACAATAGCAGCATGGTAGATATAGAATTAAAGCATAAAGCACTGTAATCAGGAGGCATGTACGTACGTATGTATGGGATGCACGTACGTGCTTCCCATATGCACGTACATGCATGACCCCATTTTTTCAGATTAACCCCGTTTTCTCTTTTGCAGGCAGCGTAAGCATTTCTGTTAATTTTTGAATCCTCTTTTTTGTATATATATATGTTAATGTATCTTGTTTTACTCCTTCTTTCCCTCTTATCATTGTGTGCCATTAATTGATCTCAATTGCATAAGTGTTTGAATAGCAGTCGAATTCAGTTGGGTCCTTTCTAATTAAAGCCAATAAATACGCGTGGGGGCCGGATTTCAGCTGGGCGTAGATGGGTGCTTAACACCTTTTCATCCGCGTACCTTAGCTCCAAACCTTGATTCTTTTGGTAATGACAAGTTAGGCCCTTGCTAGGGGTCAATCGGTTCCTGAAGTCAAATCGGGTGGCAACTCCCTCTTTACCCTAATCATCTGTGGTTAGTGGCGTACTCCCGAGATGGCATAGTTAAGACACGGTGCTCACAATGGCGACTTTACTAGGGACAGAGAGATAGACTTCGAAATATTTATTGGCTTTAATTAATTAGGAGACTTAATTGGGTAAAACTGAAATTGCACACACGTGCACAATATTGGCACTTATTATACCTCGATGGTAGTCTAATTAGAGACCTGAGTTCCATTTAGTTCCTATGGGCAACTCGATTCAGCACCATCAACCCACGGCCTATGCCACTAGCTTGTAATAAGCTAGTGAGTATGTTAATGGGTTGCTCTTTGAGCACCCTAGCCTGGGTAACCCTTGAAGAAGAAGTACCCCAATTGACTGACCACACTAATGTCCCCCGAGAACTTTGCATAGCTTTGCTTGAATGTATGTCACATTATGTGTCATGTTGCATCCATATTCATTTGTATAGCACGAATATGGGATAAGGACTACTTTGTATATAAGCTTTCTAGTTTGAGCCCAATTGAGAGAAGATTGAGTGATGTTGTAATTGACCTAGGCCCATTCAAAAAATGAAAAGAAAAAAAAAATAAAAAGAATGATGAACAAAATGGGCCTGGAATCCAAGTGAGATGTGAAGTGTGCGCATGACGGACTCAAACAAAGAAGGTTGATGGACCATGTGGACTTATTAGAGGTTAGGGGCATACCACTATGATGAATAGACACAACCCATCTAAAATTGAACATCGAAGTCCAATATCATTCTACCTAAGGCCCGATGAGTGAGAGATAAAATGAAGTGTGATCTTGTAATTGGACTAAGCCTATGAGAATGATGAAATGGGTTTAGATCCAAAGTGAGCATGTGAGATATGTGTGAACTTGTAACGGGCCAAAGGTAAAATGATATCCAACTTTGCAAAATTGGCGTCTACCTAACATAGGCCTTTGGAAGATCTAGTAAACATAACAAGGCTTCTATGGTGGGTTTAGACATGGGCTAAAGGCATTTTTTATTTGATTAGACTAAGGGTAAAGGTTTAAGGGACATGTGCTTATTACGCTCGATTCCTGTTTCAGCAAGATTGGTTCACCAAGAAGAGAGGCACCGAGTTGTGTTTGGGCTCGATCTCCAGCTACCAACAGACTAAGAAGAACCTCTATAAGCAAAATGGTGGACTAAGTGACTTTGGCTGACATCCTTAAACAAATGAGAAGCGATAAGGCCGAGATGAGGGGTTTTATGAATGAAATGAGAGATCAGGTCACCAAGCTTGAAAGGGGAAAGGAAAAACGGGATAGGAAGAACAACCTGATACTGAAGAAAAGGGAGAACCTAAAGGTAATGAGGAAGAACACCCAAAGTGGGAGGATGGCAACTATAAGGATTACTTAAAAAGGAAAGAGGCTAAGATGAAAGACACCAAAGTGGAAAAATTGGCGGTGGAAAATGCTGAGATAAAAGCTCAAATGGACCAAATGCAAACAGTGTGGTAGAAGTCTCAAGGCTTGGATAACTATATGTATTCTATGGCAGGGATTACATCTTAATCAAAAGTGCAACTCCCTCCCAAGTTCAAAATAGCTGACTATGAGAAGTTCGATTACACTGATGATCCTAAACAACACCTACGCTAATACTTGAGTATTACTAGGATGAGGAGTTTGACTCCCGATCAAGTTTTGTATACCTTCCCTATATCCTTTTCGGCGAATGCCTCAAAATGGTACTATGCACTCGACCTAAAAATCACGGATTCTTGGGAACAACTAGCCTTGGAATTCACGGACAAATACGTGTATAACACTATATTGGATGTCACGCTGTGAGATTTGGAGATGATAAGGCAAAAGTCAGATGAGACTCTCTTGGAATTTCTGACCCGCTAGAGGGCTAAAGCTATTAAGATGGTGAACAGGCCGACCGAGATAGATTAGATAAACATCATTTTGAGGAACTTGACACTGGTGTATTTTAACCATATGTTGACTTCCTCAGTCATGAATTTCGAGTAGTTGTATCAATGCGGGACCCGTATTGAAGACGCTATTCACCGTGGTCAGATGGATAGGCAAAAAAAAGTGTATAGCTTTGGTAATAGTAGCAGAAGTGAAAACACTAGGATTGGTAGAGGAACTCAGCTACAAGCCACAGTCGAGGCCATTCAGCAGACGCAAGTAGCACCAAAAGCACCAAGGGTATACCATGATTTGGGGGTCCCGTTGTCCAAGGCCTTGATTAACTTGAGCAAAAGGGACTATTTAAAGCCATTGGAACCTTAGAGCATTGCCTAACCCAATCCCCTCACATTGGAGGCAGAATGAATTTTGCGAGTTCCATCAACGAATCAGTCACAGGACAAATAACTGCATGTGCCTAAAGAATGAAATCCAAGATCTGATTGATTCAGGCAAGTTACCCCTGCCAAGTGGAGACAAGCTTAACATCCAAAGTAATCCCCTCCCAAACTACAGGATTGCACCACCTCTTGCTTATATGAACCTAATCAGGCGCATAGGTGAAGTAAAGGACCCATCACAATTCATTTTGATGATCAGCATGAAAAGGGCTCCATGGGAAGATTACGATAGTGAGGATGAAGACATTTGGGCACAAATAAGGAAAGATTCTATGCACTTAACCTGTTTAGGAAGGCATTTTAAACCCAATTGCCTAGAAGGGGACCACCCTGGGAGGGAATTAAACCAAGAAGCTGAGATTGAAAAGGTAAGAGAGAGAACTGAGAAGCAAAATGAGGAAGATGAGGATAAAATAGAAGAAGATATAGGCAAGCATAAACATATAGGGCTTACTGTGAACCCCGGAAAGTGGGCCCACAAGGATTGGCAAAAAAGATTAAGCTTGAAAAAGAAAGAAAAGGAGTCACCACCTTATTTTTTAAAGGAAACAAGGAAAATCCTAAAAACAGTTTGTTTTAAGAAAACAATTTGAATGACTCCATATTTTGAAAAGGAAAGGCAAAAACAAGTCTTTTGGAAACCAAAGAAATCGGGGATTCGAAGGCTAAGTTATGATATGGGAAGGTTCTAGGCAAAGCCTATAGGCACCCATGTCACCCTTTCGGTCTCTCGGTTTATTTGGGCTAAATTAAAGTCTTTTCAACACACAAATCAGCATATATCATCACAAGACAGCATGCATAACTTATATTCCATTCATCCATCCATACATAATCAAATAAAGAAAACAAAATAAAATAGAAAAAGAAGAAAGAAGAGAAAGGCCTAGGATACTTGGATCCTAGAACGGACTTGAGTCTCAAAAAGAGCGCCTACGTACCATACAACGAAATACATGGATCAAAGTCCATGTAGTTTGATTTAGAATAGGGTTAAAACTTAATATAAACCTATGGTAAAAACCCTAGGTTTCCTTATTTGAAAGAGAATTGAATAAACCAAGCTTGAATTTAAGAAAACTTCCACAAGATGGAAACTTTAATAAAAATTCAGGATTTTATTAATTAAGGAAACCCTTGATAATTACCATAGACTTATATTAAGAAATAACCCCAAGGGGGAGAAGAGAAAGAGTTAAAGACAGAAAGAAGTGAATTGGGGCACTTCCATACCCATTTACCTGAGCGCAATAACTCCAAGCATTAGCAAATTTAAGTAATGGCAGCCCTATTTGCAATAGGACGATTACCACACCTATTTACACCCTTACACGTGCTCAAAACAAGACAAAAATAACAAAATAGCAATCTGGACAGAATAGTATTATGGCTTAAAAGCATCCACTAATCATGCAAATAACATAAACAGTGAATAAAACTAAACCTTAATGCAATCCTATAACCATATCATGCATAAAAACCCTAAAAATCCACTAACATGCATGCTAAAAATATCGTAGTTGTTCTATATATTACAACCATGAAGAAAAACTAATAAAAAGACCTACTTTGACTTGCTATATGCAACTAACATGAAAAAAGAACAATGGAAACCCTAAACTAACAATTATGCTTAAAAATCTATAGAACAGTTCTAAATCATGCTATAATCATGATTAACAGTATTTATATCATGCATATTAACTAACTAAAGCAATAACACATGATAAAAATCCTACCTTTAACATGCAATAAGCCTAATTCAGCATTAATAAGGAGAGAGGTTACCTTAGGAAAGCTTCCTTGCTGCTGTAGAGATTCTCCTCTTGACTTATGAATGATTTAAACCAAGCTCCTTCAAGGCTACAACAAGAACTCTAGCTCTCTCTCTGATTCTCTCTCACAAACTCAAATTTAATGCATAAAGTGGCCTCCAGGAACCTCCAATTGCCTCCCCTTGTGTTAAAGCATAGGGGGTATTTATAGAGTTTCGTTAGGATAAACCAATGGCTGGGATTGAAACCCTAAAAATTAATCCAATGGGTTATTAGAGACCCCCTTGGTGTTTAAGTAACTCAAAGTTACCAAAAATTAGAAGGAAACACATCCAAAAGAGCCCAAGTATGTCAAAATAAGTGAGAGTCCACTTCAGCAACGAAGTAGAGAAGAAATAGGAAAGTGGTCTCGGGTGACCACTAAGCCCCGAGTGGCTAGCCACATGGGCCCAGTCGGTTGGCCGCTCGGGCTTGGGTGGTCACCTGAGCCCACTTCAGCTTTTTGCTTTTTTTTGGACTCCCTCTCCTTCTAGAAGTGTTTTAGGGGTTAAATCAACTCCGATTTTGATAAAACAAAAGCCAAAACAACCGTGTTTTGATGAGGAATAAGTTTTAAACATTTTAGAGTGAAAACCACTAACCATGGGGGCATGGTTAGGTTTGAAAAAGGTGGTTAACCATTATGCTCTACCTTTGCAAAGCATAGGTATGCACATAGGTTCAAACCAAATGTTTCCATATCAAAATTAAACTTTCTAAAACACTTTTAGGAATAAAATGATGACTAATTAAAGTCAATTTGAAAAGATTTGGTTGGTAATTGTGAGTCAATTTAATCTAACCCAAAGGAGGGTCAATTAACCAACTTGAACTACATCGAGCCATTTTAATCCTGAGCCATTGATTCATGAAATTGAACCTAGAAGTACTTCATATGCATCCATATGAACTCCAATTGACAATTTGGAGATCATTTCAAGGTCAAATGAAAAGTTTGTGACTTAAAAGATGATTATGCACCTCAAGTCACAAAAGCTCTTATTATCCCTCAAGATCAACTCCTAATTGAACCAAAATTCATATCCATTGTCCTTGTGACTCTAAAAACCTAATGCAAGTGACTAGACTCAAAAACAAAATAAAAACATGCATGAAATGATGAGCCCTAGTAAGGAAGTGCAAAAATGGGGTGTGACACTTACTAATCGCCTCGAAGAGACACTGCCAAGCCCTGCTAGATGCGTTGGGAAGGAAGAAAGTGCCAATGGAAACCACGCCGGAGTAGGTCCTGTCTCTTATGGGGGTAAGTTTAGTGAGTAAGGCCGTGATGACATTTTCTCACGAAGATTTGCCACTTGAAGGGGCGGGACATGCTAAGCCATTCTATGTCATCGTGGAATGCAAGGATTTGAAAATACCTGTAGTTCTAGTCGACAATGGGTCTGCACTAAATGTTTATCCGATGTGTACTGCGGCTAAATTGGGAGTAACCAAGGAAGATTTGACGCTATCTGTCGTGATAATAAGAGGTTATGATAACAGCTGTTGGAGTGTAATGGGGACCTTCAAGTCCACTTGCAAAATAGGGCTGGTAGAATCTATGGTGGAATTCTGCGTCATGAACATCCTACCAACTACAACCTGCTATTGGGAAGGACCTAGTTACACTTTTTGCAAGCTGTCCCTTTAACTGCACACCAAAAGATAAAATTACCTTAGGATGAAGGAGTTTTAGTGATCTATGGAAATGGAGAAATAATTGGGCAAGTGTTGGTAATAAAGGAAGAAAGTAGCGAACTGGCATGGAGAAGCTTTGAATTAGTATAGGTTATTGATAGGAGGAACTGAAAAAGATAAGGTATCTCCAAACTTTAGGGAAAGGGTCAGCCTACATCGTGACTCACATCATGAGGAAGCTCGGGTATATACCAAGAATGGGACTTGGCAAAAGAGGGGAAGGAATCGTTGAATTCCTTTATTTCTGCATGCAAACTGACTGGCGGGGATTGGGATATACTGGGAAAGATGACAAGTGCTTCCCGAAGAATGAAGGAACTCTCAACGGCAATTTCGTGGAGGTAGGGGGTGACTTCTCCTATTGTGGTTTTTTCTAAACCATGGATGGACAAGACAAGTGGAGAAATGAAGTTGGGACTAGAAGTGTTTTTCAATGAGAAGCTGAATCTAGAAGATATAGACAAGGGGTCTCCCAAAGAAGAAAGCAAGAAGCAAGACTGGGCTGAGAATGTGGATCAAGTGAGCTGGGAGGTTTTACTATCACCCATACACAACGAAGAAGTGCTCTCTCTAACCGATGGGACTACCACCACCGAGCTCACCAAGCTTATCATTGCAGCCGATGGGAATACAAGCACATGGATCTGGGAATGTGAAGCTAAAGTCACCTATGGTGTCAAGATAATTAATAAGCTTTTCCAGGTTGGGTCTAGGGTCAAGTCTGAGTCTGAATTTGAGTCCAAGTCTGAATATGGGTCTAAGTTATCCACTGATGTAACCTCTAATGATGCAATAAAGTTTGGTTTCGCTTATTCTGTTGTGTCTCTTAATAATTAAGTTGCATAAATGCATGATCTTTTAAATCCTAATGAATTAATCAATGAAAATCAAGATGCAAAAATTGAACCTATTAAGGGAGAAACTGTCATTATTAATATAGGCACTGATGAAAAAGCTAAGGAAATACGAATTGTCTCTATTTTGTCCACACAAGAGCGTATGGACCTCATAACTTTGTTGCAGGAATTTTCCGATGTGTTTGCATGGTCCTATGAGGATATGCCCGAGATAGATCCTACTATAGCACAGCATCACATCCCCATCAAATAAGGGGCACGGCCTGTTAAGCAGAAGCTAAGAAGACTGGTGCCAGAATGGTCCCTGAAAGTTAAAGAAGAAGTAACTAAGTTTTTAAAGGTGGGATTCATAAAAACAATAGATCAAGAAAATTGGATAGCCAACATTGTTCCAGTACCAAAAAAGGATGGCAAGGTTCGAGTGTGAATAGACTACGGGGATATTAACAAAGCTTGCCCTAATGATGATTTCCCTCTTCCCTACATTAATGTATTGGTGGACAACATGGCGGGGAATGCTCTAATGTCGTCCATGGATGGATTCTCGGGGTATAATCAGATACGGATGATGCCAGCGGACATGACTAAGACCACTTTTACAACCAGATGGGGAACATGCTATTACACGATAATGCCGTTTGGACTTAAGAACGTCAGAGCAACATACCAGAGGATGGCCACTACATTGCTACACGATATGATGCACCAGGAAGTTGAGGTATATATGGATGACATGATCATTAAGTCAGAAACCCAAGAAGGACACTTAAAGAACCTGAGGAAGTTTTTTGAACGAATCCAGAGGTACAGTCTAAGATTGAATCCGCAAAAGTGTACATTCGGGGTTACATTGGGGAAGTTACTAGGGTACATTGTGAGCAGTAGGGGTATCGAAGTAGATCCAACCAAAGTTAAAGCAATTTTGGAAATGCCGCTACCGAAAACAGAGAAAGAAATCAGGGGATTCCTGGGAAGGTTGCAATACATCAGTCGCTTCATAGCTAAATTAACCCGAACTTGCGAACCTATTTTCAAGTTACTTAGGAGAGGGGAACTAAGGGAATGGAATGAATAGTGTTAGTAGGCTTTCGAAGCCATCAAGAAATATCTTTTAAACCCTCCGGTGCTAGTTCTTCCATGCCCCGAAAAACCATTATTGCTCTACCTGTCTATCTTTGAGGAAGCTTTAGGAAGCATGTTAGCACAGGAGGATGACTATGTTGTCAAACATGCAATTTATTACCTGAGTAAAAAGCTACAGAACTATGAGGCGAGATACAGTGTGATAGAGAAGTCTTGTTTTGCCTTGGTTTGGGTTGTGCAGAAATTAAGACACATCCTGCTGAATTTCAAGGTATGGATAGTAGTGAGGATAGACCCGCTTAAATACCTATTCGAGAAATCGGCTTTGAATGGCCGTTTATCCCGGTGGTTGATCCTGTTAGCAGAATTCGGGCTCGTATATATGACGTAGAAATCCATTAAAAGGGGAGCAATCGCTGAATACTGTGCCGAACATATGATTTTAGGATATGTTTTGAATGACGAGTTCCCCAACGAAAATCTCCTAGTTGTCGAATGCGATGTAGTATGGAAAATGTACTTCGATGGGGCCTCAAACAAGTACGGAGATGGGATAGGAGTCTTGTTAATAGCTCCTGACAATTCTCACATGCCCTTGTCAGTAAAACTAAACTTCCAGAATTCCAACAATACGATAGAATACGAGGCGTGCATCGCAGGACTAGAAACATTGTTGGTGTTAGGTGTCAAGGAAGTAGAGGTATATGGGGATTTAGCTTTGGTGATATCTCAAGTGCAAAGAATATAGAGGACCCAAGAAGAACACCTGAAACCTTACCAAAGCTACCTAGAAAACCTGACCAAAAATTCCAAAAAATAACCTTTACCCCTTTGCCATGAGCCCACAACCAATTCGCCGATGGCTTGGCCACCTTAGCCTCCATGATCCAAATACCTTCCGGAACCCAAGTAAAACCCTTGACCATCCAACAAAGATTCAGACCCGCACATGAAGAAGGAGTTATGGTGATCGATAAAGAACCTAATGACAGGTATCCTTGGTATTTTGTTGTTTGGAATCTCTTGGTGAAAGGAGAATACCCTTAAGGTGCCAATAAGAAGGATCGTAGGGCATTGAGACTATTTGCCATGCAATTTATCATCTGTGGGGGGAAATTGTTCAAAAAGTCCTATGACGGGATACATCTGCTATGGTAAACCGTGGCATTAGAGAAATACTCATAAGGGAGGTGCATAAGGGGGAGTGCGGTTCACACATGAATAGAAGAATGCTGGTTAAGAAATTGCTCAGGTTGGGTTACTACTGGACGACTATGGAAATTAATTGCATCCAATATATCTGGAAGTGCCATTAATGCCAAGTGTATACTAGCGCCAACTACATGCTACCAGTGGAATTACACCAGTTATCATCACCTTAGCCGTTTTCAGCATGGGGAATAGACATCATTGGGGAAATCAAACCGGCCGTGACTGGGGGATACAAGAATATTCTGGTAGCAATCGATTATTTGACCAAGTGGGTAGAGACAGCGGCATATACAGATCTAAAGTCAAAGCACGTGGCCAAGTTCAATGGGACCAACATAATCTGCCGATATAAAGTGCTCCATGAGATTATTTTAGATAATGGGACACACTTCGAGGACGAAGTGAAGAAATTGTTCCAAAAATTCAATATTTGGTACCATAAGTCCTCGTCTTACATGCCGCAAACTAATGAGGCTGTGGAATGTGTTGTGGGGATACAGAACATTTGTAAGAACATCCACAGGTGCCACGCCATATTCATTAGTGTATGGAATGGAAGCTATGCTATCTGTAGAACTAGAAGTATAGTTCCTCAAGGTTGCATTGGAAAGTCAGATTCCAGAAGTGGATTGGGTAAAGGAGAGATACGAACAGCTAGCATTACTAGAGGAAAGGAGGCTCAAGACGTTATACCATATGCAGGGCTATCAACGCCACGTGTCTAGGGCTTTCAATAAAAGGGTCAGGCCACATAACTTAAAAGAAGGAGATTTGGTGCTTAAAGAATTTCGTTCGCCCGTATTTGATCCTCGAGGAAAATTTAAGCCCAATTAGGTTAGGCCATACATCATAAAGACAATCTACCCGGGTGGCACTGTCAAGTTGATAGACGGTGATGGAAATGAGTTAGTGAATCCGATTAACATAAATAGGCTCCGTAAATATTATGTGTGAATGAAGTACTGGCAATTTGACAAAGTACTAAGCAATTCATTAAGTGCTCAAAATTAATAATATAATAGTTTTTTTCATTAATGGGAAGAAATTATTACATCTTTTAATGTTTATTCATTAATTCATAAGTGATTAAAAGTAACGCATGGGTACAATTGCTGATAGGGACATACAGGGTAATTTGGGTCATTTCTTTCTAGCTTCTGTCTCATCCTCTGCGACCCTTTTCCTTTTGTGCTCTTCTTTCTCTTTCTCTTCTCTCTCTATATTAGCAAATAACCAGTTATAGTAAGACTCGGGGGGACTAACCACTTCAGAAAGGGTGATAGCCCAATAGACTACTTTGTTATGCCTGTCATTTTCAACTCGATCCATAATGTTGGGCTTCTAGAAGCATGTGTAACTGAGATGTCCCCATTTGATTGGATCTTGGCGTAGCCCTTGTTGATGGCAGATACGTATAGGAAAGTAGAATGAAAACTCTTTTAAGGCCAATCAGTATGACACTATGAGGGAGAATTAGGTTCTGGATAGCATGAGAAACCTTCCACCAAGGGCAAAGCTAGCGAATGTTATGGCAAGATACAGACTCCAACAAGCTGCGGGTTTGTTCAATGTTTGGGAAGGGTTTGATGATCTTTCTGTGGCGATAATATCAAAGGTGGTATATCCAGATGCTCATGGCTGGGTCCTCGACTAGTTTAAGGCATTTGAACAACTAGATCTGTGTCAAAAAGAAAGGAAAAATCAAAACCCAATGGCCCATGCACGTATGTGCATGGTCAATGCACGTACGTTCATGAATTATGCACGTACGAGCATTGCACTAAAATAAAATAAAAAATAAAAAAATGTGTGTAGACGTAAGAAAAGAAACCTGTAGAAGCAAGGGGCTGCCACCAAAAGGAAGCTTTCACTACACACCATGCTGTCTAAACCATTGAGGGTATCTACCAGGATCATCATACTTGGATTAAACTTTTTAAGCTCAAGGATCATACGAACAACCAAAGTTTCTAGTCGAGGCATTTCATCTAGGAAAAAGATAGTGGCCAAGGCTTAATAACAGGTCGCGTGCAGGTAGTAGGTCTGGAGTTGGCCAGCAGAGGGCATCAGATGAGCAATAAAATACTCAGACAACCTCGCCATGTCTACCATAAAATCCTTAGTCCATCCTTGAGCCAGATACATAGAGAGCCTTAGGAACTGAGCAACTTCTCCAGCAGGGACCTTTTTTGTGGTAGGAAGAAGTAGCCCTCTAAAGCTAGTTTGCCCAAGGATGCCCCCAAAATCTTCCAATGTTGGACACAGTTCGTTAAACTTAAAGCAAAAGACATGGTGCTTTGGCTTCCAACATTCTGCAGCAAATAGAAGGAAAGTGTAATTATCTTTACTCGGCAGTAGTCGAATATGCAAGGGAGCTCAAAAGCATCGTTAAAATCTTCTCGCGCACATGCATCGAAAGACAGAAGCCATTGTTTGACGGCTTTGACAAAGTGGGAGTCCTCTATTTTAGGGTTTGGAAGTATATGGGAAGTGTGGATGCACTACTCTTTATAGGAAGAAGTTGCCAAATTTGCAAAAATCGGAAAAAGGAAACAAAGAAGCGACCTCACCATCATGCATGTACGTGCATGACTCAAGCATGTACGTGCATAGGCTATGCACGCACGTGCACAGTGCGTTTTGGCTATGCCCATTCCCCTTTTTTTTATGTGTATTTTTGTCAAATCTTGACTCGTATCCCCTTCTCCTATCATAGTCATTACCGTTTCATCGAATTCCTTGTTAATTATGGGAAAATTTGCAAGTTTTTGCCATGGGTTTTACCCGTTGTTGGTTCATTAATTCATTTTGACACCATAAAATTAATAAGGGAGATTGTGCACGATGAGGCAAAAAGCATAGGATAATACTAATGAAAGAGGGACAACCATCATGTAAGATGTCTACAGAAAGGGAAAGAGAAAAGAGCTATTAAGTACATGTCCATAAAACCAAACATCCCAAAATGTCTAAGTCAAAGTAAAAATAAGTCAGCGCGGGTCATGAAGGGGCGCCTGGACGGGTGACATGGCGACATCACCTCCATCATCACCATCACCATCACCGTTGCCATTACTATCATCATCATCCCCGAACCCATCCCAGTCCTCTCCAGCAGGGGCCTGCTCCGCAATCACCAACTTGCGCAAGAGACTCGTGACCATGACCTTAAGCTCCCCACCATCCGTATGAGTTTCGACGCCTCGTTATGAGTGAGTTGTGAATAAAGGGATAAGAGGTAATCATTTAGTAATTGCATATTGTTTTTTTTGTACATATATTTCTAATAAATGCAGGAATATCCTCCTCCATCGCTAAATCAGGGGTGACATGCATGGGGATAGTCCATTCAGGGATGAGCAGGTCTCGATATGTTGGAGCATCTATAGGTGGTGCGGCTTGTACCCAAGAAAGAAATGCATAAGTTGATTTATAAAGCAAAATAAAGGGCATTAAAGAGTAATGGTAATACCAGTGCAACAAAAATGATGCCCATCAGACGTTCCGTTGCGAAGGATGCATAGTTAATCTCCTCAGCGGAGAGCCTGTCAGTGTATGGGATCATAGCTTGCAAAATCGCCAGGTCATGCGCTGTGGCCTCAGCAGGGAAAGCTACAAAGCGAGGGGGTCCATCAGAATAGGAGGGTCTACGGTGCCAATGTCAGAAATCTGCTAGACTACCTTCTTTCCCAAATAAAAGGAACGGACCCCAAGGCACTTGAAGACAGTGGATAAGGTAGAAAGAGTCTGAGCTGCAGCGTCCCACTCAACAGGAGCACGTGCTGGCTGGCCAATACAGGGACGTGGGACAATCTACAAGTACATGGGTATTATTATTAAAAAAAAAAAAAAGAGATAATAATAATATCTGGTCAATGGTTATCTCATCCAAGAATCTCTGGGAACTCCAATAATCATGCTTGTCTACCGGCGAATCAGGATTATAAAAAAGGTACTGTCGTGCCCACAATTGAAAATGTGAAAACAGGGAAAACATAAGGGTTTAGCGCATTAAATGAAAATACATAAAATGAAGCAAGGGGAAAAATGAGAGACTCACCACCCAGACTCGCCAATAATTGACCATGGATCTGATGGCCAGTCGACTCATGGAATCTATCACCGAAATCACATAACCATACACCGCTGCACCCCAGCTATACTCGTGCGCTTGACCTATATCCCTTAAAGCCAATAGCCAACCAAATGGCACAGTTTGGGATAAGTTTGGGATCAGGTATCCCCTTCTCAAGAACAGGATGTATCTATGGGCCATTTGAATCTGTTGAGCAGGAGTGCCCTGGCCTCGCATGGAAAAATTGTCATGAATGTCCAAAATGTAGATGGATGCATCATTATACTCTATTCCCAGTAGCTCTTTGGAGATAGCTGTCCGTTCCTTCTCATCATGGTCGAAGGGAAAGGGACGCCATCCATACACAAGCCTATCATTTGATAAAAATCATAAGGGGTTAGGGTCAACTCCTAACCCGCAATGTGGAACGTATGGGTGGTTTCCCACCACCTCTCAGCCAGACAGTGTACAAAGGCCCGGTCACTATCATCCGCTAACCCTGCAATGATAATACCAAACCCAGCCCTGGATACCAGAGCCTTTGTCACTTTGGTGAGGCGATTCCACTAAGTCTTTGGGTTCCCCATACCGCTACGAGTAACGGGAAAATCTAGAAGCTACATCATAGGTAAACACAATACACGTATGAGACTGATGCCCATTTGTTATTTTTATTATTTATTTTCCATCCTGTTTATTTTTTCCATCATTTTCTATTCTTTTTTCATTTTATTTTCCACACGAAATCACAAGGTGTGCACATGCGTGCATACTTGATGCATGTACGAGCATCAGCTATGCACGTACGTGCCTCAGCTTGTGATTTTCATCCCCAAGCCTTCGTCTACAAGCGCAAACCCAATTCTTTGCCCATTTTTACCCAAATGCAAGCCTACAAATTGAATTTTTATTCAAAAGGAAGGGAATTTAAGCACAAAAACTCAAATTTTACACAAAGAGAGGCAAAATATGAAATGAAAAATCAAATCTTTCACTTACCTGTCCTTAGGAAGTAAGGTAAGAGAGATGCTTAGTGGGGCAGAGAAGAATGCCACCTTTATTTCGCGTAAGGCGTGGGTGGGGTTTCTACCTTTAGATTGTGAGCCTTTCGAGCTTGTTTGGGTCCCTTGGTGATGCCGCGCCTGATTGTGAAGTACTAACCCTGGTGGAGACACGTTGTCTCTTAGGTGCCATGGGAGAATCAGAGAAGAAGTTGGAAGAATGGAGGAGGAGTTTAAGGAGGAGGAGTTTGAGGGAGAGCTGAAAGAATGGGGAGAGAAGTTGATGGATGTGTAAGGGACGTGGGTAGAATTTAAATGGTTTTGCGCCTCTTTATATTCCCCCACAGCTGAAACGGCGTCGTTTTAATAACCCATTAAATTCGAAGGTCACATGCGTACTTCACCCGCACATATGCAACTGGGAAAATTTCCAAAACTAGATTTTTACCATTAAGATTAAAATGGTTTTGGGATATTAACATGTAAATGGATGTGATGATAAGGGGTACTTTTCGGTCTCAATAACTATAGTATTCTCAAAATGAGGTTACTTTTTGGACCCATATAGTGATCCATAGTGTTTCCTCATAATGAGGTTACTTTCTGGATCTAGGTAGGGATCTATAGTGTTTCCTGTTATTTTTCGCGTGCAAGGGCCCGCATGACTTAGGAAGGATTATTCTATTTGTAAGACTAACGTTATGGATGGCCAGATATGGCGAATGATGTTATACATTATTTACATGTTCTTCCTTATTTATTTTGAATTTATGAAATGCAACCCCTTTCTATTATATCATTTCTTTTCAAATGCTCAAAAATGGTTTTTAAAACCTTGATATACATCTTTGAAAAATGTAACCTATTGAGTTTATATTCACGCCAATTTTTAAAATATTTTTGCAGATTTTGAACAGGGTAATAATGACTCTTATCAGGAAGCATCGCATCGGGGTTAGCATGGACATTACATGATGGATGTGTGTTATTATTTATAGTCTATATTAATGTAAACAGACTTAATGTATTATATACTGCTTGCATTGATGATAGAACTCTGTGGAATTAGTATGCCAGCTTATTTTATTTAACTTCTGTGGATGGTTGTATATTATTTGACTTATTTGACAGGTTTTAGAAAGTCGATAACTTGGTATGTCCCATTTTCAGAGAGGACCATGCCGAATTTTCTTAAAAATATCTTCTCAAATTGTAATTTTATTTACAAACCATTCTTGAGCTCTATATAATACAAATTTTATAACTGATACGTCATAGCCTATTTTTCAAGTCGTGATAGTGTTGAATATCACATCTCATGTATTGGTGGGTTATAAGGTACATTAGACCAATGCACGAGATACAATCTCTAATGCATGGTGTTGATATAAATATTACATCCCTACTTAACCGAGACTGTATATACTGTATCTTGGGGAAGATTATTAGTGATGTGAGCCTACAACATGGAGAAAGTCAAAGACAATGAAAGACATAGGACTTTCTGTACTAATTGGAACATTTCCCATGACATTTTTAAAATGTAACTTTTTGGTAGGCTTGGGATCACCCAAAATAGTAAACTTTTCTTCTTAATTAGCTTACTATTTTGTATGTTTCAAGCATTTTAGCTTTTTCTTTTGAGACTTGTTTGGTCTCTATGGCCTAAGGGCATTTTTTTTTTTTTTTTGTTTTTGTTTTTGTAATCTCTTTTTCTTTTGCTATATACAAACTCACTTACAAAAAAAAGAAGAAGAAGAGATTATATATATATACATCTTAGGTGAGGACGTGTTGAATATCAACACCTATATTGGGAAATTGTATTTGTGCATTAGTGGTTTATGAGGTACATTGGGCCAATGCATGGGTTACAATCCCAAACGCATGATGCTAATATAATTTATATCAACACATAGTAACCGGACCAAGATTGTGTGTGTGTGTGTGTATGAGATTGATCAAGTTTGGGACATCCTGAAAATAATTGCTCAGTTGGGAGTTGTGCGATCTATCCCATCAACCCTCATATATATATATATACTTTGGACAAATACTTGGCTATTTAACGTGGAAGAGGAGCTATCCTTTTTCTTAGTTTCCTTTTGCCATACATCCTTATGTTTATGTGATTATGAACACATATTTGCATGTTCGTGTCTACATCTCCACATTAACATGAATGCATGTTTATGTGTTGGTATATTTTTTCAATCAATCATATGACACTTGGCATGATATGAGTGAGGTTAGAGAAGAACTCCTCTTCTATTAAGGAGCCTAGTATTTTCTTTTCCTTTTTTCTTTCGTAATATAAAATATAGGGTAAATATCTAAATATTCTTTAAAAAAAGAATTCTATCAAAAAAATTCATAAAATAATTTTCCTACGTAAAAAACCTAAATAAAGTTATGGTATATCCAAAAAACCTAACACCCTAACTTCTATCCAACTCCATTCAAATTATATAACTTTTGGATCGACATACCTTTTTATAATTGTTTATTTATTTGTTCTATTTTCTCTTTCTTTCCTTTTTTTTGTTTGTGATAAATGACAAAGATCCATTTATTAGATAAACAAGATGGTAATACAAATGTTGAATAATTATTTTTATATTTTAATAAAAAATATAATAAGGGTATTTTAGTTACGAAAATTTATTACTAAAATGAAGTTGGATGGAAAGTTAAGTTCTTGGGTTTTTTTTGGGATAATGTTTAACCTTATTTGAGTTTTTCTGATAGGAAAATTATTTACGGAACTCTTGGATATAATTCTCTTTACGAGGGATATTTATCCTAAAATATATGTATAGTAATATTAAAAGATTTACTTATCAAAAAAATAAAAAATAAAAGATTTTTCCAATACGTGAAAAGAGTAAAATTGAGGGATCATAGTGAAATTTGCAGAATAAATGACTAGACGTGAAGTTTGGGTTGTTCCATTCCATTGGCAGATCCCAATAATATAGTCTTGGAAAAGGAGGACATGTCGAGATATGTCAAGCAGAGAAGTGATGAGCCGTCAGATCTCATAACCCTGTGAAGGGAAAGAAGAAGAAGAAAGAAGAAGTAGAAGAAGAAGAAGAAAGAAGTAGAAAGAGAGAATTAGCAGCAACATCATCTGGCAGTAAGTGCTAACTCCCCCGCCCTCCTCCTTGTTCTTCCATAAATTTTGGTGAATTCTTGAATCAAAATATCAGATCGCTGCAAGTTTTGATTAGATTAGATTAGATTTTGTGGTGGTTTTGTTTCTAATGAGAATAATATAATTGAAATGCAGGGTGTTTTGTAATTTTGGTAGGGGACATGGCCAGTGAGGAGGCTTCTAAGGAGGAAAAGAAAGACAGTGGCACGAAAAAGAAGAATCAGAGAGGAATTGTATCTCGAATCTGGAACGTTATCTTTAGAATTGATGGGGATGATTTCGAGAAGAGGCTGCAACACATTTCCAAAGAAGAAGCTTCCGTTCTAGCCAGAATGAAGAGGCGAGCTCTGAATTCCACCAGGATCATCAGGCATCTTATATTATTTTCTGTCTTCTTCGAGGTAAATTCAGGGCTTTTCTTCAATACCGATTCCTTAAATCATGAAATATATATATATATATATGACCAAGTGTGATAAAAACATCATCATCATGAATCATGAAACATATATATGACCAAGTGTGACTCTCTGACTCTATTAGGGCGCGCTATGACTCACATTTTTCATCCAATCGAGCATTATTATCAAAATAACAATGTCAAATATACCTGATGCATGATCTAGGCCACCGGTCAAATATATATAATTTCCTTGGCAAGCCATTTGGACTCCACAAATGGTTGACTTCTATGCTTTTGTATAATTCATTGTCCATCTCTCCTCTATGCTTTAGAGTTTTTATATTAATTCTGGAGGTCCTGTGATTTTCTAGAAAATCTATCATAAATCTACTAACTCTACTTCCCCTATGGTTAGAGTGTTTAGCTCCTTTTCTTCTAAACCCTGGCATGCATCTCTATCAGATGGTCCATGTCTACCCTCTTGTGGGCAGTTATTTGATCCCCTGAATTATCATATATCACCTCAATTCTATTTTGTCTTTCTAGATGCCCCATTTAATTTTCTCTCTGCTTACATATTTGGTAGCCACCAACTGCTTTCTCATTTGTTCGCTACATCTCCAGGGCGTTTTTCACATCTTTCTATGTTCAAATAGTAAGGGTAGCTGAGTTGGTAAGGGACTATGCCTTAGAAAGTGGGGGTCTTGAGTTCAACTCTTGGTAAATCCCTTATTCGAACCCACCTTAGGTAGAACTCACCTTTGAAAACCAGCTTGCAAGCGGAGGGTGCCCCAGAGCTAATATACACATGGTTAAGCCCATACTTAACCAATGCGGGACAGTAGGATTGTAACAAATCCTTGGGGCCACCCACACAAGGTTTCATTGTTCTCATGAGCCTTGGACTTACCTGGTCCATATGGGTTGTGGGGTCTTATATTGGCTCAGGTTTGCCCGAAGGGTTTCCTCGTTTTCCAAAAAAAAAATAAAAATAAAATAACACTATGTGCGCTAGCGATTATCTCCCTCCATCATGTCCTACTTTCACCCAAAATCTTCTTGTCTCTTATCTTTTTTGGCTAGTTGTGGTGCCACATTCTTTTATTTTGGTGCCATATTGCCAACAAATGCATATACATTTTTTTTCCCCTGAAATCAGATGAGCAACTAAGACTCCTTATATTGAACCCTTGGAATGTTTGTTAAAAAGCTTTTATAGAAATATTAAATTATCTTGAGTGATTCCTTATTTTATTAACCGAGTCTTTAAAAGCCTTTACCTTATTGACCAAGCCTTTGCCTTCTCAGTGAACCCTAGGATTTTTTAAAAAAATGTTCTCAAACTTGATCGGGCTCGGTTGGACCCCTATGTTTCTCAAGAAAATTCATTCAAATCAATTCACAAACGTAGTGAACTCCTTGTACTCAAATTAGTTTGATATATTTGGTCTGCTTGCTCAAAAAGCAAATGATGACACGGTCACCTCTTGGGCACCAATGCTCCAGCGACAGTGTTTTGGTTCCTTCCAACTTCCACCACCTGATTGGTCTAAGCACTTTATCATTTTCCCCATACAAACTTGCTAACACTCACACAAATTAGTGCCCAACACTTAAAGATAGAAAGTTGTCTTAAGCCACTTCCACCTTGTTAGCTAGATTTCCATCCTTCTTTACTTGAATTTTTCCATAAGATCCCATCATAGAAGGGCTACCCAACTTGCTTCATTCAAAAGTTTGAAGAATTGAATTTCCCATGTTGCCAAATGTTTGTTATTTGATATGTGCCAAGGCCCATTTAGACATGCGTAACTGGAATTTAGCTGGTATACATGGCAACAAACTTGGAGGTTTTTGTAGCTATAAAAATGTTAACTTCTTGATGTGCATTAAAGTTGTCACTACATTTGTTGATGGTCCTATCTTTATTTTCTAAGCAGTGATGCTATTTGCAGGCATGTTGCTCTATGCAACATACTTGGCCACTAGTCTGGTAGGATAAAGTAAGACATCCTTCGTTTATTTTCAATTTCATTTTCCTTTCCTTCCATTTATTTTTGCATTGTAATGTGGCTAGTGTCTTATGGCAGATGCTATTTTAGAGGGTTCATGTCTGTTGGGTGTGTCCAGCTTCCTGCTTTGATTTGCTTGTTATTGATTTTTCTGGCCTAAGGAGGGGTTTGAGAGGTTTGGTTCTGTGGAGGTGTGCAGTTCTGGCAGTTTTTTGGGTGCTTTGGTTAGAAAGAAATGCAGTGATTTTTTATGATTGGGTTAAGGAGATTGGATGCTTATGGGAGAGGGTGGTGTTTGAGCTTCATTTTGGGCTTCTGTGAAGAAAGAGTTTTTGGGTTCCTATGTTTCTTTTTACTTTGGATTGGAGGGCTGTTTATGGATTATAGTATGTTTGGTATGCTCTTTTTGTTTGTAGTTTCTTTATCTTTCTTGTAGGGCTCCTTGTCCTCTTTGTATTTTCACTTTATTATTCTTATCAATAATATTTTTGTTACTTATCAAAAGTGAACAAATAAAAAAATTTGTTGGGTAACAACAACAATTCTTTGGAACTTGATGATTTAGTGCTATTAATACGATGTAATTGTAATTGAAAGCAGGGAATAATCTTATTTTATAATATTTATTCTGTGCAACTAATTGCGCTTTGCTTTCTATGTAATAACCTCCCCAACCCCCCCCCCCCTCCCAACAAACCAAAATAATAATAATAAAAAATGGCTTTCATATCCCAGAAGCAGCAAATGAAGATTGGGGCTACCATATGATGGGCCTCATCAAGCAGAACAACACTTTAATTCATTTGATATTAGTCAATTTATTTGGATTCTTAGTACTTAGTAGCATTCTAGACTATTGAGAAGAAATATGATTATCAGAAAGTTAAATTTCATTCAGTCAGATCCATCTTTCTCTGACTTGATGTGCTTCTCTTCTTCCATCTTTCTGGCTTGCCTTTAATATATTTTCAATTTTCAGGTCATTGCAGTGGGTTATGCTGTCATGACAACAAGATCATTGGACTTGAATTGGAAGATGAGGGCATTTCGTGTTTTGCCCATGTTTCTTTTGCCTGGTTTATCTTTCATTTCTTATTCAGCCCTTGTAAGCTTCAGGAGGATGTGTAAGTATCTTAAGCCTCATGACTCATTTGATTTCTCACGAAGTTTTTAATTTTATCCTCATTTCCATTTGGAGTACTAATTGTTTTTGTTTTTTGTTTTTTTCCTATTTGGATTGGTGATTTCTTTTTATGGGTGTGTTGGTATGTATGTTATGCTTTTGGTTTTGTGTTATCATTGCTTAGTATGTGATACATAATAGGACTGCAATTTGGGTGGGTTGGGTTGGAGGTCAACTCAAGCTCGACCCTATGTGTAAAAGGCTCAGCCCGAGGCCTAATCAGAGTTTCCCAACCGAGTTTGAGTCAAGTTCATTTTTTGATCTGGAGTTGATGTGGAATAAGCCAGGTTCTTTCCGGTTCAGCTGGTATCTTCTGGTTACTCGAGAGAAAAGGGGAAAAGTTATAATGAGGTTTAAGCAAATTTGCAACAAAAGTGAGATGAGAGGATTAGGGGAATTATACATTTCATTGGAAAACTAGGATTACGCTTAGAGAGGAGTAGAGAACTGAAGGATAAATGTGTGTGTGTGAGAGAGAGAGAGAGAGAGAGAGAGAGGGAGAGATAGAGAGAGAGAGGGAAATAGCAGAAGTGGTGATGGTAGCCACCAAAGGAGTGGCAACTGGCCAGCGGTGGTGTTTGGGGGTAGAGTTTAGTGGTGATGCTGGTGGCACTAAATTCCTTCTCTTCTCCTTTTTTCATTTCCTATCATTTCTCTACAGTTGATTCCTAAAATTAATTTTAGGGTTCATTAAACTAAATATAGGGTATGGCATCCTATTTTGTTAAATTACGAACATCTCTCTGAAAATCAATGAAATTAATATGGTAAATGTATTACGTGACATGTACATATAGATGTCAGGTAAGGCGTTTTGTCTCTGAATAAGAAGACAGCTTCCCACTAGCAACTGAGATAAGAAGGACAGATGAGTTGGGTAATTGGGTTGGGATCCTCCAACCCTAGCCCAACCCTAACTCTTTAAATGCTACTCCAAGCCTGCCCATTGATCGGGTTATGCTATTCTCATTAATATTAAAAAGACTTATTACAAGCATATAAATAGAGATAGTCACCTTTAACATTGGGAAGATAAGTCTAATATTAGGAATATTAAATTAATAACCCTTATATGACTAAAAGACTAAACTACCTTTACTAAACCAAAATATTACATCTCCCCCCCCCCCCCCCCCCCCCCCCCAAAAAAAAAAAAAAAAAAAAAAAAAAACAAACTCATGAAGTAAGCCTAGAGAGCATCAAGAGTTTATACAAAAGAAACCAAAAATGAGTAGAGGTACTAGACATCGTAAAGAAATATTCTAACCCTCCAACTCTACGAGTGGTCCTAAAAATCTGCTTCTTTGACTTCTGATCCGGAGGATAATTGTTCAAATCTAAGTGAATACTAGACATAGCAGAAGCCTGAGACTGATTCATAGGAGAAGAGGTGAGCATAGATTGAAACTGCTCAAACATAGACTGTAACATAGAAAGAGTTGCACTGTTAGAAGCACGTGTTGCAACTGCTGTAGGAAGACAGAAAGGCTGAGAAGATGGTGATGGAGTAGATTGAGAAGGAGATGGTCTGTGTTGTGCTGCAAGTTTAGGACATATGTATTCTTCCAATGCCCTCTCTAATGACAAAACCTGCACTTATCAATATCAACCTGGGGCCTTATTTTTCTAATAAGATGAGTTAGATGCACAAAAGGAGTAGGCAATAGTGAAGAGGAGGCAACAAAAACTGATTGAGAAGGCAGAGCAGGATGAGCAATTTTAAAATGGGTTTTCTCAGGTATAAGTTCTCAGACCGTACATCAACCTTTGGGGAGGGAACACGATGAAGAATAGTTTCACAAAGTGGTTTACACTGATCACAGAGGGCCATAAGAAATTGAGTCAACTTGCTTTTCTCTGTAACTAATATAACTATCTAGGTGCTACAATTCAATTGGCTCCATGAGTGCCCATTGATCCCAATAAATGGTCATCTCATTATAGAATTCATATATTGATTTATTCTTTTGTGATGCCCCTCAAATAGACGTCTCCAATTCATTTTGTTTTGCGAAATTTGACCCCAGATAAATATCTTGCAAGTAGTCCCAAAATTTCTTGGCCGTGTCATATTTAGAAAAATTATAACCAATACTTGGTTCCACAGAGTTGTGCAACCTAATGAGAGCTTGTGCATTCTCCATCTCCCACTTTGCAATTGCTTTATCAAAACCATCAATTTTTGGATCTAAAGGTCAAATTTCAGTGCTAATGAAATTACTTCAAGGTCTTCTAACAAGTAGGAAATTTTTCATCACATTAGACCAATAGGAATAATTTTTTTTGGTCAATCGAATGCTTATAGCTTGTAATTTCTCATTGGCCATGGTGAGTAACAATTAAACACTAACCAAACACCAAGCTATCACTAACATTGCAGCCAAACAACAACGAATCATCAATTGATATAACAATTATAATATTACTCCAAAAGCCAAATGGGGATGAAGTTCAAAAGAAGAGGAGACACAATGCTAAGGAGATTGTGGGACCTTTTGATGGTCAACCTATTTGATTGAGTTATAGATGCTAAAGAGACTATGGGTGTTGACGGTATTCAATTAAAGCTAATCAAAAAGGGTTTGATGACTGTGAGTGTGATGGGTTTAGTGGGTTGTAATGAGGTTCGTATGAGGCTATGTTGATTGGAGAGAAAGTAAGGTTGTTTGAATGAAGGAGAGGATGACCTAGGGTGTTGGATGATGGAGTCTAGGGATTGATTTGCCTGATTAAGGGTTGCAATTGGTGCTAGGTGTGACTAGGGCTTGCTGCGATAGAGTCGGTGGGTTGTGGTTCAAAAAGATCAACAAGGTACGATGTTATTGTTTGCTACTACTTCAATGTAGTTGTGATTGTTTTGGCTATAGAGAAGAAGAGGGAGGATTCAAGATGCTATGGGGTTGTGACTATTGCTATGTTTTGCAACAGATGCTTGAGAGAAGAGGGAATCTTGGTGCGAAGAAGGTGCTACAATGCAGAGGAGAGAGAAGCTTTGACTATGGCTATTGACAAAGAGATGGTGTGCCGTCGTGTGACTGGGCATAGAGGCTGTGATATGGTGCAAAGATGGAAAGGGAAGATACTACTGTTGTTCGACTTGAGAAACAAAGTTTCAATGGGTCTCATGGTTCAAAGTCTCGGTCTCGGTCCCCATCTCGTTTCAGTCTCGTTCATATCGATCTCACCTAACTTGTCGCGTTTCGGGCGAGATGCAACTTTATGCATGAAAAAATGTTTGAAAAAATTCAAAAAAATTATAGAAAATTTGTAAAAAAAATATGATGATTACATTGGAGCCATCAAATAAGCAAAACAATGAACTCAAGGCATATAATATAGTCAAAAACATAAAAATAGGCGCTAGCGCGCTAATATATCATGAAAGAACACTATTTTTATGTTTTAGATATCTAATATAATCTCAAAGAACATAAATAAATATCATATATCAACAAAAAATAATTTTGCAAATTATTTATGCATATTTATAAGTTCATGATGATTAAAAAAACATTCAACAATTTTCTAATTTAAAAAATCAGTATTTTTGAAACTAAAAAAAAATTATTATTTATAAAATCAAAAATAATATATATTTATAAATTCATGATTATTTGTTTTTTTTTAGTAAAAGGCGTAGGGCCATGAACATATAAGTTGTTAACTGCAATTTAAAAAAAAAGAAAGAAAAAGCAAAAAAAAAAAAAAAAAAAAAAAAAAAAAAGAAGCTCCCAAGTCAGTCAACACAACAACCCTTCTTTAATAATAAAAAAAAAAAAATTAAAATAAAAAACAAATAGGGGGAATTTTAGATTAGTGAGGCTATGTAAAATAATTACAATTGAGTGTCATTTTCTACTAACATTATAATAAATGACTACTAACTTAACTAACAACGACCGCTAACTGTAATTATTTTCCTGCAGCCCCACTAATCTAAAATTTCCCCCAAAAATTAAAACCCCCTTGGTTCTGCAAGTTTCGAACAGTCGAGAGAGTCGAGAGAGAGGCAGAGAGGTCGTTGGAGCTCGTCGGATGTTGGAGGCTACCCACCACCAGATCCGGCGAGATCTACCGCTGGCTTGAGACGCCGCGACGCTCACCTAAGACAATAGAGATGACGCTGTCGGCCACTAGAGACAATGCGATGAAGCGTGAAGCCCAGATCTGGATTCGAACCACCCAGACCACTTCGTCTGACCATCGATGAGAGAGAATGGAAGCTCGAGCTGCTATCAAGGTAGGTCGTATGGTCTTCTCTGCCCTACTGAGTTTCTCGTATGATTCGAACGATTTCTTGTTCGAATCCAACCGAATCAACGAAATCTCGTACATCTCGTCACGTCTCGTTTGAGATCACGAGAATCTTGTCCGAGAGGGGAATTTGCCATGATATATTTGTACCAGTGGGAGATCCCGGATCGTCCAGCGGCGAGACCGAATCGTCTCGGCGAGATCTCGTCCGAGACGAGCGAGACTTCGAACCATGATGGGTCTAGATTAGGCGTTATGAAAAGCCTAAGGCCCATGGGTAGCTCAAAGCTTGAATGCAAAATCCTCGCCAGTCTGAATACCCTTGGGCTAATCCTGGGCCTTTAGTTGAAGCCCTAGCCTGGCCCGAAAAGCCTAGACCATGGGTATTCCAGCTCAAGCCCGTCTTAAGCCTGGCAGCACATGGCATTATGATTATTTTCCACTTTTTGGGAAAGTACCTTTTGGTGACCACTTCACAGATTAATACCAATAAAAGGATATTTTCTGTTAGCTTACTACAAATTGATAGTCAACTTGATAAAAAGTGACTACTAATGTCCTTTGTTTTGGTATTATGATGGGTAGTGATCACCAAAAGGTAATTTTCCATTTTTTTTCTACTTTTATTATAGCAGTCCCAAAGCCCAAAAAGCCCACGTCCGTGGGCTGGGTCTGGGCTTCACATATTCTTCATGGCCCGCCCTGGTCCGATGAATATTACAAGCTCGAAAGGGCGGTCTAGGCCCGGGAAAAAGGCCTAAGCCCAGCCCGATGACAAGGCCTAGTCTAGATGCAAAGAGGAGCAAGACTACTAAGTGCTTCACGAAGGAGAGATATGTTGCGATGAGGACTTGCAGGGAGAGAGAGTAGATGAGAGAGAGATGCAACAGAGGAAGGAGGAGAGGTCATTCACAGTATAGACATGTAATAGAGAAGAAGAGAAAAAGAAGTACGACAACCCTTAGGCTCTGAGGAGAAGGTCTACTGCTATGGAGGGAGAGAGGAGAAGAGGTACGACTCTAGTACCATGTTGCTTTGCAAGAAAGAGGTAATTCTCATTAATATTAAAAAAAGATCTATTACAAGTATATAAATTCAAGACTAACCTTCAATGTTAGGAACCTAAATTTCGGCGGGTTGAGCCCCCCAAGTCACAGTCTTGTATGTACAATGATACACATTCTCAAAGAACATTGAAATATTGCAATTTTATCAATCTAAAATGGTGTTTTGTCACTGAACTAAAAGTAGTAAAATTTGATTGGGAAAATTACTAATTTCATTAAAAATTGAAACTTGAAGTTTGGTAGTTTCAATACATAATCATATACATAAGTATGAAGAAAGAAATTATATATATATATATATATATATATATATATATATATATATAAAACAAGGGTTTCTAGGGCTTTGCATCCTGATTAATCCCTCATGTACATGCAGTCCCCTGTCCCACTCGCATTGGGCAATTAGTGGGTCCTTTGGGCCTTGACGCTAGCCCCTAAGAGCATTAAATGCTTTCATGGGGTTTCGAACACTTGACCTATACTTCCTGTGGCGCAATCACCTTTTCCTCTTTTCTATTCTCTCAACAGCCCTAACTTTTGCATACCTGCCCTTTTTGGGTTTTTTAACCCAACGGGCTGCTCTTAACTTTCCGTAAGTTGCTTTTTTAGGTTTTCAACATAGCGGACTCAGGCTTTTCACAATATTCCTCGATGATATAGGACTACCCTAATTTAATCTTGAAATTCCTTCTAAATTGTGAATTGATGCTCTAATCCTTTTGATCACAATGTCTTCCTTTGAAAATACTTGATTTTTCTTGATCACAACTCTTTCATTGATAATTCTTGTTCTCTCATCTTTGGCACTCTTAGGTGTATGGTGATTCTTCCATCTCTTTTTTCCCGATTTTATTTTATTTATTTATTTATTTTTCTTGAGAATGATGCTATATGGGCTAATCTTCTCAAAAGCCTAATTTTGAATTGCTCACTGATTGATTTTTTTTTTTTTTTTCTAGTCTCAGCTTGCCACTAAGCTAATCCTTTGAGGTTACAAAATTTATATTTTTTTATATTATTTCAATAGGAAACTGTAGGTGGGAATCTTGCTATTGCGATGTCGACATGTCAGCTACTACTAACATGCTGATGAGGACCGTCTTTGTTGAGGTGTACTTGTTGGGAAGTGAATGTAAAACAATAGTAATGTAACCTTTTTGACCCGTATGGATAGCTTACTTGGCTAGCCTTTGGGGTGTAATACCTCGAGGTCTTGGTTTTGAGTTCTGGTCTTAATTGGTACCTATGGCTTGAGGGAGGTTGTAGGTATCTGGGGTTTGCCCTATTCCCATGAACGATCAACAGGGTGAGGTTGGGTGTTCCACGTCATCAAAAAAAAAAAAAAAAAAAGAAGAAGAAAAAAACAAATAGTAATGTAGCCCTTATGAAATACTAAGTTTTATAATTCTTGGAATGACTAGAGGAGCAGATGGTGGAGGTTTTTATAGAGGAAGAGAATTTGGGTGGTGAGAGTAGAGAGTGGGGTGTCGAGTCTAGTGAGTTAGATTCTTTTAATCTTGATAAGGAAGGGTGGAGTCAGTTGAAAGAGTTTTTAGGTAGGATGAATTTGACGCTCGTTAAAAAGAAGGGTAGAGTGGTAGGTAAAGGTAATGGGATCTCGAGGATGAGAGAGGATTCGGTGGGGGTTTCTAGGAAAGGTATTAGGAGTTGAAAGGTCTTCGATCAAACATCAACTATGACGGGCCTAGTGCAAGTAAAGTTGGTAGTGGTGGTGTAGGTTCTAAATGAAGATGGTTAGTTAGAATGTGAGAGGTCTTGGTTCAAAGAGAAAGAGGAGTGTTTTAAAGGATTTTTTGCGAAAACATGAACCAGAAATTATTGTTCTTCAAGAAACTAAGTTAGAAGTCATTGATAGGAATATTATTAAGAGTATTTGGGGGTCTAGGTATAAAGGGTGGTCTTTTTTGCCATCTTGTGGTAGGTCGGGAGGTATTTTGATCTCATGGGATGAGAGAGTGGTTTTAGCTTTAGAGGTGGTTTGTGGGGTGTTTTCAGTTTCTGTTAAATTCAAATCTCTTAATGGTTCTGATTGGTGGTTTTTCGGTATTTATGGTCCTAATTCACCTAGAGTCAGGAGAGATTTTTGGGTAGAATTGTTTAGTCTCTATGGTTTGTGTAGTCCGAAGTGGGTTTTGGGTGGGGATTTCAATGTGATTAGGATATTAGATGAGAAGTTTGTTGGGGGAAGAGTGACTAGGAGTATGAGGGATTTTAATAATTTTATCGGAGAATGTCTTTTAAGGGATGTTCCTTTGAATAATGTGAGGTTTACATGGTCTAATTTTCAGGAGAATGCGGTTTGTTGTAGACTTGACAAGTTTTTATTTTCTCTTGATTGGGAAGAGTTATTTCCACATGTTAGGCAGATTGCTTTATCTAGAGTGGTTTCTGATCATTGGCCAGTTTTGTTGGACTGTGAGTTGTTTTCTTGGGGTCCTTCTCCTTTTAGATTTGAGAATATGTGGTTAGAGCATCATTTGTTTAGGAGAAGTTTTGAGGAACGGTGGGAGGGTGTTATTAGGGGTTGGGAAGGTTTTAAATTTATGAGAAGGCTGAAGGCAATAAAATTTAAGCTTAAAGTGTGGAATAGGGAGGTTTTTGGTGATATTAGGGGTGCTAAAGATTCTATCTCAAAAAAGGTCGAAGAGTTGGATCGTTTGGAGGAGGTTGGGGAGTTGAATGATTTCCAAAAGGTTCAAAGGAAAGACTTGAGGGAGAATTTAGAGGAGATTACTTTTAGAGAGGAGATTTCGTGGGCTCAAAAAGATAGAGTTAAATGGTTAAAGGAAGGTGATAGCAATACTAAGTTTTTCCATAGGATAGCTAATGGAAATAGGAAAAGGAAGTTGATTAATAAATTGGAATTGGAGAATGGGGTTGTGTTGGATAATGAAGAGGTGATTATAAATGAGATTGCGAGGTTTTTTTCTTCTCTTTATACATCTCAGGGAAGGGAGAGGCCGAAATTAGAGGGTTTATTCTGGGCTCCAATTGATGCTAGTAATGCGGAAAGTTTGGAAAAACCTTTTGATCTCCAGGAAATCAAGCAGGCCGTTTTTGATTGCTGTAGGGATAAGGCTCTTGGTCCCGATGGGTTTACTATGGCAATTTTTCAAGATTGTTGGGATGTGGTTAAGGATGATCTTCTTAAGGTTTTTGCTGAGTTTTTTGAAAACAGTGTTGTTAATGCGTGTACCAATGCCACATTCATCTGTTTAATTCCAAAGAACGGTGATTCCATTAAGATTAAGGACTTTAGGCCCATTAGCTTGGTTACATCTTTGTATAAAATTATAGCAAAAGTTTTTTCCATTAGATTGAGGAGGGTTTTGTCTGCTACTATTGCAGAGTCTCAATATGCTTTTGTGGAGGGGCATCAGATTTTGGACTCGTCTTTAATTGCTAATGAAGCAGTGGAGGAATATAGAGTGAAGAAGAAGGAAGGCTTGTTGTTCAAAATTGATTTTGAGAAAGCTTACGATTATGTGGAATGGGACTTTTTGGATTTTGAGTTGATGAAAAAGGGGTTTGGTGAGAAATGGAGGAAATGGATATCTGGGTGTTTGTCCTCCGTTAATTTTTCAGTGATAGTTAATGGTAAGCCAGGAAGTACTTTTCAAGCTTCTAGGGGATTGAGGCAAGGAGATCCTTTATCTCCTTTTTTGTTTATTTTGGTAGCTGATGTTTTGGGTAGATTGGTAGACAGGGCTAGAGAGGCTGAATTAATTGAGGGTTTTTTGATTGGGAGGGATAGGGTTTCAACTTCTCATTTACAATTTGCGGATGATACTTTGTTTTTTTCGTTTGGGGATGAGGGTAAGTTTTTAAATTTTCAGCTTTTAATTCAAGTTTTTGAGATGGTTTCTGGGTTGAAAGTTAATTTGGGAAAATGTGCTTTAGTGGGCATTAATTGTGATGAGGTTAAAATTCAAAGGTTAGCTGAGAAGATTGGTTGCTCTGTTGGTGAGTGGCCTTTCATATATTTGGGTTTGCCTTTGGGGGGGAATTGTTATTTTGAATCTTTTTGGAATCCAGTAGTGGAAAGAGTTAGGAGAAGGTTGGATGGGTGGAAGAAAGCTTTGATCTCTAGAGGCGGTAGGTTGATTCTAATTTAGTCTGTCCTTTCTAGTATTTCTACTAATTTTTTGTCTTTGTTTAGGATTCTTGGAAAAGTGGCTATGGGTTTAGAGAAGATGATGAGGGATTTTTTGTGCGAAGGGAGTGGGGAGGGTAAGAAAGATCATTTGGTTAAATGGGAGTTTGTGTCTAGGTCCAAATTTGAGGGTGGGTTGGGAATAGGTAATGTTGTGAAGAGGAATATTGCTTTAACTAGCAAATGGCTTTGGAGGTTTCCTTTGGAAAGTGAGTCTTTATGGTATGCTGTTATTAAAAGCAAGTATGGTATTTTAGCTAATGGTTGGGATGCTCAAGCTAGGTCCAAAATTTCGGCCAGATCTCCATGGAAATTTATCTCGCAGGGCTTGGAAATTTTTTTGGATCTAACATCCTTGTGTGTTGGTAACGGGGAAAGAGTGCGGTTTTGGGAGGATTGTTGGAAGGGGGTTTCTTCTTTTTGTCATTTGTTTCCTCGTTTGTATCGTTTTTCTTTGTCTCACAATGTTTCCATTTCTACCATGATGTCTTTTGATGCCCATTCTCTTGGGTGGAATTTCAATTTCGTGCGAAACCTTAATGATAGGGAGAGTGTTGAGTTATCATCTTTGTTGTTGTTATTGGAAGGGGTAGTTTTGAATCCGGATGTCCATGATAGGAGGGTTTGGTCTATTGATAATTCTGGAAATTTTTCTTGTAAATCTTATTTTGATAAGTTGATTGAGTGTTCTAGTTCTTCAAATTCTTTTCCTTATGTGATGTTATGGAAGTCTTGTGTGCCTCTTAAAGTTAAGGTGTTTGCTTGGACTGTTGTTCACAAGAGAATCAATACTAATGACTTGTTTCAAAGAACGAGGCCTTCTTTATTTGTGTGGCCTCAGTGGTGTGTTATGTGCAGGACAGCAGAGGAGAGTATTGATCATTTGTTCTTGCATTGCTCCGTTGCGAGTTGGATGTGGAGTAAGTTGTTTGGTTGGGGTGAGGAGTTGTGGGTGGTGCCAGATTGTGTTAGTAAGATGTTTGACATTGATTTTTGGGGTTTTGGTAAGAGTAAGAAGGCTGTCACTCTTTGGAGGTGTGCTTTTTTGGCTTTGTTTTGGGTTATTTGGCTTGAAAGGAATGGGAGAATTTTTTAGGATAAGGAGTTCTCTTTGAGTTATTTGTGGGATAGGGTTCATTTTCTTGCTTCTTTTTGGGCTCATTCTTCTAAGGATATGGGGGATATTCCTTTGTTTTTGTTAAAATCTGATTGGAGGGCTGTCTTGAGTTAATTTTTGTTTCTCTTTTGTTTTTGTTGTTTGTTTACTTTAGGTGGACATCTTGTCCTCCTTTTGTACTTCTTCTTTTCTATAATTAATATAATCTTCTGTTGTTGCTGATCAAAAATAATTCTTGGAATGACAATAGAGTTGGATTTGTCCACTTTGAAGTCAAATCATAATTTTTTTTGAGCTTTCCTATGCTAACCTTTGGTATTTCAAGAATTACTTTCAAGTTTCAACACCAAACCTAATACCAAGTAGGAGAGGGTACTTTTTGATAACAAGGAAGCCCTTTGGGCAAACCCCGAGCCCATATAAGACCCAGGGGGTTTAGCAAGAGTCGAACTCAGGACCTCTTCATGAGGTGGGTCCGTTACCAACTGAGCTACCCCTTGGGGTTGAGGAAGAGAGGTTACTTTTGGAAATAAAAATTTTAAAATGGGTGACAAGTCAAGGTAATGATGTCTTTCTTAATCTATGTGTTTGGTCAAAGATGACCTATCTTTGTGGGATGGAGGGATTACTCAAGTTTTGAGCCATATTTTAGACTTCTGACTTAGTATATGTAATTTGATAGTTGGTTCTTGGAAATAAGATAATATGATATGGTTCTGTAAGTTTTATGACTTAGAGTTGTTTTCAAGGATCTTGTAACAGTTTTTCCCTTCCTTTCAATTGTAGAGAATGAAGGCTATTTTTGGTAGAAGTTTAATAGCATGGATTGATGTGGTTGTGACATGTGTTATATGTGTTTTGCATTGATTGGATCAAAATCTTGTCTAATATATATGAGCCAAGTGTTGATAAAAATATATATATATATATATAAGCCAAGTGTTTGGTCAAGATTAAATCTTATATTGAAATGGATACATGTCATCATAAAGCTAGAACTTTGTGGGTTTAGCGAGGAAGCTTGACGCATGTGCCAGATAGGTGTGAAATATTATTGGTTGGTTTAAAGGTCATAGGAGTTTAACACCTTCCAATTGGTGGGTGTATTGTGTTTTGACACACGTCCTGATTCTGGACATGTGCAGCCAAGTTACTTGCTCCCCATTTTCCTACTGAAGACTAAGGTAGAAGGTGATATTTTCAACTTGCCTGGTTAGCCCTTACACTAACCACCAAGCTAGAATCTCTCAAGTAATTCCATTGGTGCAGCTTAGGTAATGCAACGTGATGTCTTAAATGCCCAAACTAACATCAAGTCCTAAGGTACTTTTAAGGACTTCCCAGTCTTGTCACAAACTTGGGCAAGCGTTAAGATTCAGGATGTATTCTAATTATGGACAAGGAGGCAAGGAGCACATACTAGCCTTGGAGGGGAAACTTCTCTCAGACAGGGCTTCCTTGACGCATACTAAGTACGTTACAATGTATATGGATGAATTGTGCATACCTGGGCTTTATATGCATCTCAAGCAACCTTATTCTCAACGGGCAGGATCTCAACCATTGATTATAGAAAATGACTTAAATATCAGTATTAATGGATATATCGAGGGTCCAAAGCACAGATATATTGAATATATCGATGGATATATTGAAAATATTGATATCGATTTTGAGATATGATGGATATTATTAGTTAAATATGGAAATTTCCATTGAAACTTTGGAAAACAATGATTTAGACTCAAACACACATTTTAGAATCAAGATATTTCAATTTAAATGTGTAAAAGATGAAATGTGTTGTATTGGGTGTAATATGTGTACCACATTGAGAAAATTGATAATAAAAAATTATGCATACTCAATATCTAAATGTCATATATTGGAAGGTAAATATGTGAGTTCTACCCAAATATGTGTGTGTGTGTGTGTGTGTGTGTGTGTGAGGGATAAATTTGAAAAATAAAATGAACCATAGGGGGTAAATTGGAAAATAAGTTTTGAAACTATGAAAGAATTGTGATAATAATACTTTGAGCGCTTAAAATGTAAAATTGACCTTTGTCCATTTACAAAATAGAATAAAGGGTATAAGTGCAAAGCTAAATAGCCTAATAATAAGATAGGGGAGGGGAGGGTTTCTCCCGATGGAAACCCTAGTCATTTTAACAAAAGAAGACACCCATGGTCGCTATCTTCGTTTGCTTCTTCTTCTTCTTCTTCTTCGTCTTTATCCCTCACTCTTCACCTTACCTTGCCGGCGATATTTCGAAGATATATCGCCAATAAGTCTACAGAAAATGGACGAAAACAATTGAAACTCTCGATATAATCAATACACTAGGAATATCGACAATAAATTATGCAAACGATAAAGGAGGCAGCTTTCGTATAAGGAGGCATTGATATGCTGATATATCGGCGATATTTTTTATTTTCAGACAATGGTTATAGATAGTACCATTAAAGAATATCAAATGGGAGCAATCCTCTATTATTGAAGTTAAGTTTCCGTATCGCATTAGGAATGTCTCTTTAAGACATCATGTCGTTCTTAGGAACATCTCCTTAAGATGTCTTAGCGTTAAGGCATCTTAGGAATATCTCTTTTAAGGCATCTGGTTGTCTTTGAAATATCTCCTTAAGGCGTCTTATTGTGTTAGGAATATCTCGTCAAGGCATTTTATTGCTTTAGGAATATCTTCTTAAGGTGTCTGGTCGCCTTAGGAATATCTTCTTAAGGTGTCCGGTCGCCTTAGAAATATCTCCTTAAGGCGTTTGCTCACCTAAGGAATATCTCCTTAAGGCGTCTTGTAATGCCTTAAACATGTGTATTAGGCTCTAGACTTATTTTTTTCTTTTGTAACTTATTTAAAGACCAACAACTTATTCAAGGTCCAACAGCTTCTACAAATGCTCATACATGTTATTTGTTGCATCAACTATGGTTACCCATTAGAGGTGCAAGGCTTACAGAAGTACCAAAACAACCACAATATGCACCACTTCCAATTGAAAAACAAATTATAGTAATTTATGCTGCTGTCAATGGATTCTGTGATCGAATGCCACTAGAAAAAATTTCTCAATATGAGAGAGCCATTCCAAGTAGTATAAAACCAGAATTACTACAATTCCTTCAGTTTAGTGAACTCTTTCTCCAGGGATGGTGAAAGATGTTCCACTATAGATGTTATTTGCTTCAACTCATATTCCCCAAAAAGTGGATCCCGCTCAAATAGCTCCGAAAAAATAAAATACATTCATTAAGATACGAAGGCTTCTTATTCCACAACAACAAAAGCACTTTTTCACTCTTTCATATTGGAAATGAAAGTTTTCCATACTAATGGATTCAGGTCCATAACCGTGGGTTCTAATGCACAAGATCTTGTATTAGTGTCTATAATTGATTTCTTCTATGTAATACTAATCGACAGGGCTTTTTTAAATGAATGATGAGCATAGTTGATACTTATGGATGTGTTCTTTGGATATTTGTTCTTGCATGTTAATTGATTATGTTGATGTTATGTTTTTTAACGTTTATTTTTGATGTTTTAGACCAAATACTAGTATTAATATATTTATTTATTAACATATACACACCGCATCGTATCCTACATTTTTTGAGTTTGCCAAACTAGCATATCCATATCGTATCGTATCTATATCTGTATCCATCTCTTGTATCTGTATACGTGCTTCATTGTGTGAATCAGAGGTTCAAAGCTAGACCTTTGAGAGTTTTTGGTGTCTCATTGCTGTTCATAATAAACCAAGCTTCATTTTCTCATTAATGTTTGAAGTGGATTATTCTTGTCACAAATTCAATCCTTTTCGACATTTTTACATTTTCTCTATTAAGAATTTATATGAGAAACTTTTTCACCTGACTGAAAATTAAATTGTGCACATGCGATCAGATGTTGTAGTTTAAATGAGTGTGCTTACCTTCACATTGATGGCTTGTGTTCATAGTTTGATACATTTAGCCTTCGACCTTTTGGTGGAGTACTACAATATGGGTGTTTTGATAAGAATTGGCATATTAATTAAATGATGTTTTGTTATGTGATCGTATAGGTAATCGCAAGGACCAGAAAACTTTGGAAAGACTTCGGGCTGAAAGGCAAGCAAAAATTGATGAACTCAAGGAGAAGACAAATTATTACACTACACAACAGCTCATTCAGGTGATCAGAAAATAGTTGTGGTGTTGTTGTATTGCTTCTGCCAAATATCTTTTATATCTCACCATAGGGATGTGTGGAATTCTCCTGGTTTTCTAGAAGTTTAATCGGTGAAAGTTTTAGGCATAAGCCACAATGTACAAGGTTAGGCATCATTTTACCTCCCTTATGAAACGTAAAAATGAGAAAATTTCACAGATGTTTGATACAAGGCATGAGGTTAAGAATTATTTACATTTTTATGTATGAGAAAAATAATTTTTAAATGAGCAAATTTGCAGAAATATTTGTTATGAGGGGTGAGTTGAAGCTTTATTTACCAATTTTTTTAATTAAAAAAATTATAATGGAACAGTTGCAGAAATATTTGGAATTATTAGTGATATTCAGCCACCATATAGTGGAATGATGGAGGCTTAAAATGCTGCAAGTAAAAGTGTACTTTTGATTCCCTGAAATAGTTGTAAAGAATTCATGAAAATACTAATTACAGGTCTGTGTCCTTATGTTGCTTAAAGACAAATCGTTGCAAATTTTTTGTGGTTAAGCCTTGTGAGAGTTCTCTTTGAGTCGTGCTTTGTTCATGTTCATGTGACTCCATGGAACATCCTTGCAAGTATGTAATATTTATATTCCCGAAACTGCATTTTGTACTCAGTGTAAGCTACTTGATGCAGAGATATGATCCTGACCCAGCAGCAAAGGCGGCTGCTGCAACTGTCTTGGCATCTAAGTTGGGTGCAGATTCAGGCTTGCAAGTGTATGTGGCAGATGATAGCAAGCTTAGTGTCTCAACAGGGAAGAGCAATGATGTGGAACTTGTGCAATCTAGTGGGCTCATAAACCGGAAACAATTGCACACCAGTTCCAATAGCACAGGGAGCACTGTGTTGCGTCATTCTGATGAAGAAATACCCCATGATGCAGGGACAGAGGGTCCTGGGACTTCCGAGCAAAATCAACCGGTTATTGTTGAGCATCACCTTCATCAAGGATCAGCCACATATGATGGGGGATGGATTGCTCGAATTGCAGCATTGCTTGTGGGCGAGGATCCAACACAGTCTTATGCACTGATATGCGGCAACTGTCATATGCACAATGGTGAGGGGACTAGGGTCCACATCCTTTTATATCTTTTGCCTCTATTGAACAATTTCTTATTTAAGTTCCACACCCCCCACCCCCCACCCCCCAAAAAAAAGAAAAAAAGAAGGGGTTACACAGTTGTACAGGATCCTTTGCAGTCAGTGTTTGGTGAGGAATGTTGTGGCCAAGGAAAGTAATTTGTATTATTTGTTTGTATGCAGGGCTGGCCAGGAAGGAGGACTTCCCATATATAACTTACTACTGCCCACACTGTCATGCCCTGAATAGGTCAAAACAATTAGAAGAGCATGTTTCTGATCCCAATTCCCCAATTTTGAGCTCCTTGGGAACAGTGGGTAGCAGTGATATGGCGAACAAAGGCAGTGGTTTTGTGAGTGACGTCATGCCCACAAGCAACAGCCCAGTAAGCACTGCTTCGGAGATTGAGGAAGAAAGCAAAAGGGTAGCACCAGGGGATGCAGATAGTTAAGAGGAAAACTTAGTGTGGAATTTACTTAATTAGGGGTGGGGTGCTCTTTTAATCGATTTGGCCTTTTATCTCTTCGTTCTATGCGTGAGCCAAACTGAGTAGTGAGAGTTGTAATATGCTTGCTTCTTGCTTGGTTGAGTAACAACAAGAAACTGTGGTGATTTCTTACCAAGAACGTTTTTGTGTTTTGCGATCTATACATACATACATTTTGCCGACAACTTTCTTTTTCAATTTTGTGCTTTATGGTCTAAATGTACCCGTGACGGCATGGCCATCGTCATTACTCCGTCTTATTATTATTATTAATTTTCACTATTACTATTATTATTATTCTTATTACTTGGGTTGACACATATCCAGGTCATTGTGTTAAATGGTTGTTGGTGGGTTAAAAATCTTCTTGAACCTTCGTAGTAATCCCATCCCAATTTACCCCTATTATTGTCAACGTGGAAAAATAGGGTATATTGGGTCTTTTATATATATATATATATACACACACACTAGTAGGGGCCGTGCGATGCGCAGAAATTGTAAACTCTAGATATCTTATTGGCCAAAAGGACAAAAAAAAAAAAAAAAAAAAAAAAAAAAATGTAATTTATATGCTTAGTGAATAGTGACAACCAATGACATTTTAAGAGGGGGTTTCAAATTTTAAAATGAAAAAACATGGAAAAAAATTAGGGATTTTTGGTCATAAGCCCCAAGTATAAGAGTACTTTTACAATAGGCCCTAAGTGAAAAACAGTTTTTTGAAAACCCCTTTTGACCTCATAGTGACAAAAATATCCCTATTTACAATTTAAATCAAATTACAAATCATGCCATTTTCTTCCCACGTTTTCTACCTCTCTCCCGTGGTTCCATCACCTCCCACATTTGGCCACCGCCGATTAAGCTGTAAACACTATTCCAACAACTATGTAACTATCCAAATCACACAATACTTGCTGGTGAGAATTGAACCTAGTAGAAGAGGTACGAACAAGTTAGGAGAAGAGAAGAAAGGATCTTAATTTACCTTTTATTATGCTATTACCAGATCTGGTTTCTAGATTTGCAACGAATCATTTTCACCTTCCCCCTTCTACTCGATCTACCTTCTCCATTCCACCATTGACAACGATGGCGAAGGTGCATAGTTTACTGTTGTATGATTTATAAAATTTACACAGCCAATAGTAACAATTTACTGTTGGGTGTGTGCTTTGAAAAATTTACAGAGAGGTGCTTAGAAAAATTATACAGACAACAGTACCAATACAATAGTACCAATTTACTCTTATGTACTTTGAAAAAAATACACAAAAATTACACAGACAATAGTACCAATTTACTTTTGTGTGCTTTGAAAAAAATACACAAACAATAGTACCAATTTACTCTTTTGTGCTTTGAAAAAAATACACAAAAATTACACAGACAATAGTACCAATTTACTCTTGTGTGCTTTGAAAAAAATATACGAACAATAATATCAGTTTGCTGTTGTGTGCTTTAGAAAAATTATATACCACAAAATAACAGCACAACCCTCAATCAACCACCGTCCCTTTGCAACACCAAACCACCACTATGAACCCCTCCCATAAAACCCCAAACCTATTGACAACCACCATCATCAAACTCTACCAAACCCACACCATCCTCACCTTATGTCCATCATCGTGCAACAAATCAGAAACCCAAATCAAGACCAAAACCCTTTTCCCTTCAAACCCACTGTCAAACCCAAAAAATAAAAATAAAAAAAATAAAAAAAAACACAGATGTGGTTTCTCCGTCCCCGTCATCGGCAACACACCACCAGCCCCGCCGCCTCCCCACATCATCGGCAAAATTTTTTCCATCTGTCAAACCAAAAAAAAAAAAGAAAAAAAAAAAAAACACTAGATCTAGTTTTCCATCCCAGTCATCAACGACTCACAAACGTTGGTGACTCACCACCAGCCCCCGTCGTCGTTTGAGCCCTCTGCAATTGCATTCCCGTCGCCTCTCTACTTCAGCCGCCGTTGATGGAGCCCCCTCTCTCTCTCTGTGCCGTCGGCCCTCTTACTCGACTTGTGGCTGAAGTGGAGCCCCAAGCCATTGAGTCACGCTACCGTCGGCCCTCGACCACCGGAGACGATCGCCCATGAGACGATCTGGTTTTTCCGTTGAGCCTCGACCATGGAGCCCCCTCCCTCTCTCTCTCTCTCTCTTTCTCTCTTTCCCTCCGTCCCTCACTCTTCCCGTAAATAACATCAGTTGTAATGGAAATATAAAAGGGTAAAACGGGTATTTCAAAAAAAACATTTCCTTTTACTTAAAAATTCTTTTAAAAAGGGGTTTTGAAGTTAAAAAATCTTATGGTGGGTTTTTTGTTAAAAGCAGTCCCCTAATAGGGGTTATTGCTAATTTCCCCTTAAAAGAATTTTTAAGTAAAAGGAAATGTTTTTTTTGAAATACCCGTTTTACCCTTTTATATTTCCATTACAACTGATGTTATTTACGGGAAGAGTGAGGGAGGGAGGGAAAGAGAGAAAGAGAGAGAGAGAGAGAGGGAGGGGGCTCCATGGTCGAGGCTCAACGGAAAAACCAGATCGTCTCATGGGCGATCGTCTCCGGTGGTCGAGGGCCGACGGTAGCGTGACTTAATGGCTTGGGGCTCCACTTCAGCCACAAGTCGAGTAAGAGGGCCGACGGCACAGAGAGAGAGAGGGGGCTCCATCAACGGCGGCTGAAGTGGAGAGGCGACGGGGATGCAATTGCAGAGGGCTCAAACGACGACGGGGGCTGGTGGTGAGTCACCAACGTTTGTGAGTCGTTGATGACTGGGATGGAAAACCAGATCTAGTCTTTTTTTTTTTCTTTTTTTTTTTTGGTTTGACAGATGGAAAAAATTTCGCCGATGATGTGGGGAGGCGGCGGGGCTGGTGGTGTGTTGCCGATGACGGGGACGGAGAAACCACATCTGTGTTTTTTTTATTTTTTTATTTTTATTTTTTGGGTTTGACAGTGGGTTTGAAGGGAAAAGGGTTTTGGTCTTGATTTGGGTTTCTGATTTGTTGCACGATGATGGACATAAGGTGAGGATGGTGTGGGTTTGGTAGAGTTTGATGATGGTGGTTGTCAACAGGTTTGGGGTTTTATGGGAGGGGTTCATAGTGGTGGTTTGGTGTTGCAAAGGGACGGTGGTTGATTGAGGGTTGTGCTGTTATTTTGTGGTATATAATTTTTCTAAAGCACACAACAGCAAACTGATATTATTGTTCGTGTATTTTTTTCAAAGCACACAAGAGTAAATTGGTACTATTGTCTGTGTAATTTTTGTGTATTTTTTTCAAAGCACAAAAGAGTAAATTAGTACTATTGTTTGTGTATTTTTTTCAAAGCACACAAAAGTAAATTGGTACTATTGTCTGTGTAATTTTTGTGTATTTTTTTCAAAGTACATAAGAGTAAATTGGTACTATTGTATTGGTACTGTTGTCGGTATAATTTTTCAAAGCACCTCTCTGTAAATTTTTCAAAGCACACACCCAACAGTAAATTGTTACTATTGGCTGTGTAAATTTTATAAATCATACAACAGTAAACTATGCACCTTCGCCATCGTTGTCAATGGTGGAATGGAGAAGGTAGATCGAGTAGAAGGGGGAAGGTGAAAATGATTCGTTACAAATCTAGAAACCAGATCTGGTAATAGCATAATAAAAGGTAAATTAAGATCCTTTCTTCTCTTCTCCTAACTTGTTCGTACCTCTTCTACTAGGTTCAATTCTCACCAGCAAGTATTGTGTGATTTGGATAGTTACATAGTTGTTGGAATAGCGTTTACAGCTTGATCGGCGGTGGCCAAATGTGGGAGGTGATGGAACCACGGGAGAGAGGTAGAAAACGTGGGAAGAAAATGGCATGATTTGTAATTTGATTTAAATTGTAAATAGGGGTATTTTTGTCACTATGAGGTCAAAAGGGGTTTTCAAAAAACTGTTTTTCACTTAGGGCCTATTGTAAAAGTGCTCTTATACTTGGGGCTTATGACCAAAAATCCCTTCTTTTAAAAAGGGGTTTTGAAGTTAAAAAATCTTATGGTGGGTTTTTTGTTAAAAGCAATCTCCTAATAGGGGTTATTGCTAATTTCCCCAAAAAATTATTATAAAAAGAGGGAGAGAAACATTGGTGGGTCCAGAAGTAAGGTGAGAAGAGAGCTTTGGAGGGAGAGATTTTTAGGCTGCCATATAAGCATAACTCCTAAATATAGTATAGAATATATATATATTTATCTTTACTACTTCTAAAAGTTTCTTATTGAGAAAAACTTTTAATTGACAATATTACTCTCACTTAAAATTTTATATACACTTTTTCCTTTATAATTAAAGGGGGAACGTGTGGCTTTAGGGCACATGTTAAAATGCAATTAATGACCTAATCATTACATCGGAAAATGATGAAAATGCATTGCAAATAATGAAAGTTGCTTGGAAAAATGTGAAAATAGGGAGAACCGTGAGACCACATTTTTTCATGCAATGATTGGCTTATGAATTTTTGCAGCTTAACATGTGCCCTTAGGGCACACGTTAAGAAAACCCATAATTAAAATATATAAATTATTCTTAATTAATGTAAATTAGATATCCGTTATCTTAAACCAACTGGACGTGATAAATTTATAATTACAGGTATTTGAATGGCATTGATCATGTAATTAGAAGGAAAGTTTGGTTCAACTCTGTTCATAAAGTGGTGTAGATTAGCAATTCATTATTATTGGGCGCATTGACATAACGTGTGATGGCGCATTAGCTGCATTCGTTTAGAGTTTCACAAGATCCAGGTTAATGAAGTGATTGAGATTGTCCTTCTCATTAAGCTGCATTGGTCGGGGTATTGAACTACATTAACTAACGCAGACATAAAAAACTCGATCTTGAAGGCTCTTTGGTTGGGTTCTATGACCACCAAAACCCCACAAACGTAAATATATAATATATAGTCATCATTTACCAAGACTTTGAAAACCATAAAAAGAATTATCTTTTCACGTCTTTAAGAACATTAAATTCACATTTGAATAATAATTTATTGAGATGTTTCTATCAAAATACCTATCGCTCTATTCCCATCTGGTGCGACCAACTACTCATTTCAATTTAAAACAAAGAGTAACAATGCCTGTAATGAATGAAATTGTACCAAATTTGTTATATAAAGATTACTACAACAAAAAATATTTGTCACTTTTTGTTCATTTGTCTATTTCTTACTTTGAAATATGCCCTCGAGTAATGACTCAAGAAGCAAAAAGTCTTATTTAATCAAAAGCATGATGCTCTTGATTTTATTACTTTATTTTCTTATTTGATTTTCTTACCTTATTATGAGAGGCGTGCCATGTGTAATGCTCTTAATATGTAGAGGGAAGGCTTGAGAGATGTGTCATGTGGCACTCTCTTTTATCTAATAAGATATATATATATATATAGCAACAAGCTACGGTCTTATTTGATGGGCCTCTGAAGTTACCTTATGCTAGATGTTGGGAATACTATCATCGAGATAAAATTAAGGTTTTAAATTTTTATTGAGGTTGTGATGATGTCTTGTTTTTATAAGCGTCAAAGGAAAAATATTATTTTATTTTAATTTTAAAGTTTGTATGACAGAGTTAAATCATGACCGTTAAAAAAATAAAGAATTATTCTTTTAGGGTATGTTTTTGAGACTATTTGATTGATTGTTGCTTCATCCCTCTGAGAATCTCCAATCAAGTTCTACTACATGCAAATGTTGATTGATTATATACTCCCTCCGTCCCACAAAGATGAGCCATTTTTGTTACTTTATGTGTCTTAAAATGTTTGTCTATTTTGAAAAGTCAAATCATACTTTTTTTTAACTTTCTTATACTACCCTTTATTATTTCAATAATTACTCTCAATACAAAATCCAATACCAAGTAAGAGAAGGCATTTTTGGAAGGATTGAGTTTAATATAGGGTTTTCTTAATGTGTGCCCTAAGGGCATATGTTAAGTTGCAATTAATGACCTACTCATTGCATTGAAAATGATGAAAATGCATTGTAAATGATAAAAGTCGTTTAGAAAAATGTGAACATGTTTGGAAAACTGTGAAAACAAACTCTTCTATGTAATGATTAAGTTATTAATTGTAGCTTAACATGTGCTCTAAAGGTACACCTTAAGAAAACTCTTTATTAAATGAGAAGTCAAGGTAATAATGATTTTTTTTAATTTTATTTTTAAATTGCATGTTTGATCAAACTTAGTTTATTTTTATGGGACCTCGGAGGGAGTAAAATTTTAGTCAATGGTCAGTCAACTTGCAAACATGTTATCAACGAAACATAGTGGAGGTAAGGTAATTTATCAACCAGCAGTTTACCAAAAAAAAAAAAAAAAAAAGAAGGGGAAAAATGTGGTCACATGGGTTTTGTTGTCTTCCCCGGGTTGACTGCATGGGTGGGGGATTTAGAAATCCTGAGACTTACGCTGGATAACAGAATTTTTTATTTATTTGTTTTAAAATTTTTCCAAGGAGAATTGGTAATTCCATTTTGGCAGGAGCTTTGGTTTTTACCCGATCAATTTGGTGTTTCGTTTCCAATTATACATGCATTTATGGACTCATATGTAAATATTATGGCATTCTCCAACGTCACGGGAATTGTATCTAAACGTCAACAAAAGTTGAATCAAGGATTCTACAAATAGAAAATCCATTTGGACCCTCTTAAGAGCTCCAAAATAATCTCCATTACACATCATGGAGGGTTGTTTTGGAAACTGTCAAGAGAATTACTGCATACGCTTACAAATTTCATCTTCTTTTGACTATGAGAACGAAAAATTCGGTAATACCCCAAAGCAAATTATCATAATACCCCAAAAAAAAAGACCCTTGTTTACAAATAGCATTACCGCAAATGCTTACAAATTTTTAGTTCTTATATGATGGATGATACAGCAGGTCACTGTCCCAGGAAGCTACAGCTTTCAACTGATGAAGGTTGCGGAGGATAACCTCCAAGTGTCTAGAGTTTAGTTTAGGTTGGGGGTACAACTCACTTCAGCTTGGCTTAATTTGGCATTAACCCGGAACAAAACCGATTAAGGGTTTGTTAATCCAAAACCAAACCATGTTCTAATAGAATCAAACCAACCCAACCCATGCAAAATATAAAAGTTACTACAACCAACAAATATCTAGGTAATATTTTGAAAGGAAAAAAAAAGAAAAAAAAAAAAGAGGAAGCATCTAGCGTCATTGATCATCCTAGTATCCCTAGCAGTTCCAAATCATGTGCTATTACCCCCAAATATTTTTGAAAAGAAAAAATTTACTAGAGTACAAAACAAAAAGTAAGAGAACTACTAGCTTTTATGTCACAAGCCAGATATTAACAAAAAAAAAATATATATATATATAAAAGAAGAAGCTAATTACTAACAAGAAAACCAAAAAATTATGAAACGAATCTATAGAAGCAAATACCAGCCATGTCTCTAGCTACCCCTTGAGTAACAACCTAGGATCCGATGACCACCAGGTAAGAGAAGGATAGTTGATAGCCCTATTTGCCACCTTATCTCCTGCACAATTCCCTTCTCGAGTATAAATTAACAACATTCATCTGTTGGATGAGATTCAAACAATTCTTCCACTTAGTGTAAAGATGCCAAGAAGGTAGAAATTTTTTGTTGTGCAGGCCTGAAATAACCACCGAGGAATCACTTTCAATCCATAGATTTCACCAGCCTTTGTCCCATGCAGATGGGACTGCAATAATCATACTCATGATTTCAGCATAGATAGCAAACAGAACACCCAAACTGATGCAGAAAACACCCTTGACAAAGCCCCTGCGAGAACGAAAAATTCCACCACAAGCAGAAGGTCCAGGTGAGCCTTTAGCCATTCCATCCATGTGCACCTAAACCCAGTCAAGATGAGGAGACAACAAAAAACTGGTATTATTTTAATGGCCTTTCAAGGCTTACCTTTGACTAGAAGAGCATCCAAAATTTGATTAATAAGATAGCTACCTTCCTTAACCCAAGCTTTAATAGCACCAGCAGCTCTGTCAGAAGAAATCATAGCATTATCAAATTAGATTTCCAAATCATCCAGATAGTATTAACAATGGCCAATATCCAAATATCCTTGACTTGAGGATTGAAGGAATAAGATAACATCATATTAAAACAGTCAATGATTGAGGGCTGCAAAGAGTATGACACATGAAAAATAGAATGAATCCACCTCAAAAGTTTCTTAGCAGAAGTACAGTCAAAGAAAAGATGCCAAGCTGTCTCTGAATATCTAGGTGATAAAATCAACAAAAACATAGATTTTTAATTTTTTTTATGGACAATAATTATATTTTTAATATATGGAAGTAAAATAAATATTGAAATTGGAGCAATTATGTAATATCATATAAACATCTGCACAGGTAATGTTATATTATAAATAAATATTAATATACATAAGGTCGGTTCTCGGTTGGATCAGTTTATCCAACAACTCGATCTAGAAACGAACTATATATAAGTTGGTTCTTAATTTTTTAACCCAAATCAGACTGAGGTAACCCAAGAACCAAACCAAACCAACCCAAGAGATCAGTTTAGTCCATTCTCCACCTCATGTCAAAAGTGTCTATGAAAGGTGTGATGGATTAAAAGGCCATTAAAAGCAATTTAAAATTTGTAATTTTACTTATTACATCTTTAAAACTATTTCTAGGTTTGAATGAACCCAATGATCATATTGATGACAAATTATCTAGAAATGGTAAATGGCTAGGCTCACTCCAAAAGTAGCCATGAATGAACCCAAAGCTTTATATTTTTTATTTTTTATTTTTTTGGTCTGAGGATGCATCCAAAAGTTCATTTCATAATGCCCAAATGTACCAAAACGAAACCATAAAAAGTTGGCTTTGAAAATGATTCAAATGATCTCTTTTACCTTGTTTTCAAAACAACCTCAAACGGCCTTTTCTTTTCATATATATATATATTTTTTTTTAGTTTTTAATCTTATTTCTTTCTAAATGAATTTAACTGGTCTCTTTTATCTCATTCCAAAATAACTTTAAATGATCTTGTGTCTCAGATTTTCATACATATATTCATACATGTATGTGGTCACCGGCATTGCATTTGGCCATCATATGCGAGTTGTTTTAGATATATGTTGGGTGCAGCTGTCTGCTATCCTGGAAGGTTAGTACTCTGTCAATAGCTCCCAAAGATGTTCATGAGAATCAGATTCAGTTCATTTTTAACCTTCCAAGTTGGCTCTGCTTCTCTTCCTGTTTGATATGTAACTATAAGTCTATAACTATCTTTATTGGAATTCCACATTTCTGGCCCAACCAACCACCAACTCCAGTCATGAGAATTGGTTTCGATATACAAATTCACTCACAATTTTTCTTACTTTGCACATATCTATATTAATCTAAATCGCAAAAATATGACCGCAGTTAGGCAGCCTCAATTTTTTTTTAAAAGTTAAAATTATTTAAACAGTATACCTTAATTTTATTTTATTTTTTTCAACCTAATTAGTAAAACACACAAACAATTAAAACGGTTAAACTTTGCTGAAAATTTCCAAAAATATTTCAGTTTTTGGCTGAATATAAAAAAATATGGCCCAAGTATTCCCAAAGAAAACTCAACCTCAACTGACGCAGGACAAAGGCCTCAAATCTCACAATTCATAATATTAGCCATCACTCAATGATTAAGCAAGAAAGAAGTAGAAAAGAAGTAGAGAAAGGAGCTAAAAGAAGCTGGAAAGAAGCAAGAAGAAGCTGGGAGAGGGTTTGGAATTGGCACCAAACCCAGAAGCTGAACCCTAAGAATCGACACCTAGGGGGTGTTTGGAATCGACACCAAGCAAGGTTTTCAAAACCCACAATTTTAATTCATCGTCTTTTATAGACTCCAGTACAGCAACATAAGTCAAATAAAATAACATAAAAAAATACACGGTCTGCCGCTCTTCTAGCCTTAGGGTATGCTGCCTGTCTGCGGCTCTGCTGCTCCTCAATTCTAGCCTTAGGGCTTTAGGGTATGCAGCTTTGTTGAATTTTGTTGCCCTTGTTTGAAAAGGGCACGTGTAGTCTGCATCAAATTCAAATAAGTCACATTGTTCGGTTCTAAACTTTGTTGACCTTGCACCAATTTGACTCAACTACTCACTGAATTTCTAGCTTTCTTTATCTCTTCCACCCCCCCCCCCCCCCCCCCCCCCCCCCTTTCTCTTTTTTCTCTAAAAAAAACCACATACTGCTTTCTTGGATCATAAACAATGGAAGGAAGAGATCCGATAGATAGGACAGGACCCTACTTTCCATATTTCCCTGAGAACGGGTAAAAACTTTTGCTACAAAAAAGGGTTGTGATAAGAAACGATAAAGAAACCATTGAAGCAAGCATTAGTAGCATCACTTCCTTTGTTGTGGATCCCCCTCCCTTTTTTTTCTTCCAGGTCAAACTATGGGCAGTCCAACCAAGACAACTTTTTTTTCTTCCAGGTCAAACTATGGGCAGTCCAACCAAGACAACTTGCTAGTGGCTACTGTGTACCTGGGGAAAAATCTAAATCACTACTTAGTTCAAAGGAAAACCTAAATTTATATGAGACTGGTCCTTGTCTTGTTAAATCATTATGAAACTGCATCTCATTTTCCTTTTTGAACCTGCAGCATCATGGTTGGGAGTTGAATCAGGTGGGCAACCATCGATTATGAGCTCATCCTCATTACACTTGATATTTTAGCCTAGAAGCTGCTTAACCATATAGAACAAGAAGGAATTAAAAGAAAAGAAAGGGACTTTTCAGTGGAATATTTACCAGATACTATGCATGCAATATCTTTGAGCAATTTTAGTTTAAATGCGTGTTTATGAATCTTTCATCTCCATAAAAATATTTTAACATCATCCCTACTCCTTTTGGTACAATTTCTAACAAATAATAAGAATAATAATAATAATAATAAGGTTTAATTAGAAAACTTCAATTTCCTAAAGGCAGTCTCACACTCATGGCTCCCGTAGATGAAGCTTCAAATTCAGACTGCGGTTTTAATAATATCACTTTACAAATTGAGCTTTTAATAACAAGGTTTCAATTGTTTATTTATTTATTATTATTTATTATTTAGTTCTTTGCTATGTTGGACTCCTGGTCCACTTGGTCATCTTTCATTCATAAAATATATTTCGTCTTTTATCCACCCCCCCCCCCCCCAAAAAAAAAAAACAAAAGAAAAGGAAGAAAAAATCTTCAATACTGACAGATCTGAAAATGTGAATCCATATATTCAAGATGAATGTTTTTTTCCCAACAATTGACATTCAGATTGCACTTTTAATAATATCATTTTACCCTGATGTATCAACATGATTGTTCTACAAAGAAGCTAATCCATAAATCCACCTTGTTGATATGTAAAAGGAAAAAGAGAGCTACCTCTTGAGTCATCATCCTTTTAAGTGGAACCAGCAGGTAGCAGGCAATTTCCATCTATCTCAATCCAACTGGATCCAGGCATTTTTCTTACATCCCTAGTTTCCATTAGTCCTCTTAGCATCCCCACACCATCCCAGTTGCTCAGACCAGCAAACATATTAGATAACAAAACATAAGTCGAAGGATCTTTTCTGTCTAGACCTAAGGCATGCTCTGCTGCGCGTAACCCAGTTTCCACATCCCCGTGAACCCGACAAGCACCAAGCAAAGTTTGCCAAACCAGCACACCTGGCTGGAATGGCATTCGCAAGATTATTTCCTCAGCTTCTTTAATACGTCCTGCTCGGCCAAGGAGATCTACCATACATGCAAAGTGATCTTCCCCTGGGAAAATACCATGGTTGCGGGTCATGGAGGAGAAATAATTCCAAGCCTCATCAATGAACCCTCCTTGGCTACATGCATAAAGCACACAAATGAAGGTAATGTAGTTCGGTTCGACACCATCTAGCCTCATCTCATCAAAAATCTCAAGAGCTTCCCTAGCTTGGCCATTCTGCGCATACCCCATGATCATTGTTGTCCATGAAACAACAGATCGATTGTTCATCAACTGAAAAACCCCTAGTGCAAAATCCATGCATCCACATTTTGCATACATATCAAGCAGCGCATTATCCACACAGACATCCATATCAGTTCCAAGTTTAATTCTCAAGCTGTGTGCTTTCTTGCCTTCCTCCAAGGAAGCCAAATTGGCACAAGCATTAAGCGCAGTTGCAACAGTAAATTTGTTTGGCGTGACACCAGCCTTCCTCATTTCTCCAATGAACCCGAGTGATTTGCTTGGTTCCCCACACTGTAGGCAACCAGCAGCCATCTGAGTCCAAGAATGCACATCTACACAAGGCATTTCACGAAACGCTTTGAAACCATCTACCAAATTCTGATTTTTCAAATACATATCCACCAAAGAATTCCCTACACAAATCTCATCTCCGTGACCGCACTTAACAAGATGTGCGTGGACTTGCAACCCAAGGGGAAGATCGGAAAGAGAAGCCAACCCGGTGAGAACACTCGAAAATGTGAAATTATCGGGCTTCACTCCCTCCCTATTCATGCGAAGCCAGAAGGCGGGTACTTGTGAGTAAGAAAACTGCACGTATCCAGCCAGCATGGCATTCCAAGACACAATATCCCTGTCCGGGCACCTCTCGAAAGCGTGCAAAGCCTCTCCCAATTGACCATGCCTTACTAGCGCCGTCAGAAACGCATTCATCAAGAAGATATTGGACTCAAAGCCCAATCCAAGGATGAATGCATATATTTGGTACACGGCCTGGGTTGAATAATGGGACAAGGAGCACGCGTGGAGTGCACTAACAAGAGTGAAGGCGTTGGGCGTGGCTGCCGCTAAGTGCATCCGGGAGAAGAGAGAGAGAGCCTGAGTGGGGCGGTTATGCTGAACGAAGCCCGCGATGAGGGCCGACCATGAGACGACGTTCTTATGGGGCATTTCTTCGAACAGTTGGAGACCATCAACCAGATGTCCGCATTTGACGTACATGTTGAGTAAATGATTGATGATAAAAATGGAAGAGGGCGGAAGAGGTTGTTTGATGAATTTAGCGTGAACTGCTCTGCCATGGTGTGAGTTGGAGGTTTCGACGCATTTACGCAACAGGTTAGAGTAAATGTCTTCCCGAGTGGCCAAGTCTTGTGATGCAACAACGCTGCCAAAAGTTGCTGCAAATGAAGGCGGCGGCCTCCTGACTTGGGAAACTAGCATCTGTTGCCACACTTCATCCTCTATCCATCCCTTTCACATCACCCTTTCTTAGTTTCAATCAAATTACAACAATTGAAGAAAGAGGCTCTGCTCTTCAAAAATGGGAATAGGAAAGGGAGCAATTGTTGGAAAGCACAAGAACTTATGGAAAATGCCTGTTGAGCTCCCTTCATGTAATTTAATTAGTTGGCGACTCTGTTTGCAAAATTGTTTGTGAGGCTTTTCGAAGTCGTGATCCTCACTGAGTTAGAACAAAACCCTTATTTGCCTGATCTCTAAGGCTATGTTTGGTATAAAAGGATTAAGACGTTGGATAATTGAGACAGTATTGTTGGATGCAGAAGAAGTCTTCGGTTGCTTTGCTTGAAATGAAAAAGATGGTTTCTTGGACAATTTTTCTATCTCATTGTTTCTTTTAATAAATGACCTAGTATCATAGGATAAAAATATACCACCCACATCTCTCTCGTGGGAATATCTTCCAAGTATGGAGAATATAACCATCCTACAAATAGTATGTCCTTTGTTTGAAAACAACATAAAACACAGGAAAATGATATGTTTATCTTATCCAGTCTATTTGACATACCAAACATAGCATAAGAGTCTAGGGCTGGAGAACATCTCTCAATACAGACCTATTAGCATATGTAATACGGTCTACAAGGTCATCTCCAAGCTGATTCTTAGCAATAGGATTAGACTTTTCCTAAATAAACTTATTTGCCTGACTCAAACCAACTTTATCACGGTGGAAAAGGTGTTGACAATGTTATCATTGTCCAAGAATTGGATCATACCATGAGGAAGAAAAAATGGGCTAAAAGTCTAATGGATATAAAATTGATATGGAGAAACTTGAACAGAGTTTCGTTAAGAAAAGGTTGAGGAGTGGTTTAATTTCCCTATTGAGATTGTTAAACTCATTTTGTCCTTTATCTCCACTGTCTCCTCGGCTATGCTTATTAACGAGGAGACTTCTAAGTGCTTCTTTCCCTCTCGTGGCATAAGACAAGGCAATCCTTTGTCTCCTTATATTTTCATCATGTGCATGGAATACCTATCCTAGTCTATCGAGGAAAATCGTAGATTTGATAAATGGAGTGCCATTAGAGCCTCACGGGGCAGGCCTACCTTTACTCATGCTTTTTTTTGCTAATAATCTTCTGTTTTTTGTGAAAGCCTTTGTCGAAGAGGGGTTGGCCATTAATTTCGTTATGGATAAATTTTGTACGCTTTCTAGCTAAAAGGTGAGTTTGGCCAAATCAAAATATTTTTGTTTGCCTAATACTGACCTTGATATTGTTCACTCTATTAGTAAGGCTTTGGTTATCCCCACTAATGATATTGGTAAATAATTAGGGTTTCCTATCCTCCATGGCTGTAAAACTAAAGCGAAGCACAATTTCATTGAAGAGAAAGCTAAACTTAAGCTTGTGGGTTGGAAACCTAGTCTTCTCTCATACCACCTTGGTTACTTCCGTCTTGGCTGCTATTTCAAATTTTACATGTAAACCACAACCTTACCTGTGGCTGCTTGTAATAACCTTGATAAGATTAGTCGTGACTTCATCTAGGGGTCCACAACAGATACAAAGAAGGTGTACTTAGTTGGTTGGGATAAAGTTGCTAAACCTAATAAACTTGGTGGATTAGGTGTTAGATGCACTGAGATGGCTAATACTGTGAACCTTCCCGAGCTCAATTGGAACATTGCTCATGAGGAGAAACCCTGGGCACAAACCTTAAAGGTTAACTATAAATGGGGGAGGAGGGATCCCCTAAGCAGCAGAAAAAAGGGATCTTGCTTTTGGAGAGGAGTTAAAAAGGGGTTTGATATCTTCTAGCGAGGTATCAAACGAAATGTTGAAAATGGGAAACAAGTAGGTTCTAGGTGGATAAATGGAATGTTCATGGGACCATCAGAGCTACCATTCAAGGACCTCTAACTTTTGGGGAAGAAAATAATTTTTCTTTTTAATATTGTTAATGAATATAGGGACTAGTACTGTTTTAATGATTTATCTTTTGACCTCTCAGTCTCCCACCTACTGTTCTTAATCTTATTGTACCACCTCCTATTCAATGTTTTGTTAATGGTGAGGACTACATCTCCTAGATTAATTCAAAATCTTGGGATTTTCGTCCCAAAATTGCTTATATATTCTTCGGTTGAATCTTCCACTGTTGGGATTAGACAAAACCATATATGGGTAAAATATGGATAATAAACATTCTGCCAAAAATCCAAACTTTCTTATGACTTTGTTGTCAACGGAAACTTGCTTGTAATAAACTGTTATCTAAAAGATACATCACCTTCTCATCTTTGCCCCATCTGTTTCACCAAACCAAACGCGGTTGAGCATGTATTCAAAGAATGTGAATATGTGAGAGAATTCTGGGAACTGGTTAACCCAGATTTTAATTTGGATATTGGATGGCCTTTGCAAACTTGGATTCTTCATAAAGATGGTAGCCAAACTAAGAATAGGGCCAGAAACATTCCACATTCAGTCCTTTTTCCCTTTGGTTGTTGAGTCTTGAGGCACAATAGAAACCAGTTTGTGTTTGAGTAGCATTTATTGATGCGGCCTAAGGATAATTGTGATAAGATATTAATTAATGCCACTGAATATTTCCATGTTTCTTGTAAGTTTGAGTCTCCAAGCATATCTAAGCAGGTTATGGTGAAATGGGTGGTTCCAACAGCCCATACTTTAAGCTCAATACAAATGGTTCCTCCATGGGAAATCTGGGTAAGGCTAGTGTTGGGGGCTTAATCCATGATCACTTGGGACAGTGGATTAAAGGATATACCCGTAATCTGGGCATAACATCAAGTACTAAAGCTGAGCTAAAGGCTTGAGCAATGTAATATAAGCAAGCTGCTTATATTATACGATGTGGTTTTCTAACATGTTGTATAATTAGTTGCTGTGCCTCACATGGTGCATGGTTTGTTGTTCCTTTTGTTAATTAGTTGGGTTTTGTTGTGATCTGTTGGGTGTTGTCTTACATTTTGGCGGTTTAATCTCTTGGTCTGATCTGGCTTGTATTAGTTTTAATCAATGAAGTTCCAGCTTTTATCATTAAAAAAAAAAAAAAAAAATGCTACTTGTTGATATGGATGCTAGTGCTGTTGGGAATTGAACTAGAAGGAAAAACAAAGTGCGGAATATAAAAATTTTTTCTAAACGATTCCACAACCCATGAATCTAATTATGCTATAATACAAAACTAAAACCCTAACTAGAAGAGGGTTAAATCACTTACAGTTCAATTATCTTCTTCCTTTACGCCAAGCTTTGATTCCAAACAGTAGTGAATTGAGCAGTCCAAGTGTTCTGCCTCCAATAGTATCCACACCTAGCAAGAGTTTCAAGTCCTTTCTTCTTTTCCTTGTTTGTTGCTAGAAGAGGAGAAGAGAAGAGAGAGAGAGCCACTAAGGACGGGTCGACTAGGGCTTGGGAGTGAGCAATTGTGATGTTATGATGTCACACATCATAACATGACATATATATAGCCATTAATAGGGTCGGCCCTAAGGGGAGAATCCCAATTGGGCTCTAACTTACAATTATCCCATAATTTCAATTTAACCCCTCTAGTTTATATCCTATACAAACTTGACCTTCAAGAACTATTCTTTGTTCACTTATGCCGTTTCTCTTATAAACTTTAAAACTTTCTTTGCATGATCAAGTGTGTGACCCTATTGGGTTCGCATTATTAAGTAGTAGGGAATAGCACAAAGTGTGCACAATGTAACTCTTTCCATTAAGAGTCTAATTGGAACTTCGTCCAATTCCCTAATTGATTATAACTCACTTATATCAATTAGGGCTTCTACTAATCATGAGAAACATCTAGCTATGGCTCAATGTGTGGTCCTTAATGAGGTGAATAGGTATCTTACATAGAACCCTTCTGTTATAGTTTATAGGTTACAATTACATCCTTCCTTCTACACAATGTCTCTAATTTAACCAATAGGACATGGAAGTCTATCAAGTCCCTAGTTTAATTACTTTATACTTAATTATGAATATCAATTCAATGATGAACTTATGGAAACTCTTTTCCATATTTATCCTACCATAACCATGGACTTAATCAGTTATATTATAAATGTTATATGAGACATTCTCTTTCTTTTTCCTGAAAGTGATGGATTCTTTGTTGATCACTCACATGCCTTCATGCACATAGCAATAGGGCTAATGATACCCTTGTAGACCTCTATAAGGATCTACACTTAGTATTATCAAACTTCTAAAACTATATGCATAAGACAACTATGGTGTCTCAGGTCTAAGGATTACTTGTACCACTATAACAATGAGAAACTGATTGATAGGCAAGTTAAAACTCCACTCAGTTGATCTCATATCTTTGGTCACATTCAGTGTACCTATTCTTGTAATAGGCACCCACATGTTGGTTGTAATGTCTTCACACAAATAGAGATATATTTATAGTATTAAAATTACAACTCTTTGTAATTCCATATTCTCAACTCTAACTCCATGGACATATCATGTAAATATTAATGATGAAAATAAACATGATAGAATAAGCCCTTTTATTAATTCAATAATAAATCTGACATACATAAATGAAATCAAATAATTATTCTTTATCCATAAACAATCATTTTTATGATTCACTCTAGGGCATACTCTATATCACTTGTTGAAAGTCAGATTTCCCAAGCACATCCTTTGAGCTCTATGACCTATGATTGCAGGTGGTTAATGGGCAGAATTTTGGGGGTCATCTTCAGCACAAGTTTTGTGAATCTAACAAGCGTGCTGACATTTTGGCTCAGAGGAGAGTTGGTTTTGGTTTCAATTGTACAATTTTTTATAATCCACCTAGTTGGACGTGAGATCAGCTTGAAGTAGACAGTAGGGATGTTTCTTACCCTAGGGATGTACTAAACTCCATTACTTAATGCTGATATAGTTTAATTTTCACCCAAAGAAAAGCTTTAAAAAAAAAAAAAGTAATTTAAATAGTACTAAAACTTTCACAATCCACATGGTTTGTTAATTGGGCAGCCAAAACAGCAGTCCTTTCCTAGAGCGAACGTAGAAGGGTTGTCTGTCCATATACCCAAATCACAGTTGAAGCAGCGCGCAGCTTCTATGTATGGTAGCATTGATGTGACCAAATTAATCTCTCTGGAATCTGGACTGCGTATGTTATTGAGTTTTTTTGTTTAGGCATCATATCATTTGCAAATAGCGATGTTTGCAGAACCACCTTAATGATTAATAATGAACTTAAATTGGTAATTTGACTTGTTCTACCTAATCCTGAAATGATGCTCAACAACTGAATTGTTCCATCCATCTTTTATTTGTGCATATATACTCGCAGAAATGGTGCTCAAGTAAATGCTCATTAAAGATTGCATCATCCAACAGTGTGGCCACTTAGTGGCCCTGATTGACCGACACTTGCAAATTTTAAACAAAAACAATAATGATAATTAACCGACGTGGGAGGAGGATATAGCCTTTTAGTACAAAGTGGCCACTCTACAGCAAAATTGCATTGGGTAGTCCAAGAAAAAACTTAACAAAGAGAAAGTTGTAGCGGTAAAGGATTCATAATCCATAAAGTATGCACTGCATCAAAGCTTAAACGCTGTTCTTGGTTACATATATAACCACCACATCCCAAAAACTCTACTCACATCTATAATAGAATAATACCTGTGCAAAGCCCAGCAAAAACAACATGCACGCATATACCTGTCCAAGTCCCTATACTGTTCAAGTCCCATGCAACTACATAGTATATATATATATATATATATATATAGACATATGAACCCTACATGGCCAACAGAGAAAGTATAAAATTCATCCCATATCGTCCAAATCCTATAAAAGACTGTAACCCGGTCCCTCCACATACAGTGAACATAGAAAGTATATTAAGCAGCAAAAATATCATTCCTGCAAACTCAATTTCCAAAATATTGGCTAAGGCTTTCTTCCTCGAGTTCTGATCAAAAAGCAAGAAAGTAGGGAAGCTGCCTCTTACGCCCGAGTCAATGGAACCAAACTCATAGTATATGGAAGCACTGTGGGAGAAAACATGGAGTTTGTCCCCAGTTGTGAAAGAGTGCAAAGTTCCTCCATCTTCCTTGTCTCAATATGGTACAGGTAGATCTTTATTGACACCCTCATAAATAAAAGACCATCCTTGAAGGCCAAAGGATCCATCCATGCGGTCATATCAATGGCCACCCGCTGCCCCACTCTCTGGCATATATTATAAAGCAACTGCGGATTTTCTTCCTCCATCTCCTCGAGAGTTACTGAGAATTTAAGTGCCCATTTGGACTCATAATAATCCTCAAGAACCCATACTTGAAGTCCATCTTCAGAGATCATGACATAATGCAGTCGGCCTTCTGACTCTCCAATGCACGTCTCAGGGATGCTTTTGAACTCTGTGGTAGGGAATGGTTCTGAAAGCAACCAAGATAGCTCATTTTTTACATGGAACGTAAGGACTTGGTCACCATCAGTTAGCCAGTGTAAGAGACCTCCGATAAAAATGCCGTTGTTCTTTGATAAATCCCGATTGTACTGGCAGATCTCCTTCGATTTCCTCCATTCCCCTGTTTCTGAAGAGTATATTTCGAATGAGAAGTATGAATCCTCTCTGTCAGTCTCCATTTGACGAACTCTGACAACTTTGAAACTTGTAGAAATGTCTATGGGATCCTGAAATGGGTCGAATGCCAAAGCAAGGCTAATTCGTTTGTTGTGTGCATCAACTTTGAAATTTGTAGAAATGTCTATGGCATCCTCAAATGGGTCGAATGCCAAAGCAAGGTTATTTCGTTTGTCATGTGCATCCCATTTCAGACTGACCCAATCCTTGTTTGAGGGGTTGCAGACATAGATGACTGGGTCAGGAGAAGGCATGCAACTCCTGCAACAAACCAAACCATTGCTCGATGCCAAAACTGTCACATCCTCGGGAAGGAAATCAAAGATTGTGTGCCACACTTCAGTGCCTTCTGTTCCAATAGGAATGTAACTGTAAGATTTGATATCATCATTACACCATTGAAACCTCTCTTGAAAGAAGAATCCCACTACTGGTTCTGTCTTTTTTAACTGAACCTTGATGAAAGAGCGGTCAGAAATAAGGCAGTTCCACCCTTTGGAAACACACTTCAACCCAAGCAATATCTTTGTAGGCAACCGGGATAGCACATCAATGGGAATATCAGTGTTCAAAAACCCAAGCTCCTCCATTTCCTGAATTACGAAAATAATGGATTTACCAACAAATTCAACATCATCAAATAGAAAGACAGATAAGAAACTAAAAAAATTATTCTACAAGAAAGCTCAACCAAAAGAAATAACTATAAACCAACCTCTATGATGAATTGAGGCAGTAGCCCAGGGAACAGAGCTAAAGTGGTAATGGTTCCTCCATTTTGAATCTCAGAGGAAAAATCTACACCACTAAAATTATGTGAATATCTGAATTATTTTAAAAGGTCTCAGTGACATGCAAAACAATCAGCAGTCAAAAAATATTTTTATCAACTGCTGATCAATTTTTTAAAATTTATAGAAAATCCTGCTTACATGTAACAAATTATAAATAGGAGGCAAATAAAATGGTTCATTCTCTCTTTTATCTTATATCCTCCTTATTCTCAGGTAAACTAGGACTGACCCCTGCAACATCAATGCGATTTATCATGAACATGTGAAGGCCCAAAACTTAATACTAAAATGACTCAGGCGCCTAAATAAGGGAGGACAGTAGTTAGTGGGTTGAGTAAAGTGTAGATAAGGCTCTAGCCTCTAGTTGTGCATGAACCTGAAATGTTTAAGCATGCCAAAGATGTAACATGGGTTATCTTTTGCTCATTTCATTGACTTAAGAGTTTCTTCTTCTCTTATCTTATTATTTTCCAGTTTAACTTTACAGTTGATTCTGCCTTTCATCTGAAATTTTCACACATCTACCTACAATAAATTGCTATAGAGATATTAAAAAAAAATGAAAGATAGCATGCCTACTCAAGCTTAATCAATCAGAAACATTCCTCAAACCATTTACATTAAAGATTATACCAATTGAACCAAAACATTATACATACATAATTAAATATTATACCAATTTAACCAAAACATAATACATACATACATATAATGTGAACATGATCATGCCTCGCTTGCTTAGTTAAAAAATGTAACAAAATATCAAAAAGAAGATGAAAATTTGAATTTTATGTATTTATAAGTCCCTAAGCAGGGCTTTTGTCCTTTACAAAGCCTTCTGCCATATTTTATCTATTTTCTTTGACCCCACTATTTAGCTTCTCAATTTCTTTTGCTCTTCTTATTAGGACCATCACATTCAACTTATTATAAAACTACAATACAGACAGCTAACAAGAGCATAATCACTTAATCAGTCAGGAAACATTCCCTTGAACTATTTACATTAGACTTTGGATCAATTTAACAAAAATTAGAACAAAAATACCCATTGAATGATGTGAGCATTGTGCTCTGTTTGGATGCTGAGAAAATTATCTATCTATGGGGTCCAAAAAACCCAGAAACTCCACTCTTCTGTTCCAAACACACCTATTTGGCTTGGTTGAGTTGACTTTTTCATTTTGGAAACACCAAGTGAAAACACAAGGCTGAAATTATCGTCTTCTTTTCTTTTCTCTGTTTTCTCAGCAACCAACCAGAAGAGATTTCCCGTGGGTATGGTCATAACAATAACTACAGAGCATTACATTCTTCACAAGCGAAACTCATCATCTCTTTCATGTCACTTACAAAATCTTCATATAACTAAAATGCCCTAATGTGCTGTTTGGTTGCCTAGAAATTGTGGGGAAAAAGAAGAGGTGTTGCACTGAATTAGCTGTTGTAAGATTCCAAAGTTTTGTTCTAATTTCCTAGGATTTCTTAAAGACCAAACAGAGGATAATGAAAGAACCAAACATCAGAGATACTTATTCTTAAATAAGAAAACAAACCATGAACAAATTGTAGAGAAAGAGTAATATGAGTAGATATACGCATGAAAATAGCTGAGAGTAATGTAATGAAGTGAAAACCCATTAAAAAAAGAGAGGGGGGGGGGGGTATTCTTTGTTTTCCCTTGGGATTTCTCACCAACCAAACAGAGCATAATGCAGAAACAATGAAGAATCGAATACAAATGTGTGTGTGTGTTTGTGTTGGGGGGGGGGTGAACCCACGCATTAAATCCAAAAAAGAAAAGAGAAGAAATATCATAAGCTAAAAACCCTTGAAAGAAGTCTAAAGAGAAAAAGAAGACCTGAACCAACAACAGGTGAAATCGGAGAAGGGTGAAAAGTGGAAGATCATACCAAAGCCCTTAAAAGATTGAAGAAGAGTCACCAACACCAGGGAGGCACCAACTTTCCTCTCACCCTCTCTCTCTCTTTCTGGTAGTGGTAGCCTAGTATAAATGAAATAGAGACTGCATTGGCATACTTGTTCTGTTGTATATGTATACATATAGTATACAGTACAAGGTGGTGTGCATATATGAGGAGTGGAGTGGTGCTTCGTATCCTTTGTCCGTTTATCGTGTGCAGCGGCAGGAGAGGAGGAGGTGGACCGCATTGCCTCTAAGATCATTTTACAGGTTGAATCGTGCGGCTGGGGAGTAGGAGTTTTAAATATTGATATTAGAATGTGTGGGTCCTACATAGAATCTTTGTAAAGTCCCAAGTCCCACCTCACCCAATCATTTAAACCCTTTCGTAATGTAGTGACTAATGACTAATATTAATGCATGATGTGCAAAAGTTACATGATACGCGCCTTCATGCGCCTCGGGAAAAGTGGGCCACAAAGGACATATACACCTCAATGACCACTGCGCACTACTCTCTCCGTACTTACCGGCCATCGGCACAACGTCTACTGGCAGCTGATGTAGTGGCTACCAGGGGTCCAGGACTACGCTCTCACCGCTTGGTGCAGTGGAAGGAATTTTCTTTTATTATAGAGGCTCCTCACAGTGGAGCACCTCATTCTTACTTTCATTCATATTATTTTGCCGTCAGTTGGATTTTTGCTTTGTGTTGTGGTCTTCGGTTTTCTATTTTCTTGCAGGTTTAATCTTGTCTTTAACTTTTTGTAATTGGGTCATGAAAAAGTAATTGGGTCATGATTTTGTTGGTGTTCGGCTTTTGTGGGCGATTGTCTTTGGTGTGTCCTTTTATTTTATTATTAATGAAATTGATGTTCTTTGTTCTGAAATAAAATTTTTAAAAAAAAAATATATATATATATATATATATATATATATATATATATACACAAATGAGAATTAATTATATATGTGTATTCTCATATTATGTAACTATAGACATGCATTCATTTGTCTATATATTTATGTGGTCAAATAAATATGAATATATATCCATATACTCTCTCCATCCTATAAAAAAAATAGGCTATTTTTTATACTTTTTTTGTCCCAAAATGTTTGTTTACTTTTGAAAATTCAAATCATAAATTTTTAAATTTTCCTACATTGCGCTATATTATTTTAATAACTACTTTCAACACAAAACCCAATACCAAGTAAGAGAAGGTATTTTTGAAAAGATATAATTTAATAAATAACAAGTTAATGCAACAATATCCTTTTCTTAAACTTTGTGTTTTGTCAAACATGACCTATCTTTATGAGACGGAGGGAGTATTTGTATTCATGTGTCCGTATCCATGTCCATATTTTTTAAAATTATTTATGACATGTGACATAATATGAGTATATGATAAAGGATGAGCTACTTCTCCACTATCAGGAGCCAAGTATCATCCTTTTATTATTATAATTTTTATTCTAGGTAGACAGATGTAGGAATGTTATAACTTATGCGCATCATGACCTCCTCTTTGTTTGGACGAACATCGATGGTACAATTTTTATTTAGAGTGCAAGTGTTTTGAGACCCATTCAACCTGTGGGAGCCAAATATCTCACCACTCACTTTGTCACGTGAGTAGCCATCTCATTTCTATAGAGTATCATGTAGGGTACAAATATCCTTTTATATTTGTTATAACAAATAAGGCACTTAAATGATAAATTTTTTAAAAACTTTATGTGTGGGTAGAATTACATTGGCTTAAAAGTGCTACCCACATGTCAACAGTTGGACCAAATCCTTGAGTCAAAATGCCTCTAGAAAGAAATGTTTTCGGGCCAAGTAACATACTCTCGGGGCGCAACACCTTTAATATAAGTGTGCCAAATTGTGACCTAACTGGGATGTTACTCGAATGGACCAAGACATGCGGGGCGTGATAGGTCTTCAGAAACAAAGTCTTCGGGCCAATTGTCTTCGGGTCCATCTACATCAACCAAAAAGGCCCACAACGATCCATATTGCTAACTTGCAAGCATACTTTCGGTGTTGGTAAAATATGTATTCGGTCTCGGTACCTCACACTGAGACAATCTTAAAAATAACCTATTGCATGGGACATTCTCGGACGGCCCATAAGTTGTCCAAGACGCAGCTACCTTCGGTAAAAAACCCTTTAGTCCTTAACTATCCTCGGGCCCCAATGACGTCATCGAACTACAGCCTTATTCGGTACTCGATTTTATTCATTTGTTTGGCATGTGCTTCATATTTGTCCATTGCTCAGATCTGACAAAGAAAGTTTGGCTACAATCAGAGCACGTTCCTGACAACGAAGTCAGAGCTGAACAGTTGTCGACAACCAGGCCTGAAACCCCCAGGTTAATCGTAGTCGGATCAAAACCCTAAGTTAACCATGGTTGGGTCAAAATGACAACCTAGCCTAAGACCTAGTTCTTTTTCTATAAAAGGGACACTATTCGCTCAAAACAAGGTAGGTGCGCCGCCAACACAAAACCCTAGAGATTCTCTCTCTCTTTTTCTTTCTCTCTAAAAATCTTGAGATTTGCTTTGAGCGTTGGAGGGTTTTAGGCCGGACAAACCTCGGCCTCCTCTAACTTTTTCTCTTTATTTTTAGGTTTCTGGTCACTATTCATCAAGGAACCAAGTGTCACTGTTCATCGGAGAACCAACCATCAATATTCATCAGAGGACAAAGCACGACTGTTCACCTCCCTTCTAGCCACTGTAGCTCTCTTAAACCACCGCCACGCTACACTCTGGTTCGTCGGACCACCGTGAGGAACGCGCCTTGCTGACTGTCCAGATTTTTCCCCGTACACTTTATTTTACAAAATCATTCAAAATGATGTTTCTTAGTAAATTGTGCGACTTGTTTTTATAAAAATATTTTATATTTTTTCATAAATATTGAAAAATTAAAATAAGTGGGTGTGCAAATAACATTGAGGGTTGCAATAATTGCTCTCTACAGTGATACTTTGTTGCAGTTGGTTCATTTCTCTTTTTGGTATTATACTTTTAGATTTTTTTTCCCTTCTTGCATATATGGATTTTGCTAAATTATGAAAAGATCATATTTTATTTTTTTTAGTTGTTATAATGATTTATTGTAACCTAATCTATATAAGCGAAGTTTAGTAATCATATATGCAAACAAATTCTTTGTGTACCAGGGGGCAAAAGAAATGTTGGGTATAAATTTTGTTCTGTGTGTGAATATGTATAAAATTTCCCATTTTAAAAGTTCGTTTAGAGTCCTAAAAAACTCAAAGTCTACCCTAAGAGTGCTACTAACTATTTTGAGACTCATTTAACCTGTGAGGGCCTAAAATCTCGCCACTCCTTATATATGTGGTCATGTGAGTATAGCCATCACATTATTATAGACTATCATGTTGGGCACAAGTATCCTTTATCTCTGTTATAACAAAGAAGACATGTGAACCTTCTAAGTTGGTCCACATGATGGGCCTGCCTTTTCTAAATTTTATACTCCCTTCATTTCTATTTAATTGCTCTTTTTTTTTTTCTTTTTTCTTTTTTTTTTTGGGATGTTCCAAAAATATTGTCACATTCAAAAAGTCATTGATTTTTCTTATTTTATTTCCTAGATTACCCTTGAAAGGGTCTCTCTTTTTTCAATATTTTGTACACTTAAGGGCAAAATTGGAATGTTTAAACATATGTGTTGATGTGAAAGGATTTAATAGGGTCTCCTAAAAAAGCATCTTTTTTCAAAGGGGACAGTCAATTAGGAACGAAGGGAGTAGTAAATACAAGATATAATTAAAAGGGACATCTTTGACCATAAAGTGATGAGTTAATGATCACGCCCGGCCATCTCAAGGATGACATCATCCAAGACTTGCTCTAATTAAGCAATTAATACTTAAATATTACTTTCTCTATAAAAACCCAAAAGGAGATGAGAGCTAGGTGTTGGCCCCAAGGTTTAAATACTTAGATTTTGATAATAACAATACAAAAGTGTTTAGTGCTAATCATAAATTGATATGTTGATTAAGACATGATATTTTCTATTAATCAAACTCAAGCATCCATTGTCCTATGCAAAGAAGAATGGAAGTCAATACATCGTGGGAACACAGTGCCCTATCCATCAAGTATATCCAACACTCCGGGAGAAGATTAAGTGAAGACATCCTAAAGTTTATTGAGTGTTAGGATCTGTGTAAGATTGAAATTCATAGCTAAATGTTCACATCTTACAAAGGGCCTCAAGATAAAATCAAGTAGACATAGTGGACTAAAAGGAATCATCATTTAGAACACATTTGATAAAGGATCCAATCCCTAAAAGACTAAAGACCTAACTGAATTACATCTTGTTTCTGGAACAGAGTTTTCAAACGATTAAAAACTATTTCAAACGACTGAAAATCTAACCCACATTTGAGTACTCTCTGGTTTTCTCAAACAAGTAAAATAGACGACTAAAATATTGTTTCAGATGTCTGAAAGGATTTTCAAGCTATCGAAATCTCCGTGTTGACGCATAACGGCTAATTTTTTAAACGGTCTTTTGAGCATTAAATGTCTACCAAACGAGCTTTCTCGGCATTTATTGCTATAGAATGGTCATATTGGACCCTTAGGCTATTTATACACTACTTGAACTCATTGATGAGTATTCATTGAGATCAAACAACAAAATCACTATCACTTACTCTCAAGCCCTTGAAATATTCAAGTGAGCATATATTGTGAAATCAATCATAGTTGAGTGAACTTTTAATTCAATATTATCTACTCTTTGTGAGAGTTCTTTCTATACAAACTATCTACAAATCATCTTGTATTCAAAAGGGTTGTGTGAACCCTATATTTGAAGCTTTTGAAGGGAGATTTGTGTAAATGTTGGTGAAAAACACTTTTGGTTGTATAAAAGTTTGATTTCCACCCTCAAGGAGATTGGTATAGTGGATTAAGGAAACCTCAAGCGAGCTCTTAGGCAAGGAGGTAGGCAGAGAGGCCGAACCTCATTAAAATATTGTTTTCAATATCTCTTTCTTAATCGTCTTATTTTGGTTATCTTACTGCTTGTTCTAAGATTTATTCTTACTTCCAATAAATTGATTTTAAGATTGCATTAAATTCTATATTTAGCCTAAAACCCTATTCACCCCCTCTAGGGTTGTTCATTTGAGACAACACCAAGTATGTAAGAAATCCTTCAAAGTTCATCTATTTCCTTTTCATTTTCCTGGTTTATAAACTAACTTGTGCATTAAAGCAGCTATGGCATTTAGCTCGCACCCTTCTTCTTGTATGGTAAGCATAGGTGTGGGATTAGCGTGGATCAAACATCAAGTGGAGAAATATCAAGCATCGATCGACTGGATGTAAAAGTGCAAATTATTTTTGTTGCCTACACGACCATATTTCACATTTACAATCATAGTTATATAACTTATGCAGGGAAAAACCTTGATAGTAAACAAAGCACTTCGAGGAAGGTGGCTCGTTGAGCATTGTGGTGCATCATAGATGATAGGGCTAGGTTTATGAGTGTGAACAATGGCTTTAGTTGGTGATAAACAATGACCTAAGAAGAAGGAGTGAACATTAGGGGAGGTTGGGGTCGCCTGGACAAAGACCCTTCGACGGTTAAGTTAATCTTAGTGTTTAGGGAAGAAAGAAAGAGGGAGAGAGCTAGGATTTCGGATCATAAGCTTTAGTTGCCATCTCTATGCTAGCAGGCCATTGATGAATTGCATTATTTATCTAATAGAGAGGAGGGTTGCCCCTGAGTTTTTTGGTGCCCTAAGACAACTCCTAAAATAAAGCCTTCTATATATATATCTTTACATGCACAAAAATTTTATACCCAACAATTTTTTTTTTCCTCAGTACACACGAAATTTGTTTGTAGATATGATTACTATAATTTTCTTATATAGATTAAGATCACAATAAATCATTATAAGAACTAAAAAAATAAAATCCGATCTTGCTTCATAATTTAGCAAAATCCACTTATACAAAAAGAGGAAAAATACCAAAAACTATAAATAAATAAAAAAAAAACTATAATACCAAAAAGAAATGAACAACTACAACAAAGTGCCACTGAAACATTACTCTTCTCGCATCTTTAGCTACAAAGTTACTAATTAAGCTCACAATTGGTCTATGGTCTATGATCTATAGACTTGGGTTGAGAATTACTTAGGGCCCTCGAACTTGGGTTGAGACCCTTACTAATCTAGGTATTAAAATTATTGTGTGTGTGTGTGTTTTTTTTTTTTTTTTTTTTTTTTTTTTTTTTGGGGCCTACTACAAGGGTAAAAATTGATTTGGGACCCTCATTTTTGGTTAAAAATTAAGGGTGCTAGGCGGTTGCCTCACATGTCCTATATCAGCGCCGGCCCTAATAGAGAAGATACATATTTTCTATCTCTTTCACTATATGTATGGAGTTCATAGATTACAAAATTACAAACATGCAACATCAAACCTTCATAAAAATCCATCCATCGACAAAAATTCCACTAACAAACTAGGAAATCACAGAAACCTAATTATCCAACCCATCCATAAGCACAAACACATAACCCCATAAGAAAAACACAAAAACCCTAAACTCAAAACACACAATATGAAATTATGTGCAGACCATCTCCTTAGCTATTTCCACTTATTAAGTTGTCTTAAACCCCCCCATCCCCTAGGAAAAAAAAATATATGAGAGGTTAATAAGATATCAAGTTATCAAGTTATCGCGTGTCTATAGTATCGAGTTACCAAAATTAATTTATTAAGTTGTTTTCGACAAAATATAAAAATGGATTCAAATACAAGGCTGAAAATGCACCTACTGGGGAAAAAAAAAATGATGGGAACAACAAAATCAAACCACAAGTACTTCTTTTAAAAACATGGCACCTAACTTATTCAATCGTTTGCACCACCTATGTCTCTGCTAGTAGACCCAGTCTTCCTGCCTTTGTTGCTATTGGACTTGTAAATTATTTTCTCTTTTATCTTCATGAGGGACCCAAGTTATAAAGAGATACCCTTTTCGGTTTATTAATTTACAAAGTTATTAAAAGATATACCAAGTTATTAAGAGATATGCTAAGATGATAAACAAACCATTCGAACACTTGCAAAAACATAACACTACACACATACCTGATTGTATCTGAAATAAACGCAGAAATGGCTGGTTTGTGGAAGAAGGCAAGAGGACTACAATGATGGGAATAAAATGCATAAGAGATTGTGAAAGAAAGAGACGGTTACAATAATGGGAAAAAAACGTTTGATTTTCAGCAAATCATGGAACTTATATATTAAATATTAAATGAATCCCTAGAATCGTGGGATGTAAGGGATAACTACTTATAAGATAATTCCTTAAATGGATATAGGCCAACTCGTTAGGCCAACTCATTAGGCCTGTATATCATTTTGCCTAGTATATCTATTTTAATATATAAAACGTTTGGACATTTGGTTGGATGTACGGGTAGATTACCAAAAAGTCCCTAACGGTTTTTTAAATATGATAGAAGTTAACAGGGTTACAAACATCTTTTAAGTAAGGAATCCTAAATTAAATCCAACTTACTTCTCCTACCTCCATCATAACTACCTCCCATTCTCCCTCCTTAACTACTTAATATCAATTTTGTTTTATGTTTAAATTCAAAATTTTATTTTTATAGCTTTTGTGAATATTATTTTTTTAGAAGATCTTTATAACCTTTTATTTTATTTAATTTAATTAATTAATTTATTAATTTATTTTTTTTTGCAGCACATGCAATGCGTGTTACTTATCATAATCATATTATCTTGATCCAACGGTTGGCATAACTTAGGGGCCTCACCTCACACACGAGCAATGCCTTGATGGGGTATAGTTCCAACAATATACGGATTATTACAAAGACATACCCACAGCATGTGATCCCAAAATCCTAGTTTTCATTTTTTGTCTTTTAAAATTCGAATTTTACTTATAATTTGAAAACACTTAGAGCTTGTTTAGATGTCCAATTCAAAATTAGATAATTTTAGAAATTTTACAAAGTGTCAAATGTACAAATCTATCATCTTGAATTATAATATTTAAAAATTTTGGAGTCATCACTATAATTGATGTTAAGAATCAATTCGTACAAATTCATAAAATGCAACTATTTTGAATTTCCACTCATATTTTGTGACGATGATTACCATTTTTTTTTTTTTTTGAATTTGTTAAGTTATCTTGATCGATTTGTGCCTTTGATACTATGTAGAATATCTTTTTATGGCGATGGATTTGTGCCATTATATTCGCCGTCACTATAATGGTGGGTTAGGCTTCTAATTCCCCCCGCTAAATATAATTTTTTTATTTTAAAAAAAAAAATATATATATATATATATATATATATATATATATATATACATACTTACCACAAAATGCTGCTTTTTATTTAGTTAGGCCTTACTCTTTCTTCTTCCTTTTTTTTTTTTTCCCCTTTTTTTTCCTCTTAATGCATTTTTTTTTTTTTTTTTGTGTTTGGTCCTGTAAATTTGCCTTTGAACTATGGATGCATGTTTTAGGCCTTATTGGGCTCTTCACAAAATAACATTTAATTTTTTTAAAAAAAAACATAAAAATTAATCGGCCCATATGAAAGTTGATTTTGATTTTTCCCAAATCAATAATAAGCTTCTTTTTTCGTTATTTATTATTTTGTAAGTTATCTATTATATATAACTATAACGGAGGATGGGGTTTCCTGTAGCTTGCCACGCGTCACTTCTTTCTTCTTCCTTTTTTTTTTTTTTTTTTTTTTTTTTTGGGTTAAATCACATCCTCAACGGTGAAATAAGAAAACCTTTTTTCAAAAAATTACCTTTTGGTAATCATTTTACAACTTAATACTAATAAAGGATGTAAGTTGTCAACTTGCTACAAATTAACCACATACATACATGAAATGACTATTAATTTCTTTTGTTTCGTATTACACTCAAAGTTGATCACTAAAACGTAATTTCCCAAAAAGTTACTTTTAGTGACCTTTGAGGAAATTGCTTTTTTAGTGACCACTTTCCATCTTAATACCAAACAAAAGTTATTCTATGTCAACTTGCTACAAATTGATTGTATACGTGTTTCAAAATGACTACTACATTACTTTGTTTGGCTATTAAGTTAAGAAGTGATCATTAAAAAAGTAATTTCCCTAACTTTTTTTTTTTTTTTTTGGTGTTCACTGCTATTTTTCATGCAAGTAAATTGTCATTTGGTATTCACCACATATCTATTTGTTTTCATGTGAGAGAATCAAAAAACCTACACATGCAATGTTCATCCCAAACTTTGTAAACTATCATATTTATTTGTTTTTCTTTATGCCTATTCATCTTCTCTTTCAAAAATTGAATGTATAAAATTATAAATAGTCATAATAAGAAAGAGAGATAGATAGAGGAAAAAAGGATTAAAAAAAAACGACATGTCAAAATTTTCAAATTTTCCCGATCTGTCTTCGACAAAAAAAAATTTATTTTAATCAAAATTCTTCAGATGGTTTATTACCTAAAATTGAAAAGATCTATATGTTCTCTTATCTTCTTCTCATTTCCTTTTTCACTTCCCAACTTAATAGCAAACAAAGGAAATTGGTAGTCATTTTAAAACATCTATACAATCAATTTGTAGCAAATTAATTGATAATATCTTTAACATGTGCCTTTAAGCTGCAATTAAGGAGAGAATCATTATATGGAAATAGTAAAAATGCATAGAAAATAGTACAAATTACTTACAAAACTATAAAAATGTTTTAAAATTGTGCAAATATATTTTTACCAGCCAAGGGGTATCTCAAACCAATAAGCCCAAACTAATCCCTTATGATGCACAAACCATCCACAAGTCTATGCATTCGATAGTGAGGGAGCAAGGACACGAACTTAAAACTTGATTCTTGAGCCGTAGTTCTTTGTCATATATACATATATATATATATTAGAGATGATGATCGGGTAAGCACGTGTTGATATAAATTATATCAATACCTGTATTGCGGGTTGTACTTCATGCATTAATGGGTTAAGGGATACATTGGGCCAATACAAAAGGTACGGTACAACCCCCAATGCATGGTGCTAATATAACTTATATCAACACGGGCAAAAAACTTCTATGTAACTGTGATATGACCAGGTGGTATCAGCAACCAATCACATGCAAGCAAAGTGGGAAAGTGGGACCAACAAGTACACTGATTTTCCCACTCTGCTTGAATGTGATTGGCTGATGATACCACCTGGTCATATCACAGTTACATGAAAGTTCTACTCTATCAACATGTATTGACCTAATCATTGCTATATATATATATATATATATATATATATATATAGTCAACCCATTGGTTTTCTCTATGGCAAGAATAGGTGTGGGATTCGCATGGGTCAAGCATCAAGTGGAGACCGGAATTAAAAGTGCAAATTATTTTGGTTGCCTACACGACCTTATTTCATATTCACAATAAGTTCTGTAACTTGTGCAGGGAAAAACCTGAATAGTCAGCAAAGCACTTTGAGGAAGGTGGTTCGTTGAGTATTATAGTGCGTAATAAAGAATCATAGCAGCGGTTCTTGCGGCTAAGTTGTAAAAAAGAATCAAGATGATAGGGCTAGGCTTACGAGCAAGAATAATGGCTTTGGTTGGTGATAAACAATAACCTAAGAAGAAGGAGCAAACATTAGGGGATGTCGGGGTTGCTCTACCAAAGACCCTTCCAACGGTCAAGTTAATCTCAGTGTTTAGGGAAGAAAGAAATAGGGAGAGAGCTAGGATTTCATATCATAAGTTTTAGTTGCCATCTCTATGCTAGCGGGCCATTGATGAATTGCATGATTTATCTAATAGAGAGCAGAGTTGCCCCTGAGTTTTTTGGCGCCCCAAGCAAACTCCTAAAATGGGGCACTTTATACATCTTTACATGCACAATAAATTTTACAAAATTTGTTTGTATATATGATTACTAAAATTTTCTTATCAAGATTAAGACCACAATAAATCATTATAAGAACTAAAAAAAAAAAAATCCGATTTTCTTGCTTCATAACTTAACAAAATCGACATATACAAGAAGAAAAAAAAAACCAAAAAATATATAAAACTATAACACTAAAAAGAAATGAACTAACTACAACAAGGTACCATTTAATCATTACTCTTCTCGCACCTTTAGCATTCGGTCTATGGTCTATAATCTATGGACTTGGGTTGGGAATTATTTAAGACCCTTGGACTTTGGTTGAGGCACTTACTAGTCTAGGTATTAAAATTACTCTGTGCGTGTGTGTGGTTTTTTTTTTTTTTTTTTTTTTTTTGGGCTAATACAAAGGTAACAATTGATTTGGGACCCTCATTTTTGGTTAAAAATTGAGGGTCCTAGGCGGTTGCTTCACATGTCTCATATTAGGGCTGGCACTGATAGAGAGGACATGTATTTTCTCTTTCTCTATATGTATGGACTATATAGATTACAAAATTACAAATCATGCAACATTGAGACAGAAACCTAATCGAACCTTCAAAATCCATCCATCGACAAAAATTTCATCAACAAACTAGGAAATCACATAAATCTAATCATCCAACCCGTCTGTAAGCATTGATTTTATTTCGATATAGTATAAACATATATTATATTGCTCTTATACAAATAAAACCCTCTTGCTCTCATCTCGCCTCAAAATTCCAAACAAAATTCTCATTTTCAGTTTAGAATTTCTAATTCTAATTTTTTTTTTTCTTTTTAGTATTACAATTAGTCATTTTTTATTCTAGGCTATGGCCGATCATGGGTCGGATTGTCCACTGTCATCCTATCCGGTTATCTAAATTCTCACCTGTATCCGTTCACATGATCGAATGATTTTTGACCCACAGAATATATCGAATTGGCAAGTGCGTTATGGATGGATTGGTGGTTGGGCTTCTAATTCCTCCTCCCCCCACCTTATTAAAAAAAAAAAAAAATCACTTAGCACAAAATACCTTCTTTTTTTTTAAAGTGTGGTTTCTAGTTAGGCTAGCCTTACTCTTCTTTTTATTTATTTATTTTTTACATTATCATGCCGTATTGTTTTGGTCCAACAAATTGGCCCTTCAGCTATGGATATTTCAGACCCTCTTTTCTTTTCCTTTTTTTTTCTTTTATGTTTTTTTTTTTCTCCTTTTACGAATGGACTTTTAATAAATATATTTTTCCTTCAATTTAGTATCACTATGATTATGCTAGAGATACTCTTGAAGTGATGCAAAATATTTTTAAAATATATATATATATATAAGTCATATACTTACTATGAGCAACAAATCCAGCCAAAACCTCATTTGCAAATCTTTCCAAAACTTTTCCTATTCTATGCAAATTTTGGTTTAGCATGGATTATGTTTTGGAGATATGATTATACAGGTACACAGCAACTTCCTTGCCTAGGGAGAACCTTCCATGTAAAATGGTGGGACAATGCAAAAACGGAACACATTACCCCTGAGGCTATTCAGAAATGGTTCCAGAAACATCCGGCAATTCAGTCAACAGTTAGAGACTCATCCAAAGCTCTCCTGTCAAACTGAGCAACAATTGAGTAATTGGAAACTTCAATCTGCAATACAACAATTTGAAGACAAATTAAAAAAGACAATTTGTTCTGATAATCCTCATACTTTCTGGCATAGAAACAAATATATTGTTAATTTGCCATATGAGAAAGATTTTCAGGAAAGTCATATTCCTACAAAAGCAAGGCCCATTCAAATGAATCAGGAATTGCTTGAAACCTGCAAAAAGAAATCAAAGAACTGCTCTCTAAAAATCTGATAAGAGAAAGCCGCTCACCATGGAGTTGTGCAGCCTTTTATGTTTTTAAAGCAGCAGAAATTGAACGTGGTTTTCCACGATTAGTCATAAATTATAAGCCTTTAAATGATGCTTTACAATGGATAAGGTATCCTCTGCCTAATAAGAAAGATTTATTAGGAAGGCTTAGCAAGGCAACAATATTCTCAAAATTCGACATGAAGTCAGGATTTTGGCAAATACAAATAGCTGAAGAAGATAGGTATAAGACTGCTTTCACAGTCCCTTTTGGCCATTACGAATGCAATGTAATGCCTTTTGGTTTAAAGAATGCCCCTTCAGAATTCCAAAATATAATGAATGCAATATTTACGCAATACACTGAATTCACTATTGTATACATTGATGATGTATTAGTGTTTTCAAAATCAATAGAGCAACATTGGAAGCATCTTAACACATTCTTCCATCTAATCAAGCAAAATGGTTTAGCCTTGAGTCCTACAAAGATTAATCTTTTCCAAACAAAGATTAGATTTTTAGGACATCATATCTATCAGGAACCATTGTCCCTATAGAAAAGTCAATCCAATTTGCAGAAAAATTTCCTGATGAAATAAAAGACAAAAAACAGTTGCAAAGGTTTTTAGGATGTCTCAATTACATTGTAGACTTTTATCCCAACCTTAGTCAAGAATGTGCAATTCTCAGGAGGAGACTTAGAAAAGATCCCCCGGCATGGACCCAGGAGTACACAAATACTGTCAAAAGGTTAAAACAGAAGGCCAGAACCCTTCCCTGTCTTAGCTTAGCAGATCCTTCCACATTTAAGATAGTCCAAACCGATGCATCAGACATAGGTTATGGTGGTATCTTTATGCAAAGGATGGGCAATACAGACAAAATTGTTAGATTCACATCTGGCACCTGGAACATGGCACAAGCAAAATATTCAACAATCAAAAAAGAAATATTATCTATAGTTTTGTGTATTTCAAAATTCCAAGATGATATTTTAAACCAGAAATTTCTACTAAGAGTAGACTGTCAAGCTGCAAAACCTATTTTGAAAAAAGATGTTAAAAACATTGCATCAAAACATATTTTCGCTAGATGGCAAGCAATACTTTCAGTTTTTGATTTTGATATAGAATATATTAAAGGAGAAAACAATTGTGTCCCTGATTTCCTCTCTCGTGAGTTCTTACAAGGTCATATATCCAAAGAACAGGGCAATTCTTCAGAATGCCCAGACAAAACAAAGCCAAATCCAAAGCCCCTCAAGGGTAACCAATCAAACAAAATAACCAGACAACAGGGTCATCTACCCAGCAAAAAACTATGGCAAAGAAAAAATGGTTCGAAGATCTTCAAGAAGAAGAAGAACTGCTTGACCAATACAAGCAACAGCAACAGCAACAACTCAGCTTTCAGTGAGTATCCCCAATAAATAAGTCACAAACTTATTCATTGGCAGCTTCCAGTGTTAGGAGTAGTGGCAAACAAATTGCAACTTCTTCTAAATCTGAGGAGCCATTAGGAGCATTTTCTGCTCCATCTTCGCAACTTCTTTTGAAAAATAAAAGCAGTAATTTTCACAAAAATCATAGCCCATATTTCGCAAAACCCTCTTCTTTGGACATTATGGTTCTAGAAAGGGAATTTTCTCAAACAGATATCCTAGATATCATAGAATCCTATTTTCCTCTAGGATTCCACCATAAAAAAAATGATTTTCGCAAAGACCAGGCATGGTATCAATATGTTTTAGAACAAGGAACAAAATCGGCAATTTTCAAACACAACAGGCCAGAAAATGATCCCTCAGACATTACCCACTCCACCTGCAATATTCTGAGAATCCTTAGTCCTTCAGACTGGGATCAACCTCTTTACCAACCCAGAAAACTTCCAGGCAATATTCTGCCTAATCTCTATAATTACTTTGATTATGAGAAGGCATGGCAAAACACTTTCTTTGTTCAAAATAAGATCAATCGTCATTCATGGATGATTTACTTTGATAAAAAATTTGATATTGAGACAATCCCTTTATGGTGTCTTAATTGGTGGTATTATTTTGGCCCTATCCAAGAAATCCTTCCAGAGCAACCCGTCAATATTAGTAAGTCATATACTTACTATGAGCAACAAATCCAGCCAAAACCTTATTTGCAAATCTTTCCAAAACTTTTCCTATTCTATGCAAATTTTGGTTTAGCATGGATTATGTTTTGGAGATATGATTATACAGGTACACAGCAACTTCTTTGCCTAGGGAGAACCTTCCATGTAAAATGGTGGGACAATGCAAAAAATGAAACACATTACCCCTGAGGCTATTCAGAAATGGTTCCAGAAACATCCAGCAATTCAGTCAACAGTTAGAGACTCATCCAAAGCTCTCCTGTCAAAAAATCAACTAATGACAAAATTGGCTGCTGCTCCTCCTAATAGCAAAGAATTAAAAGCATATCTCCAGGAGGCTCTTTCATCTCTAAAAGAAGAAGAAGATGAACAAGGGATCATGTGCTTCGGTCAATTTAGGAGATGATAATGAAGATGACTGCTTTGGGATTCTCCCTCCCATTCCTCATCATTGAGCAAGGGCCAAACGGGGCTTTAGATGACCGACATAATCTTTGGCCACACCACCTCTGCTCAGCAAAAGCTATCAGGCATGCGAATCTACGTTATTATCGTACTTCCCGCCAGAGCATCATGACAATAATCTTTTCACATGGCAACAGTAACACCACTCAGCCAAAGCAACGGACACCGACAGCATCCTCACATGGATACAGTAAAAAGCAACAAACAGCAAATAACCCCTTCACATGGAAACAGTAACACCACTCAAAGCAACAGACAAGTACCCTTCACATGGCAACAGTAACTCCACTCAAACAAAGCAGCAGAACCCTTTGACGTGATTGAATAGTGCTGCTCAGCTTTATGATTAGGCATAGGAATCCCTTCTCCTATATAAGAGAAGGATGACCATTGTAATCGGGGACTGGAATTGATTAGTTTTCTTCCTCTCCAGAAAAAATACCCACTGTAATACTTCCCTCTCCATCCACTTTTGTAATACCTCCATCTTCATCTCAACTGCAAATTTCTGCAATTGTATCTCTGCAATATTTGTAAGTTTTTATAAAGCTTACTTTTATCATTTCATTTTGCAAAAGTTTTTCATTATTTATTTCATATTTTATTATTCTCATATTTATTCATCATCTCAGTATATATATATATATTTATTTATTTATTTATTTTTTTGGGATATCAAGATGTTTCCAAGTTGCTTATGCATCAATTAATCCCTTGGAACATGTAGTCCCCATCTCACATGCACTATGCAATTACAAAAAAAAAAAAAAAAAAAAAAAAAAAAAAATTGCTTTATTTAATTTTGTGTTTATTTTGCTTACTTATATTGCAACTTATATATAAGAAAAGTTGTTCGTTTAATTTGTTTAGCTAGGAAGTATCTTATGGATGTATTAAAAATGGAATTGAAACCTAGTTGCTATTATGTTTAGCTAGGAAGCTTCGACTTCAGAAGTTGCCACGTTATGCAATGGTTGTTATTATGGCCTGGCACGCTGTTCTCTTTTGTTTTTCGTTTTTTGCTAAGAAAACCAGGAGAGACAAGCAAAAGAAAAAAAAAGGAAAAGCTAAAACTAAAAGCTACTATGAACATCTCTAAAGCATACTCTCTTCACAGCTATTGTCGTTCTGTCTTGTTCGCACAGTTTGCTTTTGCCATCCCTCCCTCTGTACAGTCTGCAGGCTTTGTGCTCTTAGGTGCAGCTGTATTGTTGTTCAATTAACGCGTATATGTATGCACGATGGAATGATAATGTTACTTATTCTAATGATGCCACGCCCCTATCATCTTGATTCAACGGCTCGCATAGCTCAGGGGCCTCGCCTCACACACCGGCAAGTCCCACTGCCGGGATGGATTCCACGCTTCAAAAATAGTGTATAAATGTGCTTATCAACCAATCCATCCCATAATATTAGGATAATGCTGTTGTTTCTCTCTTTTCTTCTCCCTTTTATTTTTATGTTTATTTTTTTATCTTTTTAACCCTCTCTCTATTAGGTGGTGTACGTTGTTTTCTTCCCATAATATTCAGCCTGTTGGTTTTCCCTCAAAATTAGTTTTTTCGTAATCTATTTGTCCGCATCTGTCAAACAAAATCCATATATATATAATAAATATATAAAAAAAATGTATTTTATTTTATTTATAAAAAGAAAAAAGGAAGACAGTGAAATACTCTCTATTCATCCAATCAACAATTTTCTCTTAATTGTTAACCAATCAAAAGAAAGAGGCACAATAATCACTTCTTCATATTCAAAATCATAATTAATATCCAACCATAAAACCAAAAGGTACACATCTATAGGTTTGAATTAAAAATAAAAAAACAGAAACACTTTACAAGAGTTTTGAAATTTAACTTGGATTAAAAATCATTTAATTAACTTGGGTTAACACCAAAAAAAAAAAAAAAAAAAAAAACACATTACAACAGTTTGGAGTCCAAAATATACCAACTTGTGTGAGCAAAATATACCAAAAGAAACTTGCATGTCCTAATTAAAGCAATGCAAACCATAATGCTATGACCAATACTGATCTTAGAAGTTATAACTGTTGTGGTATCTCTCCTCTTCTCTTGATAGAGTGATTGGGCCGGGTTCAAAACTTGATGTTGTTTTTGCGAATAGAAATAAAAATAAAACCCAAAAAGCTACGAATTTTTTTTTTACAAGGATCATCGATCCCCCACCGAAAAAAGTAAAATAAAATAAACACAAATAATTGCAGTAAGTCTAGTGTAAGAGCATGAGACATACATATTGTGCTAGTTTGAGTCATGAATCAAGACATAATTGACCAAACTCAAGAAGCCGATCAAATGCATCACACTCCTTGGTTTATCCAAACGAGAAAAAAGGAAAAACGAAATTGCAGTATGAGTAGGAATCTTAATTTACTATTCAAATGCGGTAATCACACAAAAGAACTCAACTCAGAAAGCACACATCTAGAAGAACTCAACATAGATTGGAATAAATGTGGAATTCCTGTCATTTATACAAAATGGAAACTGCATAGAGTATGAATTAAACCAAAACATGGAATATCATTGTCTCTGACATGCAAGCAACCACTGGATTGCAATCCATGACCACTAGAAAATGGCTCAAGCAACGTAGCAGAGGCATGCATGAAACGAAAAGATTTCAGGACAGCTAGCTGAAAGGCAACCTCTAGCTCAGTGGCCCTCCAAGGCTGAAATTGAAAATTAGGATAGTGGTGGAGGGTGCAAAGAGAATGGAATGGAGGGTAGCTGTTCTGGAAATTGGATATGAATGGGTTTAGATTGGATTTAGTATTATTTGGGCTTGGAGATAATTTATGGGCCCAACACATCGCAAACTCGTCTGGTCGTCTCAGATGGGTAGGTTTAGGCCGGACAGGTCACAATTAACTGATTTCAAAATAATCTAGTCCAAAACTAATCAGGTCAACACATTTATATTTATTATTTATTAATTATTATTATTTTCCAACATGGTTATCAATGTATTTGATCCACCTAATTTCTTGAAATAGGGGTAAGGTCACCGTCCACTCCACCTTAGTTAACAATCAACAAAAATCCAAGTTTTCATGATATGTCATATTTACGAATGGATTATGTCGAAATTTCTTGGGAAGTTGCCCATGACTTAGACAAGGCTGGTGCAAGTAAAATAGGTTTTATCATGATATGTCATATTTACGAATGGATTATGCTGAAATTTTTATAAAATTTTCAAGTTTTTAACATGTGTCATCCACGTCAAATATAAATATTTTGTTTAAAATAAAATCAGTCATGACTTATGTCAAAACATATATGAAGATTAGGAAAAAATAAATAAGGTCGCGGGGATAGCTCAGTTGGGAGAGCGTCAAACTGAAGATCTGAAGGTCGCGTGTTCGATCCACGCTCACCGCATTAACTTTTTTCTCATTTTTCTTTGCTAAGGCAACTTAATTATTTAATTTCCTTTTTATTATGTATTTTTACTATCGTGAGAAAGTTTTGTGTGGCAAGACTATCTCTTAATTAAAGTGTTGTGGAATCATCACAGGTGAGGAGGAAGCTACTTAGGAGTTGGAGTGGTTTCTGCACGAGACCCTGTTTGATAATGAGGTAAGATTCGAATTCGATGATGAATTCTCTTTTAGGAGGGAGGAATTCTAACACCCACATTATTAAATTAGTTTAATTGCGTCATTAATTGGTGATTTGTCGGTTTATAACTCGAATGTGCATTACACATGAGATTTAGGATGATATTTACGATCTATGATATGTGGTTTATTATCATTTTGCATCATATGCATAATGGAATGAGTATGAATAGCTTTTATACACGTTTCATTCATTATGTGGCATATTTAGCATAGGCTAATCTATCACCCTCTAGAGGCCGATCAATCGGAGTGGTGCCCTATTTTAGGAAGAATGCTGCTTGGATTCTTCACCAAGGCCGATCAATTGGGGTTTAAGGGCCGATCGATCGGACTAGGCAAAATCTAAATTTTTTAAAACATACGTCAAATGACACATATGCTCGTAGATCATCTTAAAACCCTCAAAGCTCGTCTCCTCTTCAATTTGCTGCCATTTTTTTGTGTTTTAGAGAGAGAGAGAGAGAGAGAGAAGAAAAGGGGAGAGAAAGGGTGTTTGGAGAGAGAAAATCACATTTTTTCTCTTGCATGTGTGGGTTTTGGATTCTCTCACCTCATTTCAACGCTTGGAATCTTGTTCTAAGGGTGGGATTTAGAGTTCTACATGTGTTTGGTGAGGATTGGAGCTTGATTTGTGAAGTTTGGAGTTTATTCTTGCATTTTAGGCATAGATTCAACCCTCCCAGCACATTTTCACTATTTTGGCCCATCATACGTGAGGTAAGTGTAATTTTCATGAAATTTAATCTTAGAGATGATAATGGGTTAGGATGTAAGCCCATATATGTTATATTAAATGTATATTTGTGTTATTCATGATTTTACATTATTTTTTGGTAATATTATGTGTATTTTGTAATGCATGTACTAGGGGGTCTAATTTACATAAACCTATACTAGAATATTACATTTTAGAGTATGTAGGAC